>CM060963.1:129733316-130278316 GCA_030765045.1 Tenodera sinensis
AAAATAAATGCATATAAATAAAAAAACATGTACCTAAGATATATCTTTCTGTATCAATAGAATGACCTGTCACTTAACACAGTCATCCTCCATGGACTAAGGGTAGCTTCTGTTTCCTGATGTCATGGGTTCAAACCCAGTGGAGGGTGATGGATTTTTTCAGTTGTGAAATCCTTAGCATGGCTTCCTTCTGAGGGAAACCAAAGCCGCTGATATTGTGACTTTTTGTGGTGGGTGTGAAGTAAAGTAGACAGATGTAGTCGAGATAAAGAAACACTTTTATTTCCGTAAACAGTAACTTTGTACACTAGTTGCAACAACAAGAAAGTCTTTTTCGATTCTCCAACAGCACGGCTCCGAACTCGTAACACAAAGAACTAACTCTTCTCCGTCGGCACAACGCTTCACATCGTCTGTCCGTCTCCGTCGGCACGACTACTCAACGCTTCACATACTGACTCCCTTCTGTCGCACTTTACCGCTATTTATATCTCCCAGGCACTATTCTGGAAGCTTCAGGAACGTTCAGTTATTGCTGCGAGATACAAAGTAGAAGACTCCAGAAGCCTCAATCCTTTTCTCTCTTTCGGCAAGCGCCCCAACAATGCGGCCATTCTCAGTCTCTTTCCTTCGGCTCCTTTGCCGTAGTGCCGACAATAATGCGATGGGTGACACTGCTGTTGTCGGCAATTAGATGCGGCGGGCGCGGTGACACTGCTCCCTCCTCAGAGCTGGTCGTCCCGACCAGCACTATCACTGCGGCATCTCCCTTGCGCCCCGGTGGACTAACCCATCGAACCTCTTCTCCAGGAGGCACGATCCTAGGTATCGCTGTTGGATAGTGTCCCTTGGTCTGGGTAGGACGACGTATGCCATCCTGCTTCGAAATTCTGCAACAGTTCCGCCGGTCTTGACGGTCCCTCGTCCAGTTGCCCTTCTTCCTGGTGTGTTGACGGGCCATCCTGTGCACTTGGAAACGGCTCACTGGGTACCATGTCCGCCGACCTCTTTGGCGCACCTTCGCAGCCACCTTGCTTCCGATGGGTCCGGCAAAAAACCCCGCCACATCCGCGCGAGTCGCGTCCACCGCTGCACTCGTGTTCACTCGTGCTCGGCACGGCCTCTCCTGTATCCTGCCGTCCACGATGATGTCCACCATTCTTCCGTTCACGGCACTATGCGTCAGGTGACTGTATGGCTCCGACGGTCCCCCCATGTCACACGCCAAGTCGGTTCTCGCGTCTTGCTCGTTTGCTTGTGCGCTTCCCTGCTGATCGTCCTCCACGTCATATCCTGGTTGGTTATGTACCCGACACAATCCTCCAGGGGATCCTCGACGACGTCCCTGAACTGTCCCTTTGTCTTCCCCGAGACGTACACTTTCGTTATCTGAAACGGGCGCAACTGTCGCCTCGGCCACTAGGTGCTCCCTCCCCGGGTCCGCGCTATTCCGTCTGCCCCTGGCATCCAGTACTTTGACACTCTCGTCAACTCTTACTACCAGGGCGCCAAGACGTTCCCCGTCGTCCTCCACGACGTCCACATGCTGGCAGAGGTCTTCCACCTTTTCGCCGAGTTCTTCCACGTCTTCCGTCACGCCAGTCAGTTCGCCGAGTTGTTCCACGCCTTCCGTCACGCCAATCAGTTCGCCAAGTTGTTCCACGTCTTCCCTCATATCATCTGAAACGGGCGCAACTGTCGCCTCGGCCACTAGGTGCTCCCTCCCCGGCTCCGCGCTATTCCGTCTGCCCCTGGCATCCAGTACTTTGACGCTCTCGTCAACTCTTACTACCAGGGCGCCAAGACGTTCCCCGTCGTTCTCCACGACGTCCACGTGCTGGCAGAGGTCTTCCACCTTTTCGCCGAGTTCTTCCACGTCTTCCGTCACGCCAATCAGTTCGCCGTCAATTTTCGCCGATAGCTCCGTCTTCATCTCTTTCAGCTCGGCAGCGAGGTTGTCGTTTCTCGTCTTCATTTTGGCAACGAGGTTGTCGTTTGCCGTCTTCATCTCTTTCAGCTCGGCAGCGAGGTTGTTTCTCGTCTTTATTTCTTCTTTCAGCTCGGCAAAGAGGTTGTCGTTTGCCGTCTTCATTTTGGCAGCGAGGTTGTCGTTTCTCGTCTTCATTTTGGCAACGAGGTTGTCGTTTGCCGTCTTCATCTCTTTCAGCTCGGCAGCGAGGTTGCGTATGACGTTTCCATTTTGGCAAATAATTCTTTCATCATTGCCATCATCCTGGTTTCCGAATCTCCCTTCATCTTGGTTCTAACGTTGCAACTTCTAACGACGATGTAACGAAACTAGAAGCAATTCGACGGATCCCACTTCTGACACCAGTGTGACTTTTTGTGGTGGGTGTGAAGTAAAGTAGACAGATGTAGTCGAGATAAAGAAACACTTTTATTTCCGTAAACAGTAACTTTGTACACTAGTTGCAACAACAAGAAAGTCTTTTTCGATTCTCCAACAGCACGGCTCCGAACTCGTAACACAAAGAACTAACTCTTCTCCGTCGGCACAACGCTTCACATCGTCTGTCCGTCTCCGTCGGCACGACTACTCAACGCTTCACATACTGACTCCCTTCTGTCGCACTTTACCGTTATTTATATCTCCCAGGCACTATTCTGGAAGCTTCAGGAACGTTCAGTTATTGCTGCGAGATACAAAGTAGAAGACTCCAGAAGCCTCTATCCTTTTCTCTCTTTCGGCAAGCGCCCCAACAATGCGGCCATTTCTGTCTCTTTCCTTCGGCTCCTTTGCCGTAGTGCCGACAATAATGCGATGGGTGACACTGCTGTTGTCGGCAATTAGATGCGGCGGGCGCGGTGACAATATCATGTCCTAGACTTATGGCACATAAAAGAGCCTCAAGTCTGATAAAGAGACCTATGAACAAAATTAAGCTGTCTTTCATGCCCAACATAGCAGGTGACGTTGAGAACCATAGCAGTTAAAGAGTGTACATAAATAAAAACAGAATATCAATTTCACATAATAGAATTATTCTTGTTAAACACAAAAGTAACAAAATAACTTTTGAAGTATCATATACTTTCTAAAAGAGGTAACAATTAAACACTGAGTCAAAAATATTATGAAAACTAATACCATTTTTACATTTTCACTATCTTGAAAATTACTAAAATGAGGTGTTTTTGACTTAAAAAATATTTTTAAACTTATTTCCTGAATTTGCTGTATAATTAAGCTTTATGCACCGCAAAATATGACACATGAAAGCACAGGCTAATTTTCATTCTAATGTGTTGCAGGAAAAAGAGATTGAGCTTTGTGGAGAGAGTTGGAGGCTAGAAGGAACAATTCTACCACTGCTACTTTGCTGGGTGGCTGCTTTCCTGCTGCATTAGCCTGGAATGCAAATACCTAATATTTGACTGTGATATGTAGTTAAGATGGAGATGTGCGTGTGGTAGGGCACTCTATTTCATCCCTCTGCATTGCAGCCATACTTAAACCGTACATGAGCAATGTACATATGCATTCCACTTTTTTTCTTTTTTGTATATATACATGTCATTTAAAAGTTAAGCTCTAGGCACTTTTATAAATTTTAGTACTACTCTAACATGTGCAGCAAAGTCAATGGCTGCTGCATATTCATACCATCTATTCACCATATTATCAATAATTTTAACTTGATAAATCATTGTACAAATTAGCTTTTTCCTACCATATTTTACTACCAAGAATATTTCAATATGCACTACCACTCTGATGTAATATTGAAGATGCAGTGGCATGACAAATACCAAGAATTTTATAAATTTGGGGAGTATCTGTTGAGAACATAAGGTTGATATTAAATTTGTTAATATGGATAATTTATTATAAAAGAAGAGACAACAAATCTTATTAGAGTTGAATAAATACATTTGGTGGCTGATAAACAAATAGAAATATATTGTTCAGCTTTTCCTAAGGATCAATAGATCTTGCTGTTCTATTTTAATAATTTTGTCACAATTAACTACAGTGTAATGCATGAAAACTCTGCAAAGTAATAAAATAGTGCTATCTTGTTATATCTTGTTGCTCCATGGTGCTGTGTTGACATTATTACTGATGTTAGGACACTTAAGTGATGTAAATGCTTTAAAACAACCTGTCACTCAAAATGATTCAGACAAGTTTATGAAGAAGGGGTATTTTGAACTGTACTGTGTTCTCTACCCTTACTTTGCTCTTTCTAGAAGAAACTGATTTTATTAAAAAATGTTAAATTTAATTTATCTTAATCTGTGCATAACAATAATGAAGCAAGTTTTTGCTTTAGATACTATCTTACAATTGAGGAGCATTTTTTCAAAAGTCAATGAATGCAAACATTTCTGAAAATAAGTTATATATTGCACCTATGTTTTTTTAGCTTCTGAATTGACCTGCAAAATCAGGTTTAGCAAAACTCAAATCATACCATAATTAGAAACACCTAAACATTGCAGGCTTTTTCAAAATTTGACACATGCAGTTTATTAATTAAAGCAAAACTCAATACTTACTTTACACTGCGTTTGAAATACATACAAGAACAAGCCAAGATTTTAATTAAAGCATCTTGTGGTGTTGTGATATTCCAGTTACTGTGTTCTCATGAGAGAGGCCCTCACAGTCTGAGGCAGGGAGTAGAACATGAATCCTTGCATCCTTAGACATCCATTGTCTGCACTTTTAAAGCATGCAATGTAAGTGTGAGTTCATGTACTGTTTTTCATTAACATGTATTGCACTGATGTAATATTCCTACCTACAACCTATAATCGCTCCACCCTTAGATCCCAACTTGATGTAAACACAAGCATCAACAACAAACCTCAATATGCGTAAAACCATAGCACACCACAAAATATAGTACCTTAAATATTGGCGATTATCTGTAAGTTTTCAAGATGTATGGTAACTCTGATAAAAACTAGTTGAATGTAGTGCGATAGCAGCACTATTTTTAAGACTCCTGAGTAAATATTGTTCTGTTACATCATAAACAGAAGGCATGAGTCATGTGGCTTTTGTTTGTGTTAGTTGCAGCTGATAAGAATACCAGGTTATAGCAGAGGGATATACAAGGTGTGGATCTAAGGCTGGATGGAGTATAGGTGATTCCTTTCACAGCTTTTATCATTCTTGGAGTTCAATACCATAGTTTCAAACTCAGTTGTAGGCAAAAAATGGATACAGAAGTTGAATGTACTACAGTCCAGAAATAGCAGTTGGTAGAAAATCAAGAATTAAACGGAAGACTCATTGTACAGTTAAATGAAGGCAAGGGAGCAGCAGTATGTTAAACTCCTATCTTCTTCCAGAAGTCAACATCTTATCTAAAGAAAAAAAGAACGACCCATGAAGTATTTTGAAGTGACACATGAGGCAAAGGACTCCTATAGTACTGTTTTAGCAGATTCTCATTATACTCTCATGAGCATTGCAATTGTGTAACTAATAATTTTGTTCAGTTTTATTTGTGTTGTGATGAGACTCATTTCAGGAAAGACTGCATCTCTTGAGTTTTGAAAAACTCCTTTTTTTGTGAGTAAAACAGATCAATAGAAAAAATACTGTATACATTTTTAAAAAATTATTTTTACTGTCTATGAAGAAAGAATAATTTGCATGAAAATTGTTGTTATAAAACATATATTTATGTGTTTAATAACAAATGAGAGTCCTGTAAAATCTCAATATCTGCATCTATCAACTTTTGCAAAAACACTCAATTTTGCAATTGAACAAAAATTGTAATACAACATAAGATGTAGTAAGAGTGAAGCAATAAT
This sequence comes from Tenodera sinensis, assembly GCA_030765045.1. Classification (NCBI taxonomy): domain Eukaryota; kingdom Metazoa; phylum Arthropoda; class Insecta; order Mantodea; family Mantidae; genus Tenodera; species Tenodera sinensis. Next base: position 129,739,110 of record CM060963.1, read on the forward strand.
TGCCAATATTAATTAATACTAGATACCACAACTAATGGTAAGTATTAATAATTAATATAGAATTCTTTTTCCTAAAATGAAGAAAAACAGATGAACAGACATCATAAACTTGTTAGTTTAAAGCTTTAATAACTAAAACTAATACTATGGCACGACAGCTGTTTCCGGGCCTACTGTCTGGCTATTGCATACCCCTAACTCTGCCCATCATAGGTATCATGGAGTGGGATGTATTACTGGAGATTGGGAGTGATACATGCATTCTTTGCAACTGCAACCATAGGCTGCTATTTCTCAATCAAGTAACTCTTCAATTAGCCCCCCCCCCCAGGGACCTAATGAGGCTGAGTGAATCCTGGATCAGGTCTCCCTGAAGGATAAAATCCCCACGCTGGCACCAGGAATCAAATCAGGGTCTCCTGCTTGATAAGCACCACCCTAAGGAGATGTTAAAGGTTTAATACTAATGTAAAAAACAGATGGTTATACTATAGTGCTATCTTATGAAATTTGTAAAGTCATACTCAGGTTTTGAGAGTGCTTCTTCAATAATATAGAATACTACAGGCACATTGCACATGGAGAGAGAGAGACAGAGAGCGAGGGAGGGAGGGAGAGAGAGAGAAATGGAACTGCTTGAAATAGTAGTGGATAATTATTATTAACTGCCGTATAATTCTGCGTAAAAAGAAGGTACAAATAAAAATATTCTTTTCTAGTGTATCTTAAGTGAAACTTAGCAATTTCAAAACAAGAAAAAGGACCTATTGAAATAAAATACACAGTAACACATGTTCTGATGATTTAGGTATTTAAGTTGATTGCAAATGACATTTGTCATAACAGCTGTTAGTTACAACATAATTTTTGCTTGACGCTTTAATGAAAAAGAAATATGGTAAAGACCTGTATTCCTTACATTTATCTTTTTGGCTTGTGCCTTCATTAGTTCAGTGAGTTCTTTAAAACAAGAAGAATTTATGCAGTATTAAGAGCATCTACATATGCTGGTTATCTACCAATGAACCTAGCTGGTGAGTATCTTCAAATAAACTTTCTCTGCTGCTGTCATCACCAACACTATTATTTGCCGGGGTCTATTATATTACATTCAGACAACACAATTAAGAAACATATGCATATCTCAACATATCTAAAATCAAATTCGTACAATACCTAAGTTCATGAGAATGATGCATTGTCTATCATTCTCAAGATGCAAATGTTAGAATGGAAAAAAAGGTTAGCTTTCAATATTTATCTTTAATTTTTTATTCTGGAGCATTATTGAGAGACAAGTTGTTGCTGAAGAACTTCTGAACCATTTAATCAATAAAATTAATTATACTTTCGAGCTTGTATTATGATCTTGTTGATAGCTTAATTCATTTCATCAAGAAAATACTTATATGTGATGGGAGCATGAAGGTATTAGCCTGGTCTAGAAATATAACAGCAATATGGAGCTGAATACATTTATAATGCTTGTTAATTCTGAAAAATAGTGAACTGAATTCCAAACTAAAATATACCTGGTTGGATTGCACTAATAAGCACAACATAAAATACCTGTGGTTAATACATGTTACAAATTTGTCTACTTCCATGCACTCAGTTATTTTATATTCATTAACTGTCCAAAACATTGATAACAGAACAATGATAACATATTCAACTCATAAACTGGTTCAGGTTATAATTAATTAATAACCTCGCAATTGATAACTGTCAATTTTAGCTAAATGTTTTACTTAATGATCCTTTCTTTTGAATAGCACCAACAGATTTATTTCTGTTTTAATTGGTCTTGAATTTGCCTTAGTATTTTAGTACTGCAAATCTTCCAAATTTGAATTATTTGGTATTTTACTAAAAAATTAGCTTCTCTATAAGTCTCAAATCTGTGCAAAGCTGTGCTGGTTCTTTTTAGGTGTCTACCTTTCCTTTTCCTCTTATGGTACACTGTGGCAGACTACATTGCTACATAATTTTATCGGTAAATCATGAGTCTTGTAAAACTGAACTGCAGACTTAACTTTGTTGAGGATGAGTTAGAATTAATTATAGATTTTCATGAAACAAAATGAAGGGTTACAAAGAATATATTGTTTATTTTAGCTTCATGAACTCTAACAAGTTATACTGGTATGTACAAAGATTTACATTGATTTCCCTAATTCTTTTTGATAACATCTTTTATATGTAAACAAAGCAAAGTAAAATGTATTCATTCATCATTACACACAAAAAATAAAAAATAAAATGTACTTACAATGATTAATACAATCTACAAAACTACATATTCTTGTGACCACCAAAACACAAAAATATGGTGCTCTATAAAAAGCGGTTACTATTACTGCTATTGCTCTCTTCAATATCATCAGTGAAAAATATTGAAGAGCAAGAGGATTAATGACTTCATTGTCAGAAATCCAGCATTAGCTAATAATAACATATTCTTGATATATCCTCGGAAAACAGCAGTTGCAACCTTCAGGTTGATTACAGGACATGATTGTCTGGCAAAACATTTAAACAGAATTGGGATATATTCTTCACCACTCTGTCCTCTATGTGATCTGCAAGAGGAAATGGATCGAGACCACCTTCAAATATGCCCGGCCACTTCTAGTGCTCCATCCATCAGTGAAAAATATTGGAGAGCAAGAGGATTAATGACTTTATTGTCAGAAATCCAGCATTAGCTAACAACAACATATTCTTGAGTTGCACCTGGTGTAAACATAGATAAAACACTGTGGTTATTAATATATTATACACCAGGTTCACCTAATTGTACTCCTCTCTTTTAATTAACTATACCATTCTGGCAGTTTGTCACAATAGCTCAGTGGTTAGAGCGTCCGCCCGGCAAGCGGAAGGTCTGTGGTTCAAATCCCAGTTGTGGCATTGAATTTTTAAGTTCCAGTTCTACCTCTTAAACTTTGCCCACACACGACTTGTGTGTTTAAAAACACCAACAGTAAGTTTGTTGGCATAAAGAAATAATAATAACTATACCAAATTTACCTGATAGGCATCCTTTCCAGTATACAATTTTTACTACAGTAAGTAAAGGAAGTATTGTATTCCACCCAAAAATTCAATGTCGAGATTTCACCAGCAATATATTTTGAGAGCCCCTGAATCCAAAAATAGCATTTTTAGAAAAATGTGTGTGTGTGTGTGTGTGTGTGTGTGTGTATGTCTGTGTCTATCAGTCTGTGGATAGCATAACTCAAAAACGAAAAGTTGGTTAAAAACCAAAGTTAGTATTTAAGTTTAATGTCTTTCAAGGATGCAACACAAAGATTTTTAAGAAAATATCCCCACCCTAATCTACCCTTCCGTGGGTCCATTCCTCATTTCATTTCCCTTAATTTAATTGCCCCAGATCTGAACCATGCCCACCCTTCTCTTTCCAATTTATTACACATATCAATATATTTTCCCTGCTCCAATCCTTTTTGATTTATCTGTACATTACTAAGGTTCACTAATACTACTAAATATATCTTGTATATTCAAGATGTTCTCGAGCTTCTAGCCAGGTGTATTCATGCAGAGCCATCAACGTTTCGGGAGTGTACATCTCTCCCATCATCAGGATGATGAATGACTCGCAAGAGTTTTTCTTTTTTTTTTTTTTTAGGTGGAGGGGAAAAATCTTGTTGTGAGATCCCATGGTACTGTGGGAGTCGCCATTGAAGATGGCCACACCCACTAAAAAAACCCCATCCACCGGATTAGGAAGGTGAAAGCCTGCTGTGGTACTGCCTGTAGCACCCGCGCATTCAGTGGTGAAAATAGAGCTGATTCGCATAGCGTAACCAGACGGAGAAGGTTAGGAGCTTGGAGACAAGCTTGATCGAAGCCCAGCTTGCCCCCTAGCGGAGTCATGGATGGTTTAGAAGGAGTCATTTGTGATTTTTGTCAGGAATCAGGGTGCTATGTTGCTTGGCATGTGTATGCCGCGTCTGTTCGTGCGCCTCAGAGCTAATAATAACATGCGTGTCGATACCCTGCATGCTGCATCCCTGAAACAATCTAAATATACATGTACATACACTAAGAAAAAAGAAAGTGCATACAATTAGTCTCTTAGATTAATGGTAATTAGCGCGCTAGTGGCGTCGTCAGTCTACAGTAAATTATAATTGTTACGCTCCACCATACAGCGTCGTCTGCAATTCATAATTAAGAGTGTTGATATACCATTCGGCATCGTCAATTAGGTGAGTGCATGTCCGTTGTATCGCCTGTTCGTCTGGAGTGCACACTTGGCGGGCAGTCTGCCTGAAATGCAGGTGCGAGCCAGTGCCACTCCCGAGGGGGCCCTCATCCCCCTGGGTCCGCCTTATAAATAAGGACTTGAGGGTTATCTGACAAGAGAAAGTGTGTGTGTGTGTGTGTGTGTGTGTGTGTGAGAGAGAGAGAGAGAGAGAGAGAGAGAGAGAGAGAGAGAGAGAGTGATGCACAGTTCACATGTGAATAACATCGGGGTAATTTACTAGATTGTCCAGATATTGTTGCATGTCAACATCTGGCTCCCCGAGACCAAAAGTTCTCTGGAATAGAGATAGTGGCCTTGCATGTTTGTCGTGCGTTATATCATAATTTCCTAGGTTTTGAATTAGTTCGTTGTGGTTTTTGTTTTTCTTATCAAGTAAGTTACAGGTGAGCCTTTTTATGAATTATTCAATGGAATGTACTTTTAGCTCCTCGTGTAATTGGAGCGTTGGAGCTACTTCGGGTAGTCTCGCGATTATTCGGAGTACTCTATTCTGCATCGTTTGCAGTCTCTTTATGTGTGTTTTCGCTGCATGTCCCCATACGGGTGCAGCGTATGTTAGGATGGGCCGGATTAGAGTTTTATAAAGTGTTATGCCCATCTCTAACTTTAGAGTACTGTTTGTGTTGATTATTGGGAATAGCTTATTGAGTTGTGTATTGGCTTTGGCTCTTACAGTATCTACATGCTGTTTCCACGTAAGGCCCTGGTCCATCGTTACACCTAAGTAGGTGATGGTTTTGCTGTTCCATTGGATTGGCTCTTGTCCAAGCGTTAGTGGCTGAAGGCCGTGTTTACCATGACGGTGCTTAATTCGCTTAGTGAATACAATTGCCTGGCTTTTTCTGGTGTTTACCTTTATGCGCCATTTCATGAGCCATGGCTCTAAATCATTTAAAGCATTTTGTAGCCTGGTGCGTGTAATCCTCGGCATGGTTGATTGTGTGACAAGCGCTGTGTCATCTGCATATAGATATCGGTCTATTCTTATCGTCTCTGGTAAATCATTTATGTAAATATTAAAGAGGGTGGGCCCCAATAAACTCCCTTGTGGGACCCCTGCCCTGATTTGCCGTCGCGTTGATTGATGTCTCTGTTTCGACTGCCGTGCGGAACGTTCGGTGAGATAGATAGTCCTTTATTATGGCTATCATAGAGTCCGCGAATTCCAGTGATATGAGCTTTCTGAGTAGACCAGCGTGCAACACGCGATCGAAGGCCCGTTCAATATCCAGGAAGATGGCCCCTGTGGATCGGTTTTCGTTGAATCCTCGCGTGATGGATTCCGTCATTCGCAATAGTTGTAGCGTTGTCGAGTGTTGTGCCCGGAATCCGAATTGTTCGTTAATTGCTAAGTTATTTTTTATTATGTGGTTCGTAAGTCTTTTGAGTATTATTTTCTCTAAAACCTTGCTCATAGTGCTGAGGAGGCTGATTGGCCTATAGTTTTCAGGCTGTGATTGGCTCTTTCTCGGTTTAGGGAACATGAGAATTTTGACCTCTTTCCACTGTGGAGGGAATCTGCCTTTTTCAATTGTATAGTTAAATATATCTGCCAGTAGCTTCAGTGCTTTGGCTGGCAGATGTTTTAGTACTATATTTGGAATTTGGTCTGGCCCTGGGGCCTACCTAGAGGGCAGGTGTTTAATGATCCATTTTATCTCACCCGCATTCGTTTTTCGCGTCTTATTATGCGTTGGTGTTCTACCGATATTCACGACCATTGCTTCCGTTTCGTCCACAAATGCTTGGTCTGACGGAAAGGCATTCGGTTCAAATGTTGCCTCTAGGGTGTCTGCAAATGCTTCGGCTTTGGCTCGGGGAGTTTCCGCTATTCCGTTAGGAGTGTGGAGGGGAGGGACATGTGTGTACGTACGCGTTAGGTTTCTGGCTATTTTCCAGATTGTATGGTTTTGTGGGTTTATGTTACTTAATACATCGTGCCATTGATTTTTTGTGTATTCTCGTATTCGTTCGTTCGCTTGAATGCTTAGTTCCGTGTACGCATTACGGTCTATTAAGTTACGCGATTTTTGCCATTTACGCCTGGCGCGATTTCTGTCTTGAATGGCTTGTCTAGAGTCGCGTGGAAATCTTTGTGTAGAAGTTATAGGATATCTGATTGGGATATGTTGATCGGTAGCGAGCTTAATTGATTCTACGATATGCTCAATAGCTTCGTCTTGTGTCTCGATTGTGTGTTCGTGTATAATGTTTTGTAGTGTGTTTTCGAAGGACTCCCAGTCTGCTTGTCTGTAATTGGGTCTTGGTGGTTCCGATTTAAAAGTAATTGGGGCTTCAATTTCTAATAACACTGGGAGGTGATCTGAGATTAACTCGTTAATTACGTGTGTGTTTGTATTGTGTGTAATGCCCTTGAGGAGAGCAATGTCGAGTATATCTGGTCTGTGTGTATGTACTCTTGGTATGAATGTCGGCTCTTCAAGCCAGTTAGAAGTATGTTGTGTCTGTTAATGTATGCTAGTAGTTTATTGCCCGCCTTGTTTGCAGCTACGCAATTCCAGAGGAAATGTTTCGCGTTCAAGTCCCCTGCTATTACTACTTTTTGGGCCATACGCAATAGTGTATCAATGTCGTCCGTGTCAATATCGCAGGGTGGATTATATGCCGCAATAAATGTAACTTCGGTATTAAGAAGCTTTACACTAACCGCGGTAGCTTCTATTCGGTTTAGTTGGGGGACAAACGCCTGGTGGTGTTGTACTGAATTTTGAATAACTACGGCTGTCCCTCCGCCTCTCCTATTTCTATCTGTTCGGTATACTGAGTCTCCTGGGACTGAGAAGCGATCTACAGGTGGGTTTCGTTAATTAGCGCTATTTGGATGGAATTCCTTTGGAGGAATTCCGTAAACTCCTTGGGCTTCCTTTTGAGGTTATTACAATTCCAGTATATGATGTTTACGGTGGGTGTGTTACTCATAACAAGTAAACTGTGCGAGAATTCCCAGGAAATGTGTGACATGGTCAAAGAGGAAAAGTGGGTCGCTGTTGGTGTTTATTTGCTCCAGGAGCCACTTTGTGTGCTGGAGGAACGAGTTCCAGCCTAATTCCAGTTTTGGGTAGCCCAACTTTGCGAGGAAGTCGGCTATAGTGCAAGGCCACTTTCAAATGCATCGCGAGGGGTTTGCGACTTTGGGACCAAAAAGCTTGGTCCCTTTGTGTGTGTTGCCTGGTGTGTGGTTGTTTGTGTGGGAGCGGTTTTGTGTGTCTTTGTGGGTTGTTGTGTGTTGTGTTGGGGAGTGTCGCTTTGTGGGTACCGTGACTTGGGCAGGAGCGACCTGCTTGGTCACTCCTGCAGAAGGGGCGGGGGCTGGGCGGGTTCTGCCTCTGCGGTCCTGAGTAAACCATTGCCCTTCTGCTGATGACGGACCAGCCTGGGGTAATTTTGACTGTTCATTCCTGGGTTTGGGGTTCCCTGGCTGTGCCCTTGGCCTTGTGCGTTCCAGTGCAGCGAGGTATTTGGGGCAACCGCGCCAAGTTGCTCCATGACCCTTCTGGCCACAGAGGGCGCACAGGCGTTCCTCTGTGGGCACTTTGCAGGTGTAGGAGGGGTGGGGGCCTGTACATTTGGCGCATACTTGTGAGGGGGCCTGGCATTCTCGGTAATAGTGCCATAGCTGCTGACAGCATTGGCACTGCTTGGGCTCTGGAGCAGAGTGGTACTCTTCTACTCTGACTCTAAAGTGGGTCAAGCATTTGAGGCCGAGTATCTTCCTATTTTCCTGGGTGTCCTCCATTTCCACTAGGAACATTGGGAGGGGGTGCCTATTTCTGCCTAGTGAGTGCATTTGCACTGCCCTAATGTCCTCAAAATTCTGTTGTGGCAGTGCTGATTTTATGTGTTCTCCGGTGAACGGGGCCCACAGACCTTTTATGACAAACCTAACTGTTCTAGCTTCTGGGTGTTGGAGGAGATAACACTGTGCGTCCTCATTCCTGAGGTGTTCCACCATATTATGGTAGTCACTCAGGCTGAACATTTTTAGAGCTAAGTCACCGGAGCGATTTGCACGGTGTATTGTGTACTTGTGTGTAGGTTTGTACTTTGTGTCAAATTTGTTGGTGATTGTGTGTATGTGTGTTGCCTGGCTTTTGTGGAGATACAAAGGCGCGAGATTGGCCCTATACTCCGTGTAGCTGTTTGTTTTGGGGGTGGGTGGCCTTGTGGTGACGTCAGCGTAGGTGTCCTTGATGGGTGATTGTACTGGAGGGGGTGGTGTAGGAAGCACGATTTCTGAGTCTGGTGTATGTGTGGGTGTTTTTGTGTTGGTTGTGTTTGTGTCCTCTTCCAGTGTTTGTTGTGGCTTGTCTCCTGTGTCAGTGTTTGGTGTGTTTGTTTTTGGCATGTCTGTGATTGGTGTATTTGATGTGCTTGAGATGTTCAGTGTGCTTGGTGTACAGGGTGTGTTTGGTGTGCTTGGTGTGTTTGTGTTTTGTTTTGGTGTGTCTGTGTTTTGTGTGCTTGTGCTAGGTGTGCTTGTGTTATCAGTGTTTGTGTTTAGTGTTGGCATGTTTGTATCTGATGTGATTGGTGTGTTTGTTTGTGGTGGTGGTGGTGTAGTCTGTTTATGTGAGCATGTGTGTGGTCTTTTTGGTGTTGTTGGGGTGGTGTGTTTGAGTGTTTTTGTTTTGGTGGTGATAAGTGTGGTGGCTCTGATCGGCTTATTTGGTTTGGAGAGAGACGAGGGAGAGTGAGTGAGAGTTTTGCCTACTTTACCCATGTCTCCAATTACCTGGGGTTCCCTGAATGAGTGTGAAGTGTGAGTTTAGTTGTGTGTTTAAAAGAGGGACGGTCTTATTTATTTAGCCTGCTTCGGTCTTTAAAAAGACAAATAGCAGTTAGGTTTCAACTAGCTCTAGCTCTTATGAAGTGCCTCAAGGGCAGTTAGCTTAAGGTTAACCTAGGAAGAGGAAAAGAGAAGAGAGTAAAAGTCTAGTGGGGGGCCTAACCGGGGAGCTTAAAAACTAATAGAAAAGAGGAAAATAGAGATAGTCGGAGAAAAAGAGGCAGCTAGCGAGTGCTAAAAAGCGTGGCTAGCAGAGGACCTGAACCGGTTAGGGCGCCTAGGTACCAGTCAGAGACTGTTGGCTGTGGTCTTGCTATCCCTCGTCTATTCTGCTTGTTTATAGTTATCTGTCCTGTAGCGGGTCGTTGCGGCTGCCGGCAAGCGGGAGTTGAAGCGGTGATCCCTGGGCGACTTTGAGCGCGAGTGGCGGCCTGCGCACTGAGTTCTCTGAAGTTTGCTCGGATTCCCTGCTTCTCGCTTTACCAAAGCTTGGAGGGCTCTTGATAGCAGCTGCAGACGACCTCGAAGTTCAGGTGACGAATCCTCTCAGCTTTTTTTTTTACCGTGGAGGGGAAAAACCCGTTAGAGGCGGAGGCCGACATGCTAAGGCCAACAGTGTGAGGGTCCCTGCGCCCTGAAGGGGGAGGGCTCCTCACTAAAAAACCCCTCCACGTGTTAGTTCGTACAATGCTAAAGGTTTCGTGCATCATCGTGCGTTAGTCGGGTCCCGCATAGCACCCCGGTTAGTAATTGAAAGCTTTAAGCTGGCATACATTTCATGCGAGCGAGTCAAATGTTGCTTTTTTGGTAATGCCCATGAAACCTGGACATGACCAAGAGAGATAAATGCATTGTTAAGTTTGTGTTGATATGAGACGCAGTTACGCTTTCTTATGATTAAGTTGCACAGGCATAGGCCTGTTAGTCATGATGTAATTTGTGCAATGCTTAAGTCTAGGGTTGCACAGGTATTTACCTGCAAGTCATTATGATATCTGCTAATGTTAGTGCTAGCATACCTGAGGTTATTCGTGCAATTTGAGCTTATATCTAGTGTTGCACAGGTATTTACCTGCCAGTCGTTATAATATCTACTAATGTTAGTGTTAGCATACCTCAGCAAGAGTGAAGGGACCAGTATATGTACTGTCTGCTAGTACATACTGAGGAGAAAACACCTAGTCTAATGTGGAGGTGGTTCACCGCTCCATTGGAATCTGTTTTCTGAGTTGGTCAATTTCCAACTTTAAGGCTGGTTCCCAGGCAGGACTAAACTGCAATCCAGCATCCCGGTTCAGTGTGTTCTTCTCAGAGGAGATGGACAGAGCCTCCTTAACCCTCCGCTCCCATAAACCCCTACATTTTGCCACAATGGTCATTTCTTTGAAGTTAGCTCTGTGGTCTTTTTCAAAGCAGTGCTCCACCAGCCCTGACTTGTCAGGCTGCATTAAGTGTATGGACCGTTTGTGCTCCTTGGCTCTGGTGGAAATGGTCCTGCCGGTTTACCCTACGCATGGCGCCCCACATTCACAGGGTATACGGTATACCCCTGGTACATTAAGGTCCAGTTTGCCCTTTACCGGCCTCACTAGGTGTTTAATCTTCAAAGGTTGCTTGTGGATGGTTCTAATGTTGTGTTTTGCCAGAATTCTACTGATTCTGCCGGATAGATTGCCAGTATATGGGATGCAGGCAGTGGTGGTCGGCTTGTCTGGTGTTAGCTGAGATTGTGGTTTTCCTCTCTTGGCCTTGGAGATTGAGGCTTCAATGTCGTCTACAGAGTAGCCATTTTGGCGGAAAGTGTGCCTCAGGTGCTGTAGTTTTTGCTTTAGGTGGCTGGGATCAGAGACAGACACAGCTCTATGGGCCAGAGTGTTGAGAACTGCGACCCATTATGATTTATGATGGAAACTACGAGCATTCAAATAGAGGTCAGTGTGTGTTGGTTTGCAGTACACTGCATGCTCCAGAGTACCATTGTTGTTTCTGGAGACCAGAATGTCCAAAAATGGCAGTGTTCCATCCTTCTCCACCTCCATGGTGAACTGAATTTGGGGTCGGAGGCTGTTGAGGTGTGTGAGGAAGCTTGGCAGAGTGTCTAGTCCATGTGGCCATGTAACGAATGTGTCGTCAATAGCGGTAGAAATGAGATGGCTTGAGTGGGGCTGTGGCAAGTATTTCATGTTCCAGGTGTTCCATGTAGAAATTTGCTATTGCTGGTGACAATGGAGAGCCCATTGCCACACCGTCTACTTGTTCATAGAATCTGCCACCAAACAGGAAGAAAGTGGACATCAGAGTGTGCCAGAAGAGCTTGATGATGTCGGCTGGAAAGTGAAGCTGGATGGTTTCTTGTAGTGGTACCCTTGTAAAAAGAGATACCACGTCGAAGCTGACAAGAAGATCAGAAGGGCCAGTAGTGATGTTGTCCAAGGACTTTATGAACTGTGTGGAGTTTGTCATGTGGTGTGGGCAATCCCCTACCAGAGGTTGCAACAAATCCGCTAGGTGGCATGCCAGCCAGTATGTAGGGCTGTCCATGGTGTCAACAATGGGGCGTAATGAGACATCCGTTTTGTGGATTTTGGGAGCCCATACATTCTAGGAGACGTGGATCCTGACGGTGATATGAACTGCTTGGTTTCTGGAGAAAGGCTGGATCTTCTAATTAGTTGAGTGGTCCGTCACTCAATGGAGGTGGTAGGATCCTTTCCGAGGATTCTGTAGGCTGGATCGTCTAAGAGCTGCTCCATTTTCTCTATGTACTGGGCTGTGAGGAGGACCACAATTGCATTCCTTTTATCTGCCGGTAAGTCGACCTCTATTTGAATGTTTCCATCATAAATCACAATGGGTCAGAGTTCTCAACACTCTGGCCCACAGAGCTGTGTGTGTCTCCGATCCCAGCCACCTAAAGCAAGAACTACAGCACCTGAGGCACATGTTCCGCCAAAATGGCTACTCCGTAGACGACATTGAAGCCTCAATCTCCAAGGCCAAGAGAGGAAAACCACAATCTCAGCTAACACCAGACAAGCCGACCTCCACTGCCTGCATCCCATATACTGGCAATCTATCCAGCAGAATCAGTAGAATTTTGGCAAAACACATTTGAACCATCCACAAGCCACCTTTGAAGATTAAACACCTAGTGAGGATGGTAAAGGACAAACTGGACCTTAATGTACCAGGGGTATACCGTATACCCTGTGAATACGGGGCGCTGTACATAGGGCAAACCGGCAGGACTATTTCCACCAGAGTCAAGGAGCACAAATGGTCCATATGCTTAATGCAGCCTGACAAGTCAGGACTGGCGGAGCACTGCTTTGAAGAAGACCACAGAGCTAACTTCAAAGAAACGACCATTGTGGCAAAATGTAGCGGTTTATGGGAACGGAGGGTTAAGGAGGCTCTGTCCATCTCCTCCAAGAAGAACACACTGAACCGGAACGTTGGATTGCACTTTAGTCCCGCCTGGGAACCAGCCTTAAAGTTGGAAATCGACCAACTCAGAAAACACAGATTCCAACGGACTGGTCCCTTCACTCTTGCTAGTCATTCATCATCCTGATGATAGGAGAGATGTACACTCCCGAAACGTCGATGGCTCTGCATCACTACACCTGGCTAGAAGCCCGAGAACATCTTGAATATGTTTGTTGCCAGGAAAGCTTCAAATCATATTTTATATCTTGTATATTAATATCCTCAATTATCGGTCTGATCTCTTTGAAAAGCTTTCCTTCTAAAATTTCTCTGTCTCTCCATATATTCTGCATTCCTATTTCCTCTATAATCTTCCGTAAAGATAAAGCCCAACTATCAAGCACTAATGTTTTTTTCTTGCATAATCATACATTGTTTTACTATATTCTGATCTTCCAACACTGTTACCCAATACCAAAACTTTATCAATCTTTCCCTTATTAGCCCTTTACTTCCTGTTCTGCCTAATTCTAACAATGCTATTACCTTAGGTGATGGAACTGGTAAACCCAAAATTAAACAACAAAATCTTTTGAGCATTAAGTCCACCTCTTGCCACCCTTTTTCATATCCCCATACCTCTATCCTATACAACATTTTAGCTTTCACTATTGCCTTATACACTCTTTCTAACCGTTTAATTTGTATCCCTGGTATTTTGAAGACACATGCTCTACTCCCCTTCATTGCAATTTTACCCTTCACTAAAACTGCTTTCTTTTGGTCCTGCAATCTTCCATTACTGCTTAACTGAACCCCCAAGTACTCAATTTTTCTCCCTATGGCTATTTCCTGCCCTTCTATGTTCCATTTTTCTTCTCTTTTTAATTTATATCCCTTTTTGAAAACCATGATGCTGGTCTTATAATTTATCTTTAACCCCAACTTTTACAAAACCTCTCCAAGACATTTATGGTTCTTGATAATTCCCCAATAGATATAGATCCCACCACCAAATCATCCGCAAATAGTAGACCTGGGATTTCCCTGTTATTTATTGTGGGTCAATATACATTCTCTTTCGTAATTACTTCATCTATAAACAGATTAAATAGTATGGGGCTAAACTTATACCCCTATCTGAGACCTATACTATTCTCAATAACTTTTAAAACTCTATTCACCCCCATCTTTATGCAGAACCTATTCTCTGTATACATTTTTTGAATTGCTTAATCATCTTGGAACTCACTCCTTTCAACTGAAGCTTCAACCATAATGCTTCTCTATGTATTGTATCAAATGCCATCTCCAAGTCCACAAAAACCATATATACTCTACCCCTTTTTTGGCCAGATATTTATCTACTATTGTCTTGATGACAAATGCATTGTTGACCATCCTCCTACCCTTCCTAAAGTTGCTCAGCCCAATTTTGTAACCTTTTTGCTGGAACCCTGGTATAATTTTTTTCCTAATATTGTTAGTGGACTTACACTTCTATAATTAGTAGGATTATCTATGTAAGATTTAAAGCTTTCACGGCGCATGTTATTTATTACAGTTTCACGGGCGATCAGTCGTGTGAGGCTTGAAAATATTGAGCTTTCGGCCATTCTAAACTCCATGGCCTTCGTCATTCCTCACACGGCTGATCGCCCGTGAAACTGTAATAGGATTATCTATATTCCTATACCCTTGTAGATTGGTACCACTATACTTGCCCTCCATGTTTTGAACCTTTCCTCCCTCGAAAATATGATTAAACACTTTCTTCAACAATTCTCTTGCATTCACATCCTCACTCCAAACTTTCCACCATTTCCCTGGTATCCCATCTATTCCATATGCCTTATTACTCTTCAAATTCCTATCTCCAACATTTTCTGTCAGTAATTTCTGTATCAAGAGCTTCCACTGGCCTCATTCTCTGGTCTACTCTTTATCCTATTATACTCCACCCTATTGCCACCCAGTAATTCCTTAAAATACTCACACCAAGTATGAACCACAATATTATTTCTGATGGCCCCACTTTTGTACATTTTTCTTATGATTTCCCAAATTTTCCAATTGTCCTGCATATTTAATGCTTTCCTTAGTGTATTGCTAATCCACTGTCACCAATCCTCTCTCTTAAATTCTAATAAACACCTATACCCCCACCTCTTAGCCAAAAGATTTATTTTCACTCCTGATCTCCTTCCTTTCTCCATCTGTCTCCATCCCACTCTATTCTCTTCCTTGCTATTACACATTCCTTGTCATACCATCCCTCCTGACCCTTTCTAACCTTTTCCCTTACTTTCATTTGCTTCCCTGCATGTTTGACTGTACTAAAATTTTTTTCCATTAATCCCTCCATTACTTCTTTGTCAAAGCTGTTTCCTATTGAATTCTGTTCTAAATTATGCCTGAAAAATTGTTCATTGTCCCTTCTCCACCTATCTGCTGAGCCAACTTCCTCTCACTACCCCTATAAAACTTTGCCCACAGTGGGAAATGACTACTGGTCAGTCCCATATTCATTATTTCAAATTGAACAAGCATGTCCTCTATATTCCTTGAGCACAATTCATAATGAACCACACTTAACCTATTTTCATTTACAAATGTAAATTCTCCTAGAGAATCGCTCCCCTTCATCACCATTACACATTAACAGATTATTTCCTTCACAAAATTCTATTAGCTTAAGCCCCTCTTTGTTGCATATCTTACCTTTACTGTTCCTCTTCACAATCTCAACCTTTTCTTCGAACTCCCCAGTGCATAAAATTTGAATTTGCTCTTTCTCCCACATATGGCATTAACGTCTCCCATAATAATAACTATACTAAGTTCAGTCTTAGGTTTGTCCGCGTCAAAACAAACCCACGTGACCAGTGCACCGTGGTACAACACGGTAGCAATGCGTGCAGGGAAGTAGTCCCATCCTAGTAATCTGAGTTTTAGAATGAATTTATCGTTAAATGATGTAATATTCTACACAAATACCTAAGAGGTTAATTAACGCTGTATACTGATAAACAGAACTACAAGTAATTACTATTTATTTATGCCAACAAACTTACTGTTGGTGTTTTTAAACACACAAGCCGTGTGTGGGCAAAGTTTAAGAGGAAGGTCTGTGGTTCAAATCCCAGTTGTGGGATTGAATTTTTAAGTTCCAGTTCTACCTCTTAGGACTACAAGTTCCAACATGCAACTCGTGTGAGTACCTGATATCCGAGTATTGTTTACAGCCAGCAGTTTCTATTTAGAATCATGGCGGACGGCCGCGGTGAATATGCTCTTGCGTCTTCGACTTATGCAAAGCATAACGCGGGAAAACCATTGACTAGTGGTGAAAAAACAAGTGTTTAACGTGTATTATAAGTTGTGTGAGAAATATTCAACTGTTCCCGTCAAAGAAGTAGCGAAATTAACTTCTGAGTTCACCGGTTTTTCGAGTACCAGTATAAACAGTGCTCGCAAAGAAAAATAATAATTATGACATGTGCATCGTTTATTTTGTTGTGACTATCAATCTTATCGTCTCTAGTTACATGTTAGTTACTCCTTAAATTGACGGAATAAGGGATCGTATCCTTTCTGTTACGTATTGCATGCACTCACCACATGGTTGTGACAGTATTTTTGGCGCAAATGGCGGAAGGATACATTATAACTGTGCTCTGGCCACCTGGGTTCAGTTTCGCGCGGATTAACCTTAGAATGAATAGATTATAGGGCCAGGCATTTAATGACCTATAATTTGGTAAAATATGCATTCATGACCTAAAAATTACAAAAAATGACCCAAAAAGATGACCCCAAAAATGTTAAGGTTACCAAAAAATAAAGAATTGCCAATAAAAATGCTATTAATCATAATCATCATCATTATTACTACATTAAGCACTCGCTTTGTTACTAAGTTACATAAAATATAACATAAAATCAAAATATAAAAGAAAATTATAAATATACATGTTAGAATATCTTTTATTGAAGAAATTCCATTTCAGTGCACTTTTATAACAACTTTAAGTTGCAGTTAACAATCACAAATTGGCGGAGATTCTCAAACGGAAATGACTGTCCATTGTCTGCGAGTACTGACTTATAAATGGAAAAGCTCCTCTCTACTTCAACAGAAAGAATTCGGGCATACTGAAAGCAAGCAATATCTCCTGGATTTAACTCACAGTCAGCAAGAGAAAACTATTCATCAGACAAAGCACTGCCAATTGAACACAATGTTTTGTACCCACTGTTCTTGTATATACACTTCTTTATTTTAATTGCCACTGCATCACCCACTTTACCATATGCACGGCTCAAATCATTCACTACTTTATCCACTATTTGTAGCTGTTCCATTAATGTCACTTGGGATTTTTCCAGAGAACTTATTGCTTCAGGAAGAAATTCAAAATTGGTGTTTATGTAAGAAAGTTTACCTGCAATTTCATTATCAACCAGCAGTTCTTGCACCTTTTTTATTGACACTGACTCAGCATTATCAAAAGAATCAACTACTTTCTTCACTATGTCAAAATTCTTGCAATAATAACTACAAGCCTCGAGTCATGTTCCCCATCTAGTCAAAACAGGTGAAAAGGGCAGTTGAATTTCTGGAGCTTCTGCTTTGAATGCTACAACTCGAGAACGGGCTTTCAAGAATATTTTCTTGATGTATCCAATTAATTTATCCACTTCAGGAAAATTCGCACGTACTTCTTCCGCGACCTGGTGCAATGCGTGCGCTAAATATGTCACATGCACCATTTTTGGGTGCACTTAAAGAAGCAGCAGCTTTTATCATGTTGGGTGCTGCATCTGTTATAAACAGCAATACATTGGAATTTCGAATCCCATTAGGCCAAAGTATTCTCAATGCATGGTCAAATACTACAGATGGTTGAATAGTTCACTTTGTCCAGCTGCTCACAATGTAATAGAAATTGTTCTCCGGGGCTGTGTGCTTCTAGAACTCCAACAATAACATTCGCTACATAACGGCCTACAGAGTCTGTCTTGTCGATGGATATAAATATATTCTTTTCTCCTATTCTTTTTCTTATTTGTTGCAAAGTTTTGTTGTAGCACCAATCTATGTAGGTTCTTCTCAATGTTCTGGGATCTATAATTAATTTTCCTGTCTCCTCTTCTAAGAAAGCATGCAGCTTAGGATGATTCAGCTTGTGAAGTGGAATATCGGCAGATAGAAATGCTTCACATAATTTCTCACAAAATGGTGAAAATGTTGAATGAGTTTTGCCCAGAAGCATCTGCTGTAAGCTTACACTGGATTTATTTTCAAGTCATTGCAGGCCATATTTATGCTTCTCCCATGACATATGTTGTTCTACTGTAAACGTTTTTTTAGCAGTCACTCTCACATCACAGATCTTGCAGAATAATATATGACCGTCCGTGGAAAAAAAAATATTTTCTCTATATTTTTAAATAAATGCCTTCAATTTAACACTATTACTTCCCTTCACTTTAGACATTTTGCTCTTATGGTGCTTGTACAGGTGCTAGGAACAACTGATCACCTCACTTAACAGCACAACAATGCCGTTTTACCTGGATATAGGAATTTCCTCGGGAGTGTGGGCAAGTCCATTAATCACATTCCTTGAAAAATATGGGTAGGAGGTAGCTTAAGCTCTAAAAATTGAATTCCTAGAAGTGGGCCAGTTCATAATTCACATTCCTTAAAAAATAGGGGTAGGAGTTAGCATGGCATTTACTTAAATCCAAGAAATTTTATTGACAAGGAAAAATACTGAATTTTAATTTTAAAAATATGAATTAAATAAAATAATCTCCCAACCTTCCAGAAAAGTGTTAAAAATGCTCAAAATGACCTAAAACTTGCCAAAAAATGATCTATCCGTAAAAAAATGCACAAAAATGCCCTAACAAATTGCTTTTATTTAACTCGTTAGTCAATGCCATACCTTTCTGTATATGCAAGCAATGTTTCAGCCTTCATAAGGAAAAGATGTAAAATCATTAATTGCCTTGCCCTAATAATAACCTCAAAATTCAAATATTGTTTGCTCAACTCATCTATATCCTTACTTAGCTTATTCAACAAAGTTTGATTGTAAAAATCTGAACCACATGGTGGATTATATACAACCCCTATTCCTGTTACCTATCTTCCTTCTAGAAACCCCTGTATCACTAACCACATTACATTACAAATCATATTTTACATCACATAGTTATCACTCCTCTCCTGGTCCATTTTAACTCTTTGCACCTTTTCCTTCCTTATAAATACTCCTATTCCACTTGATGCTCTACCTTTCACTTGTTCTTTCATTGCCAAACTTCCATAATAGTCAAAGCCACTTAACTCTAGGTCTGCATTTTTCCATACTCATGTCTCTACCACTGCAATTATGTCTGCAAAACTCACAAGTTTTGCCACATGGAGTTGTCACTACACTCAAACTCTGGCTTTTTGGAACCTATTCAAAGCATTACTTGAACTTGCTATCACTTCGATCTGATGTGTAGGCATGATCGTCTTTCTCTTAGTCATTACCATCTGACCTATGTCATCACTCTGACGCACTTGACTCCACCCCTCTCTATTGTCTGAATTTTTGCAAACATCAGGCATTACGTCACTAGAACTTTCCCTTTCATTCATCCTCCTCCCTGTTGATTCCATTATCATGTGTTGACTGACATCCATTTTGCTTCCATCAATCCATAATGTAAGTCCTCTTACAAAGGCCTTTTTTCCCTGTTGCTATGTTTTTCTCGTTTCCACTAGAAGTTCATTTTGTAATTCTCTTTCTTTCTTTCCATAGTCTTGCTGTATGAAAATTCCAGTTCACTTTAATTTAGATGTATTTCTCAGCACCATCCATTTTAAATTCACCGTTGCCAATTTCACCATTATTGGCCAATATTCAGTCTCTCTCTCAATCCAGGAGTGTATGATTTCCCAACCAAATAAATTCAAACCTAATTTCTCCTTTAGTATAATTTTAACCTGGTTAAAAAGAATATATATCTTGTGCATAAATGAAATTGAAGGTCATTCTTTACCTTAAGCTTATGCTCCTATATGTAACCTTTGGTTGCATGGTCATTTAGTTGGCAGATTGTAGGTTCCACATCAGAGCTGGAAAACTAGTGCTCACTGAGTACAGAGCAGGTAAAATAAACAAAGATCACTCAAAGCATCCTGCCGAGACACAATTTATATAGTTTTATACTTTTAAGCATAAAATTGACTTCATATACTGTGGGTTTTGTTTTGGTAAGTCATCAATAAAATTTAAGCTATATATCACATCATAAGCATAATATGCTGCGATGCCAGGTGGCAGCTTCTCAAAAAGAAGCCCAGTGTTAGCTACGACCTACCACTGCTTGTAAATAAGCAGCCCGACAGCAATAAATTGTCAGAACAAACTGATTCTACACAATTCCACAAGCTGTTCACATGCTGGGCTTGTTTATAGAAGTTTCAAAATAAGGTGTATTTTCCAGAGAATTTGTTGGCACTTTGCCTGGACTATAAAAGGAGAGAGTACAGATAGGGGACACTTAGTTTTCAACTGTTGAAGTACTTTCTGAGTTGAGCACTGAGAAAGTGTTTAGTGAGTGTATCATCAAACTCAGCTGTTTGTTATACAGAGAGAGTAGACAGACAGTGAAGTGCGTGTCGAGGTTACAAGGGCTCAGAACAGCTGTGAGTTGCAAGGTCATGATGAATTGTAAATTTAGTTAATGATAAAGCAAAGGACTGTGTTTTTGTGATTCAGTTTTAGAAGAGAAATAAAATAATATTACAAGTAACTAAAAGTGTCAGTTGTCACAATACATATATGTAGAATTTCCAAGGATAATGAAGTGCTGAGGTGGAATAAGAAAATGTGCTTGTTCTACAAAAGGTATTGCAGTTATTCTCCTATAAAAGTATCAGAATGTAGCTTGGTACTATTTTGTGTTGACTGCTTTCATTATTATATATCCTAATAAACATACAGTATTTTTATGTAATTAACTGCTGTTATTACATCAGCTGGAGATACACCAAAACCATGAAGGGTTGGCTAATTTTGTAGATAGTACAGACAACGTAACTGCATGTGACATAATTCAATTGCACATAACTTTTAGTTCATTACAAAATTTTTAATTTGCATTTGCTTGTAGTACCATAAGGACCCATTGGCAATGATGTGACTCATTGTACAAATAAAAACTGTATGCAATCACATCCAAAGAGAACACAGGAATTTTGTGCTGAGTGTGAATTGTATTAGATAGATAGATACTTTATTTCACTGCTTAGAGCATGGCCCGGTGGCAGCGCTGTCAATATAATATACAATTCTTTACAATATGATATAAAATTCTTTACAATATAATATACAACTCCTTACAATATAATATACAATTCCTTACAACATATATACAATTCCTTTCATGCACTATGGTAACTATACAGGATTTCTTTTTAACCTCTCTTTGAAATTATTTACATTTGGAGGCAAAGTCTCCAGTAACTCTGCAGTCAAATTGTTCCAGTCATTAATTGTTCTATTGGTAAAGGAAAATTTACCTATATCAGTTTTCTGTTCCCTATTTCTTATTTTTTTAGAGTGATCATTCCTTCCCCTATATGATGGTGTCAACAACCGCTTTGTTATATCTTTCCATGCAGGTTCCCCCTTATATGCTCTAAAAATTGCACATAGCCTTGCCCGTTTTCTACGTTTCTCCAATGATTCCCAGGAGGTAGCAGTGCCTGTAGGGTTTTCAAATCGCTTTCTTCTATCAACAAATTTAGCTGCTCATTTTTGGACTCTCTCGAGTGCTTGTTTTTGACCAACCCGATATGGATCCCAGCATGCCGCGCTATATTCTAATATTGGTCGGACTAAGGATGTGTAAGCTAAATTTCGCAATTTTCCATTGCTGCATTTTTTCTCATTACAAAGTGTAATGCTTTGCAGGCTTTTCCAGTGACTGAGTTTACATGTTCCCCCCATTCCAATCTTTCATTTATTATTACACCTAGATATCTAGTGCTACTTACCCTGGGTATTCTCTTGTTATCTAATTCATACATCACATTTTCTTCTGTTCTTGTCCTTGAAAATATAATTGTTTTACATTTACTTGGATTTATCTCCATTTTATTGGATTGCGCCCAGAATTGAATTTTGTTTAAATCTTCTTGTAAGTTATTAACCTCACCTTCGGTCTTGATATTTCTATAGATTATACAATTATCTGCAAATAGCCGAATTTGTGATGTTATCCCTTTCCATAAATCATTTACATATGCTAAGAAAAGCAACGGTCCGATCACGCTACCCTGGGGGACACCTGAGGTTACTTCGGTAGGGGACGATAGTCTATTTCCCATCCGCACTCTTTGGGTTCGTCCGCTCAAGAATTCCCGAATCCAAATAATCGCTCTGTTGTCTATTTGCATATTGCAAAGTTTTTCTATAAGTGGTCCATGAGGTACAAGGTCAAATGCTTTAGTAAAGTCAATAACTATTGCATGCACTTTACTGCCTGCATCGAGTGCATCAGCTACATCCTGACAAATAGCTACTAGTTGGCTCTCACAAGAGTGTCCATTCCGAAACCCATGTTGCCCTTCAAAGAGCCAGTGTGAATTATCCCATTCTCGTCTTAAGTATTGCTCTATAAGATGCTCGATTTGTTTACTTACTACTGATGTCAAGCTAACTGGCCTTAATTTGTTGCTTTGGTTCGATCCCCTGTTTTATAAATAGGAACGACTATAGCCAGCTTCCAATCCTGCGGTATACTTCCGTTATTTACTGTTATTTCGAATAGCCTCAGCATATATGGCACAATTGCCTCCCCTCCAATTTTAAGAAAGTCACCCAAAATGCCGTCCGGACCGACTGATTTATATTTCCCTAATTTAAATAATCTTTTTCGAATGTCGCTTGGTTTCACGATCATAGGGGGCCCCTCCGTTCTTTTAATACTCGCATTGCTCTTTACTTGAAACACTGAAGCGAATTGCCGATTAAATACTTCCGCTTTTAACAAAGAGTCGGTAACTTGTACATTTCCATTTTTTATACCCGGAATCTCCTCCTTGTTACCCCTGCACCTTCTCACGAATTTAAAAAACTGCTGCCAGTTATTTCTGTTAGACGAGAGAATATTTTTTAAAAAATTTTCTTCAGCGGTAATCTTCTCTAATAAAAGTTTATTTGACAAGACATGGAATTTATTTGTGATAAGTACTAATTTTACGTGACCCCTATGCTCTCCTAACTTGTTTCTTTAGCCGTTTTACTGTTTTGTTGTAATATTCTGGGTCAGGGTTTTTTGTGAGTGTTTTACGGGGTATAAATTTATCTGTCGCTTCCACAACAAGTTTTTTAAAATTTTGCCATATTTTTTCAACCGAACTTCCAGTTTGGAACCACAAGGAATATCTATCTTTTAGGAATTGTTGCAGCCTTGGAATGTCTCCTTTATAATATTGGTAAATGTGTTTCTTTTCCCCTGTATGGCATTGGGCTCGAATTCCTTCTACTTTAACCACTGCACAGTTATGGTCACTTATACCAGGAGAAACTTCACACTCTAGCACTGCTTCCTCCGGCTTCACCAGGAAAATGTCTAGAACCACCCCCTCCCTAGTTGCGGTTTTTACAGTTTGAACAAAGCCACCTTCCCAAATTAGGTCATCTACAATAGCCTGCGATTCCCCTCCCCTCAATTCACCCTCCCAGTTAACTTTTGGAAGATTTAGGTCACCCCCTATGATTACCTGCTCGCTGGCCTCACTTTCAAGAACCTGCTTTGCAAGTGATTTTAATGAGCCCAAGTCGTCACTTGGTGGCCTATATATACCAACTATCCGCCATTTATTTTTCATATAATTTCCTGAAATTTCTACTTCTAAGATTTCGTATACCTCATCCCGCCATACTTCTGCCGCATTGTGTATGTTTTTGACACAGATAAATATTCCACCCCCTCTACCATTTCTATCTCTTCTTATTATAGTGAGGTTGTTTCTAAATATTTCTGCATTTGTGATATCCCGCTGTAGCCAAGATTCGGTACCTATTACTACGTCTGGATCATATTTGTCTATTAAGTTTGAGAATTCTAATTTTTTGTTTAAGATGCTTCGGCAATTTACCTGCAAATTGCAGGTATTATACTTAGTATTATAATTGTATTATACTTGTATTGTACTTAGCAGTTGGCTGTATTGTAAAAAGGGATAACAATAACATTATTCACTGTTGACATTAGTTCTTTATACAATGGAGCAGGGTAATAATTGTAGTTTTTATGTGAAAAAACCAATAATTGTACCTTATCATGTATAATATTACTTTCATTCACCAATACATCTTGATAGAAATATCAGCACTAGCTTGAGGAAAGATCTCAAAAGGTTAAGCTTCATAGTGAAAAGCACATTACTTACAGCAGCAAATAAATTCCAGAAAAGGAAGGACCTGGAATCTGCTTCAATCACACCAATGAAGTAAAAGAGAATTGTTGAAAAAATGTTTGAATCCTGATAGCACAAATGAGCAGAATCTATTTTTAAAAGGAATGAATGTAGTCAATGACATAAACGCACACTATCCAAGAATGAGAGGGAATGCAGTCATGATAATTGCTTCAATTACTAGAAAATGGTTAGAGATGGAAATTAGAAAACATAGATTGAATATAAAGATGGGAAGATGCTTATAAAAGAAAACAGAAAACATAAAATGGATAAAAGATGTTCCTGATGATATACCTGCTATGTTTTTCTGGCAAGAATATAGACTCAGCCTACTGTAAATCTGAAGTACAAGAACAATATATTACACTCTGTGTATGTGTGTGTTTAATGGAGGTGAGACCCACTGCAACTCCGACATGGATCTATTGCGGGCTACCACCTCCGCAAGGGGAAGGGATGAGGCAAAGTAAGACCAGAGGCTTGTCAGAGAGTGGAGCTAACGAAGCCCAGAGACGCATAGAAGTCCCTAACAGTTACAGATATTGACACGTGGCGCACAAAGTGTTTCATCTACCCAGGGAGAGAGCAACATGGTGACCCTTACAGCAACTTCCAGGGAGGGCCAGAGAACCTGAAATGGGAGGGAAATGAGAAATGAAGGGAAAGAAAGCCATGGAGAAGAGATTAATGCACCCCAGCATTCGCCTAAGTGACATGGGGAAACCACAGAAGAACCCATGTCAGAGTGTACGGCCACAGAGATTGAACCTACAACCTCCCAAATGAGGGTTATAGATGTTACCACCTGAGCCATCCCACTTGGTATATTACACTGTAAGCAAATACCATTTGTGTGTTTCATATCTACATTTTATTTTCTCTCAATAAAAGATATTGTTGGAAAAAAAAATTCTAAGTCCACTTCAAAAATCAACATTTTTACACTACTTAAAACATCAAAATTGGATTGTGTACGTTAACAATTTACACATTGCTATTCCCTACTTAAAACATCATCATTCTGTATTCTTATATAAATGATATGAGGCTTTCGTTTTCTTAAAATTACTTTAACTTAGAGTGTTTCTATAATTGGCTGAAATGAAATTGTTTCTCTGTGATTATGCAAATTCATGAAATAAATTCAGCAGGTATCAATCACCTTTTCAAGATCTAAAAAATATATTTCAAAGCTGAAAAAATTTCTTCTATTTTTTTCCACCATCCTTTATTTCAGAGGTCCACAAAATCAAAGGAAACAGTGCTGCATTTCTGCCTCTTAAGTATAAGAAATGAAGAACGAAAGGGAAAAAGGAGAAAAGGCTTATTCAGGCAACCCAACCCAAGGAAGACAACAACCTCTTTATCAGTGGACAGATAAGCTATACTTTACACCATCAAAGAGAGGAATAATTATGAATTTCTAGCTAGGCCTATGTATATGTCTACTTATCTTGTGCCCGCCTCGATAGCGTGATGGTTAGTGTGTCTGCCTCACGTTCAAGAGGTTGCGAGTTCGAATCTCGCTTAGGGTAAGCTATCCGGGTAAGGTTTTTTTCTAAGGTTTTCCCTACCATGAGAGGACGAATGTCAGGTAACTTAAAGCTCCATGGACCTCGGGCTCATTTGAGCATCATTTCACCCATTTAATTTCATTCATTCATCCGATTTTGACACAATGTTGGAGGATGTTAATTAAAAAAAAAAAACTAATCTTGTGCTCAAAGAGGCAGAGTTAAGTGATAATCCAGCCAGATTAATGACATAATTTTGTTAAACCTCCAGCCATCATTGCCATTTTTAGTGCAGCTCTCCACACATGATGCTGATAGGTCAGGATATACTGCCATAGAAACCATAGAAACCCAGAGGAAAATTCCTTTGTTCCACAGAGACCTAGCTGTGGCAAAAAACCATATTCCTAGTACATATTAAATTTGCTTCTGTTATGTTTTTAGTCATGCATTCAATGTTGGACTGAACTGTGAGTATAAAAGGTAAACAGTATTGGTTTCATTCTTCAAAAAATGTTTAAATGAAAAAATATAGCTTAAATTGGAAGCCATGGTCACCACTCCCCTTTAATTGCAAAATCTTTTTGCTTACTCTGAGGCAAAGTGTCATTAATAGAGGGTGGAAGATTGTGTGATAAGTTACAAGTTTAGTGCACATGGGTTCTACTGTTGTTGATGCGTGTGCATATACAATGGCTGCGCAGTACTGGTTAAGTCATTTATTCTCTGTGTCACACTAACCCATATTGCAAGTAACTACATGTGGTTACGGGCTCTAGTCATGAAGCTCTTCAGGTTTAATTGCCACTATGACATTAGTATGCCCCTTGTTAAACACACATAGCTTGTTTTTAACCTTAATTTTATTGTCCAACCGTTCTTATGTATAAATCTCATTTCACAATAATGTTTTTATATTCTGTTCACTTAATGAATATCTTTAAACCCCATTTTGCATTAGCATATATTTTGCAGCTAGCTTCTCTCAAGTTTAACACAGAAAAGTATGCTAAAACATGACAATTACAAGATTAAATTTATAAATGTAGTAGGGGAAGGTGGGCGAATTCTGCGCAGGAGGGTAATTCTGCGCTGCTATGTTTCTCTGGTCCTGCTCTGAATTCCTAGTTGTGTCCGGTGTCGCCATCTGCTCAACAGTTTGACTAACTAGTGTGTTGAGGAAGACGCCATTACAGCTATTCGTCTGCAGTCAGTGAGCTGCAACACTTTGGGCATATATTTCTTGTTACAGATTTGCATTAAAGAGCAAGGTAGACATGGCATGGGTATGGTGTAATTGTTCTCATCTATCTATTACTATTAAATTAGAATTGTTTATGCTTGATATGTCTACAAAACTGCTTGAAATAAGCATGTTTTGAAGTATCCACGGTAGATGGAAGAATGTATGCCGTGTCGGGTAATTCTGCGCTTATTATGGCGGGTAAATTTGCGCGGCGCGCAGAATTGTCCCTCGTGTATTTAAATACTAGTAGCACCAGAAACGAACTTCTATCCTTCCTCTGACAATTTGGATCTGCAAGTTGAAGTAGTTGAGGAGGAGACTCAGAAAGAAGATTATCGACATAATATTCCAGCGGCTGCTGTCCTGTAAACGACAGTTGGATTTCTCAGATAGCGAATCTGATGCCGATGAATTCAGTGAAAAACAACTGTGTGGTGGTGATGATGATGAAAATGAAAATGATGATGTCGCTCCAATACCTAAACTATGACGTGTGATGAGTTTGGACGTGATAATGAGATGTGGTACAGATGTGTAGATTATGGCAGGTGGTCCGCGAAGAATGTAGCGCATGGGATTCAGCAGAAGATAACTTCTGTGATCTCTGCCTCAGAAAACAAAAACAAACTAAAAAGCAGTTTAAGTGAAACATCTGGACAGTTGATTTGAGTCTGTAATAGGAGTTAGCAATTGATATAATATTCTGTAGCATTTAGTTTATTATTAAAGATAATTATGACACATATATTCAAGTTCATTTCAAGCATATACGGCGCACACAATTACCCATCCAGGTAGGTTAATTCTGCGCATTGTATACTTTCAGTTTTCAATACCTAACACCCTTTCAAAAGTACAAGATGCCTTTGGAACTGCACTATTTCGAGAGCTTATTTAATGAAGTTACAGGTGAAACAAAGTCTGCAACTTAATAACATTTCTGTTAGTATGGCTGCTCGACCTTAAGTGCGCAGAATTCGCCCACTCTCCCCTACCTAGAAGCTATATTTCTGCTTACATATCCAAAGTTTTCTTTTCTGAGGGAATATTGCTGTTGTTTTCATTCATTATTAAATACAATTTAAATTTGGGATACATCCGTTTTAATTATTTTGGAGCATTATTTACTACACTAGCTTCAAATTTGTCCTCAGGCTGTTTTTAATTTACAGTCATATTAATGCTTTATAATTAAAGTGCACATTTTTTATCCTTCACTTGTTTCAGAATGAATTGCTAAGGAGAGGAAAAATGTTTATTATTTAGAAAGTGAAATTTAACAGCCTCTTAATGCATACGAGTATTTACTGAAGGTAGTCATGATACTTGCAAATGTACTTATCAATATTTTTACATGTTACAGTAGAAGCCTCATAACTCAACTCTCAATAATTTTTTTATTTTAATTTACTTCTTTTTATTGTTAAACTTGACTGTAATAATTTCTGTAATCCACTATGAGGCATAAACAGTATAGGTAAATTTTAATAGTGTATGTAAACCACCTACCACATTCACCCTCAGAGTAACAAAAGGGCTGACTGTGCATTGACTATTGATATCTAGTCAGGCATTCGGCACACCGTCTGGAAATTAAAAGTTTGCTGCTAATAGCACAAAAACTTGTTTGGAAGGTTTGAAGGTTTATTGCTGTACGCAGTATGTATGTGTAAGCTAAACTTTCAGTTACATATTTCTGGTTACAATACAGTTTCTCAGATTTCAGGCTTACTGTTAGTGTTGTGTTGAGTTGTGTTTATGCCAGAAAATTAAATTTCAAGTGAGAAGAAAAAACTATAAGTTAACATGACAATGGAAATTGCATTGGATGTGTACACCCATTTAAGTCGAGAAGCAGTAGATATCTACAAACATAACAACAACTTCAATAGGAAAGGAGAAACCAAACGCCTAAATAAAACCTGGCATCCAGCATTACAAAAAACACGCAGGAAACCTGACCGTCAACAAATCCAGGACCATACGCCGCCAACAGCCTCAACATCAAGCATAGACAATAGAAGCAGCAACCCAACCCCCGCAGCAGCCGTACCAATAAGCCAAGACCGGAGCAACCAGGAACTAGCTCCACCCACCCATGCCAAATGTATAAAGCCTGTGAAGCCAAAAGGCTCCATGTCAGTCATCGTCGAGACTAAGAGTGTGTTAAGGCAACGCCACTGAGGATGTTCGACGCAGCTTCGCACGAAACGTCTGGAAGGAGTTTCCTGACTAGACCACGGCCCACAAGCCCGGATAATCAGTTTCTATATAATAGATCCCTCCATAAAACTAGACACTTCAGTAACTTGACACTCTCTCAGTCCACATTAGGTTGAGTTATTGGGATTCTGCCTGTATTTATGGAAAACAAAGTCACATTGTATAATAACGAAATAAAACTCTTAAATGTAATGTCACACTTTTTATTGGAAAAAATGTAATTATTTTTTAAAGGTTAATCGTCCATACTTTATTCTGGCTTTCTTGCTAAGTGATTTGCTACACAGAAATATGTTATTAGTAAAATGTTCAAGCCATTATACTGTGACAAATGACAAGTCCATTATTACCTTTTATTTCACTTTATTTCTAATAAAACTGAAATACAATTCACAATTCATGACCTTCAAACTCATGGCTGTTCATTGTATGGTAACCTTGCTATAAACTTCACAAACTCTCAACTGTTTACAACTCACTCTGGCAATTAACTTCTTGGTCTGTGCTGACTGCATCTCCCAATTACTGGTGATTTTTCTGGAAATCAAAGTTTCTCAGTTTCTGGTGTAGACAAGTACTGCTCACTGCGAACTTCTAGAAATGCACGCAATGATGTTTGTTTGTTTAGCTGTTCATTGTCACATGTTGCACAGTGGCAGCACTTACTAGGGCAGTGGTGTGAAGTAGCTGACACTTGATATCTCTCTTTTTATGTGCGACTGCCCATCAATACTTTGAAATATTGGAACATTTTTATAAAAAATTAAATATTACACAAATGAAAAAAAGGTTCAGATACATAATTTTCAGTACTTTATTTAAAATCATAGAAGTATCATAACACTCTAAAACATATACAAAAAATAAAAAAGAATTCTTATAAAATGGATTTCAGGGCTCAGTTTTTCTCATTTTATCAATTTGCAACTGGTTCAATTTAATAACATTATAATTTTCTCACTGTTTTCAAATCAGAATGCCTCTTAGAAGTGTGACAAATTTTAGGAGATGCTTTGAAAAAATATAGTTAACTGCAAAACATGCTAATTAAATAAGTACAGAAACCAACTACTTATTCATCCAAAATGGGCCTTTCCTATGCAATAAAAATAATATTTGGTCCATATCTTTCCATACATAAAGAAAAATGCTTTCCAGTTATATTAAATTTTCAGTCATACAGTATTTCATTTAACAACTGCAAGCAAGGCAAGCTTTAGCAAATGGATAGTTTTGCATATTTATTTTATGGAGATATTTGATAATTTATTAAAATTCTTTTCTGATTTACTTTGCCAATTTCATTCATTCACTTTTTCATCATATGTTTACCATCTATCATAATACAATTTTCTATGCTTATTGCAGGAAAATTAAACACAATAAAAGAGAATGAGGGACAAAGAAAAGAATATACAATGGAGCATTCAGTGTATGCATCTATATGTGGGGGGAAATAAACATTGGTCAGGTAGTTAAAATGTTTTATGAGTGTTTTCCTTCTATTTGTGGTTTACGCAAAGCAAAGGTATTAAATTACTTCATATTAGTGATTTTGCCAGCACATGCTTGCTGTGCTGCCAGCAGCCTGTAGTCAGTTCTTATGTGATGGGAAAATAAACAAGGTTGCACACACACACACTTCTAATGACAGAGCTCTAAAAGTTTTGAAGCTTACTATGTATGTAAGGTTTCTTGACAAAACACATTTCAAGTGTTCCAATGTCATGATAAATGTGACAAAACACATTTCAAGCATTCCAATGTCATGATAAATGTGGGCAGCAATTTAACATTTTTCAAAAGTAAGAACAAATTAGAAACTAAAAACTTCACTTATCTTAGTAATGTTGCAAGTTTTTGTTGCAACATTACTAAGATAAGTGAAGCTTTTAGTTTCTAATTTGTTCTTACTTTAGAATCTTGTTGCTTCACTGTTAATAGCTTCAATTTCCTTAATTAACATTTTTCATTTCAATTTTTGAGGAAAAAAATATTTTGCCTTCAGTATTTTGTACCTGCTGTTGCTGCAAATGATAATGCACCAATTTCACAAGCAGAATTTGCTGTCTTCAATAGCACATAGCACACCAGAAAAGCAATGTGAAATTTGTTTCTTAAGATACACTTACCAGAGTTTGAATTGTTAACACATAATTTAAAAATGATTTTAATAATTAATGTAACACAGCCATTTCAATGATAGTGGTAGAACAGGGATATTGCAGAAGAGAAGAAGTAACACAGCGGTGGACAAACCCGAACACATTAGGTTCTGCAATCTGTTTGGCATAGAACAGACACTTGGGGTAGGGGATGTGAAATCAGTGAGTTTACAAATCTTCTGCTGGGCAGTGGCGGTGTGCATTTATTTTAGTGCTGATGATGTAGGGACTTCATCATTTGGACTGTCTTTGCTGCATATCAATGAATGAAATCAAGAGTGAAAACGGAAGTTGCCATGTTAGTTGAGCCAGTATTATTATCTTTTCTTATTCAAGACCTACATTTTGATTTAACCATGCTTAATTTTGAAAAGGACTGCTCACATACGTAAGTTGATGCCAACATGGCTTGGATTGTAGCTGCAACTGAGTCAATATCTAACATTCAAAGAATATCTGCACCTACTAGATTTATACATTTCTGTTTCAATAATGTGTGTTTGCAAATCTATTGTAGGATCATTATGTGCCAATCAATACTTTGTCACAAAGCAAACACTTGACATTATCTCCAATCTTGCAACAAAAGAACTCATTCTCCCATTCAAAACAAAATTTTAGTTTTCAAGTCAATGCTTTCTTAGCAGATGCCATAGTAACATAGTTGCACCGTACAATGTCTGCTGTTTGCCACTGAACAAATCTCTGCTCGGCAGCTAGGAAAGAGAAATAAGAATCAACACAGGCATGTGTATAGTACCGTTTCAAGGCCACAATTACATTCATAATCACAACATGGGTTCTGCTCACGGCTGATGTAACACATGAGTAATCTTATGTAATCAACTAAGTGAAAATAAAAAATTCCAAATGATACAATGTCCTTACTGCACACCAATAACAGCATAAAGTGGGATGCACAGGTTTGAGATAGAACAAAATGTTGAAAGCCCGAATTACACAACTGTCAAACTATTCAAAACTATACTGACACATGCCTGCATTCACTTGTAGGCAGTGATGTCACTTGTCATGTCCTATTCCCTTCTTATGCCATGAAGTGTTGGCATTCACAATGCCTTGCAGCATTGCCAAGTTTATCTGAAAAACAAAGTTTAAAGTACCTAGAGTGGTGAGAAAAGCCACAGGCAAAATTTGTTCTGAAAATTTATAAACTTTAATTTCTGCAGTAATCAGCTTTTCATACTGAGCAATTAACATACTAGAACAGTGACATTTTTTATCTCCTAACCCATGCCTTAGTGTAAAATAGCAATAGTATTATTCATTACATTCATTTTTTACTTTCTCTACTGGAAAGTAGAAGTGGAAGTATTGTATTCCACCCAAAAATTTGATGTCAAGATTTCACCAGAAATATATGTTTTGAGACCACCAGAATAAAAAAAAAAAGCAGTTTTAGAAAAAGATCTGTGTGTGTTTGTGTGTCAGTTGTGGACAGCATAACTCAAAAATGAAAAGTCGGTTAAAAACCAAAGTCGGTATTTAAGTTTAATACCTTTCAAGGATGCAACACAAAGATTTTGAAGAAAACAGCCCCACCCTAAACTACTATTTACATGGAAAATTTTTCAAAAATCTTGATTTTCTTGAAAATGCCTGTAATGATTTTGATTAAAATGGCATATGTTTAAGATATTTTTATGACAAATGAAATGTATATTTTGAATTCTCTGGCTATAGCCTATGGAGTCCTGTTTAATCTGAATGACTTTTGAATAACTTGTAAACTGTAAGAGATAGGCAAAAACTTACTGTACAAAAAATGTAGATCTCACTAAAACACAGAATTTATGTCTAAATACATTTTTTGTAGAGTGAACCTTTTCGGAGATATTCCTTGTTATTTGTATCAGTTTCGGAAAACTTAAAACTTTCATGAAATGGAACATTGTTAATTTTTTTTAATGTGTTAAGCATGCAAAGAGAACAGGATCCCAAAGCTTTAAAAGATTTGGCTATCGGTCAAAGCCTACTGTATTCTAATATTCCCCTTGCACCTACAAGAAAATAAGCAATAACATAATTTGTACTACTGTTTTTCTCAACTAACATGAAGACATAGGAATAAGAGTTTGTAAGAATGGTTAGTACAAGAATAGAGAAAGTTATGTGAGTGCAACACATCAGATTTTTAGAAAAAGGTCCACGTGTGTGTCTCTGTGTATATGTCTGTCAGTCTGTGTGTCTGTCCGTCTGTCAGTCTGTGAACAGCATAACTCAAAATGAAAAGTCAGTTAAAAACCAAAGTTGGTATTTAAGTTTAACGTCTTTCAAGGATGCGGCATGAAGATTTTGAAGAAAATTGCTCCACCCTAAACATGGAAAATTTTTCAAAAATTTTGATTTTCTTGAAAATGGCTCTAACGATTTTGATTAAAACGCCATATGTTTGAGACACTTTTATGACAAATGAAATGTATATCTTGAATTTTCTGGCTATAGCCCTGTAGTCATATTTACTCTGGATGACTTTTGCATAACTGGTAAACCATAAGAGATAGAGCAAATCTTACTATACAAAAAATGTAGATCTTGCTAAAATACACAGTTTAGCTCCAAATAATTTTTTTTTGTAGAGTGAACCATTTCAGAGATATTCTTTGTTAACTGTGTGAGTTTTATAAAACTTATACTTCATTAAATGGATCATCAATACTCAAGTTTTATATGTTAATCGTGCAAAGAGAATGGAATATGAAAGCTTTAAAGGATCTGACTATCCCTCAAAGCCTACTGCATACCCATATTCCCGTTGCATGTGCAAGTAAAAGAGCAATAACAGTTTGCAAGTATGGTTAGTACAAGAGTAGAGAAAGTCATGTTAATGCAACACATCTGATTTTTTGGAATATTTTCTTGATGCATGTTGCATCAAAGTGCCTTCTAACCTGTAGTTTATGCACAAAACAGCAAATTTGCAAATATAGAACTAATCAAAGATGCACAATAAATTAGCAAATTCCTCAACACTAGTTGTTTCAATTATGGCACTGAAATGTCTTTGCACCAGTCATCACTAATGGATTTTTTTGCAAGATGAATTTTAAGTTGAGCATGTAAGAGAATATCTTTTAGATTATTGTGGACAATTTTTATTGTTGGTTAAACAAACACTACCTTAATACAATACCTTAGCATTCATATTTTATTTTTACAGCAAAGTAGTATTGGGTATTATGCCCATTCTGCAATTATGAAAATTGGTCTTTTCCTATCCTGTAATCTTTTGAGTAGTGAGTAACGTCCCCCAATATAGGTTACTGACCTATAGTTGGGTAAGTCCAGTGGTGGGGCTGCCACCTTGTCTTGGACAGACATACTTTTCTGTTGGGGGATGCTCCCTTAGCCTTTGAAGTTTCTCCTTCTCTGCAAGGCAGCAGTTCCTTGCTCTTCCCCTGAGTGACGTTAGGGTGTCTCTTCCATCAGCTTTGCCATACTGAGAGTTTCCCTCTCCACCTACACTGCCGTTGAGGTCTTCACTGTTCCTTGGCAAGGGGCCCTCACATGGTACTATCAGCTGAGCCATGGTTTGTTTACAAGGTATTACTCCTCCCCCTACTCCTTTTCTCATCCAGGCTTGGGACCGGCAATGGCGGAGATGTTTATTTTATTATACAACTTCACCAGCTTCCGTCTTTTATTTTTGTTTTTTAACCCGAACTTGTTTTAAAGGGTTTTCTCTTCATTATAAGCCCATCATCATCCATTAATGATGAAGTCAAGACTTCTGAAACACAATTAAAAGAATGTGATAAAATATAAATTTCAATTTATGAATTAAACTAGCATTTTTAATACACAAAGCAGAAAACTGCATGCACAATTCAATGATTTAAGTTTATGTCAGGTATCACTTAGTAACAATACAACTAAATTCTGTCATCCAGTACCATTGGTTACATCAAAGCACAAGGAAGCATCAAGCATCTCTAGTGCTTTATATAATGGCATATTGCTTTTCCACTATATCAGTTGCTAAAAGGTTCTCCACTTGTGTTGTTGTTGTAGTAGTGTTTAACGCCCACTTTTACTACTATGGCACAGCAGGCGGTGACACTGATGATACATGGAATGAAGATGGAGCACCGGTGGAATGAGATGGCGGGGGAAACCGGAGCACCCGGAGAAAACCCGCCCTGATGCCGCTTCGTTCACCACAAATACCACGTGCAGGTACCTGGGATCGAATCCGGTCCACTTGTGTAGTAATGATTAACATACATGCTTGCATCAAGACCTAGTCATTTGTTGTTATATGAATTGCCATTTTTTCTGTTATATGAGAATGAGTACTAAAAGGTGTAAAGGTGTAGGGGTTGGGTAAGATAGGTTGCTGCCTTCAAACAGCATACATTTACTCCTAAAAGAAGTGTATGATCTATTGCTTGATAGCAACCATTTTTGTTGTATGTCACATAAAGAAAGTTTTATAATACTTTTACTATTTATGTTAGGTTGAAAGGCCAATTTAAGGTTCACTTGATGCTACTTCTGAACAATTCTGCATTCATCTTGAACATGCTATTCATGAAGTAAAAATGTATCTGCTTACAAAAGACAAGAAACATTAAATACATACATGCAACCTGCAGTGATAATGTATACTACTTTTTCTTTGGTGCTGCGGAGACAGCTCTTAGTGTTTAAGGTGCTGCTTGTTAAACACATAACAAAATATAGATAAAATCTTAACTAATTAAAATAAAATACCCAAGCCTATTTCTTTCTTAACAAAGAAATCAGAGTCACTACTTCCTGGTATCTATGGAAAATAAATAGGACAAGAACACAAATATATAAATTATGGCAGTAATACACATTTCAGTAGTATTTTAATAATAAGATTATAAAATTATCAGCAGGAGAGATCAATAACTTGTATGTTGTTATCTTTATATAAATAAATATAAAGGCTGTTTCAAAATTCCTACTGCAAATTCCTGTGGATTGCACTGCATTGTTTACATTTCTGAATAAGACCTGTCTTCTATGCTAAGTAAAATGAAATCAAACCAGGGTATTAAATTTTCCATTTTTGTTGACAACAAAACAATTACATTATAAATTATTTGAGGGTTAGACCATTTTTGTGCTTATGGCTTCAATTCTGGCCAGCTTCTCTAACTGAACAGAAGTGCAAACATCAAATAATTTATTTTATGCTGTCTCATTTATATTTGGCATATTTTGGGAATGAAGTCTTCTTCAGAATATTATCTGCTCACTTTCACCAGGAGTTTATAACTAGAATTCTGTCATATATAAACGTTATGTGCATGCACATGCATACACATACACACACACAGTATCCCAGAATTATATTCTGATGTTTTTCAAATAGAATACTTGGGCCTTAATGGGTGGATAAAGCTGTTGATTTAAGAACTTCCAACATCTACAGGTTGAATGTGTGACTTGATTATGCAGACATGCAAGCCTCTGAAAGCAAGCAAAATGTAACTTAATATATGAACCATATGAGAATTTGACACAGTTTGAAAAAAGGAAGAATAGTTTGAAATCTTGGGATACCATGTGTGTATATATTTCAGAGCACTATTAGTATGCTACAGTACTTCATGATAACACAGATTTTTAACCAATTAAGTAAATTATCTGTGGATGCAATAACAATGAAAAGAGGGGTTTTATCTAAAAAAACCTTCTTCAGTAACAGCATACCTCGGATGATTACTATTTCCATATCAACAACAGAAACTATACTCAACTATAAAGTGGTTAATGTTTGCTTTTCAGCTGTTATACTTAAATGTGAAAATTTGAATGTAAGATTTAACATAAGACAAAAGCTGTCATTCTGTTATGTCTAACAAAACAGAACCTGTATGTAAGTTCAGACAAATAATGTGCCTTTTCGTAAAAATGCTTTCCTGTGTGTATATATGTATTAAATATCCTCTTTGTATCTCAAATTACTTTATTACTAACCCCTAGATCCTGTGCCACTAACAATGAATGATTATCACATCTACGTACAAGATTTGTTTTCAAGTTTTCCTTTTAATATGAGTATATTAAGAACTAAGAGATCTGTGTTTAGGCTTTCACCTACATAGATCCTTTCTACTGTTAATAAAAAGATATGGTAAGGTCTAAAATAAAACAATAAAAATTGGAAGTTCTCAGTGTTATACAGTCAGATTTTTGGTTAATAATTAAACATTACTTGATGTATATCTCGGTGGAGCAGAAGTGGTACAGAAAAGAGCTGTTACAATGCTCAAATGTAATCTGTTTTTTTGTATACCCAATGTTTCTCTACCTGTAAGGTGCTGCCAGAGCAACCTCGCTGTGCTATGAACCTGTGAGCTAACAAGAACTCCAGAATACCTTCTATGTTACTTTATCTACCATCAGGTACCTAAGGTAGAGGAAGAGTTACATTCAGTCTAAAAATTTGTTATCAAGGCATTACCATAAGTATACATTTTGAACATCCTGAACTCTAAAAAGGAGCAAAAGAGAATGAGTGTATCTATGTATACTGGGTGAAAGGAAATTTATTGCATTAACTTAAACCAGTTACAGATCTCATTAGGAACGTATATTGTAGCTTTCATTTCTTTCCATGTTCATTTCCTGTAGATATTTTTAGGTTTTTCAAGCACACAAAACACAAATGCTGGCAATGATACTGGGAGTTACTGATGGAAACTTGGGTCATGGTTGGCACTCTTTCTCTCAAAATCAGAAATATGTAAGCATACCAACAGTATGCTTTTGCTGTGGTGTGTGGTTTATAAGTTTAGATAAACAATTCATTGATCTACACTCATTTAAACAAACTTTTAATAATTAATTGTATCTGCATCTAGCAACTACTAAATGGACAGCAATAGAATAAACAATAAACCAAATGATTCACACAATTTGCAGATATTGTTCTATCGAGAGAGCAAAAAGGGTTTAACAGGCTGCTCTGTGTTTTGCCTGTCCACATCCTTGCCGCCTGCCGCTATTATAGAAATGCACAGATGAAACCATACAACATTTTTAAATTACTTTTAAAGGTTTTACTTACCAACTTTATGAAATGAAATGCTGAAACTGGCCACTGTCATCCATACATTTTTGGCACCTCTTTAGGCAACTATCCATTACTCACCATAGTTCAAGTTAAGAAATGCTGGCAATTTCCTGACAGATATTTTCTTTTAATTCTTCCAGTATGTGTGTGTTTCTCTTGTACACTTTATGTTTTAAGTTACCCTAGAGATAGAAATTGTAGTGGGTTAGGTTAGAGGACCACAAATCTCTATTAATAATAGTCCTGAAACACACTTTCAGTTGTTCTCATCGGAAGATTGGCTATATGAGCTGTTGTAGGGCCTTGTTGAAAAAGGGCAAAATCACGCTCCCTGTCAGTTAATTCTCTAAAGAAAGGGGGGGGGGGGGGGAACTGTATTCACGTATGTATGTAAGGCATCAACTGTTGACTCGAAAAAAAATTGACCCTATAACACAGAATCTAAGTAGTTCATGAAGTACTCCTTCATGACAAATTGATGTATGGTACACCATTAGTGGAAAAAGGGTTTCGCAGAGCTACCCTTGTAGTTGTTTCTTTGTCATCCAGTGCTCTAAATATTGACTCTGTAAATGAGTGTATAGCATCACTAATGTTTTTCCCTTAATGAAAACCAAACTGATATTTGCTTAGAACATTGCATGCTTCCAGGAATTACATTACCCTTTCAAGTATTTTTGCAAACACAGATAACAGGGATACTGGATGGTATTTTTGAATACAAATTTTTTCTCCCTTTTTGAAAATTGGGTGAACTGTTGTTGGTTTTAGGACTTCTGGAAATAGTCCCATGGTCAATGAAAAATTTTAGATGTCTACCAGAAGGATTAGTACGTGGGAAGTTGAGCTTTTTACAATGATGTCTGGTATATCACCAGTTCCACTGGAATAAACATGATAGCCTTTTTAGTCAGTGACCGTGAAATACTAATTGGACAATGAAGGTATTACTTCCATTTGTTGGTATTACTCAATAGCTCTAAGTTGCACATTTTATTTCACCAAAACACAATTTTTTTGTGTTTGTGAATTAAGAGTCATGTGGAAAAACAGAACTGCTGGACCACCACCTCCCAATTCAGGTATACTGCTTTGTTTATGTCTGGGAACCAGTTATCATATTGACCACCTTGACCTAGCAAAGTTGCCTATGCTTCCAAACACACTATGTCTACAAAATGTAATGCTCAAGAAACAACTAATTATTTCAAAACTCTATATGATGTCACATAGTTACCACCAAAATTAGGTCAGAAACCATCTAACACGGAAAAACATCTATTTTGTTTTTAAAATGGCTGATCACAGAACAAAATCCAATTACACTTCTTTTTGTTTATAATACCTCTATTAGAGGATTGCAATAAGTTCACTTCTACCTGTATGTATGAGAGAAGGAGGAAACATTCAAAATTCAAATGCCTTTTTTTATCTTTGTGGCATCTCATATAGTTCTGTTGATTGCCAATTCATTTGTCATAATTGTATGAGTTGATACATGTGCTCAGGTTTTTCCCAGCAGAAATTTTGAAATCTTATTTATAAGCAAATAGTTTATTAAACAACTGATAACATACACACTCACATACAAACACTATGCTCAGGACATACTAAGTAACCTTGTTTAAAATAAGTTCCCAAGCCCAGCCAAGAATTGAAACGAGGACACCTTACGCAGTAACTAGGTGTTCTACCTACCGAACTATAGGGCCAGTTAAGTGCCTAGTTTTGTTTTATAATTATATTTTCACAATAGTTATGTGTGGACATACTGAGCAAGATGCCTTCACAATAATGCAGGAGGCTCGCATTCAGGAGGTTGTGGGTTCAATCCTTGCTGCTGGCCTACCTGACCCATGCAGTGGCGTGCGTTGGTCACAACAGCTACCCCAGCTGTATAGGTTATGGTACTGAAAAATCATCCCATATTTTAAAGTAAATGGTGTATGGGAATATATGATAAATGATGATATGACATTGACATACCCATATCATCATTTGCAAATATAATTAGTGTAGGTTTTAATATTGGACTGTGTGAATGAGAAAGTGATATGGAATGTGATAATGAGGCTTTAATGAGGTGTGCACATTTGTTCTCTTCCATTTTGTTTTAACCACTTCATCAAAATTCTGTATCTTCACTTTGAGGACTAATGTAAGCACTATCAGATGTGTAGTATGTGTACTTTGCGGTATTATAAATAATTTAAGCAGAGGGTTTTTGGCACTGTTGATTGAAAATGTAATGATACACTGACGTCATTGAATTACAAATAATTTCCTTCCTATGGTATTGATATCTTGGTACTTTATTTCTCTCTGTTAAAATGTCACTTGAAGTAGAATGCGTTTTGCATGGAAATGACACAGACCACTGTTTTGTTTATGATTAATTGTTATTCTAAGCAGGTTTTCATGATGTTCCGTGCACTCGAGGTAAAAAGTATCCCTTGTTAGTACATTTTTCCCCATTTATTTTCATTTTGTTAATGGGGTCACTTTCGTAAATGAAAAAAAAAAGCATTTAAACCATTGCTTAGCAACATTATTTAATTGCAGTTAATAGTTTTAAATATGAGCTTTTCATATCGTTTGACATTATTGTACTATCCTATAAAAAGACGCCATTATTGTAGGGTTGCTACGCTTGTGTGTATCGCTATATCTCTTTCAAGCTTTCCATATTGATATGTTGAAATTTTCTTGTAACCGATCGACTACGCTCTGCCGTGGCTATCGAAAAAGACTGCTCTATGACGTCAAAGCCAAGCTAGCTGGATTGAAACTGAACTAGGCAATCAAATGCACACACTCGCCTCTGTTGTCTCAGCTGACAGACAGGACCACGCTAGCTGTAGGGCTCCGATGCGCATGCGTCAATATAGCACTAGTAAACGAGCTGGTATCGAGGAGAGTACAGGTCCAAGCCCAGTCGCCAAGATCAACAGCTGCCTAGTGGCGGGGCGGGAGTTTGAATCTTGAGTACTGTAATGTTCATGTGTGATGTGCGTATTTGATTGACATATGACAAATTTATTATTTTAATTTTGAACTTGTGAATAAATCAGTTACCCCAGCAGTGCTGGGTAACTTGGGTTAAATGCACGCCACTGGACCCATGGGATTTTAGGGGGTTTTCTCGGGTAACCAGGTGAATGATGGGTAGGCTACTTTCATCTCCCAAACTTTCTTTCCCTCCATTTCACTTTAGTGATCATTTCATCCATTTGGTCTATTTCAAGATAGAAAGTGTCAGCGGGAGTTTAGATGCAGCATGGTGGGGATGAAATGCTCTGAGTAACTTTGTCCCCAGTCACAAAAGCTGGACTCCAGATCATGCCCCCACTGATGCTCTTGTGCTATGGAGGGGCCATGCAGGTGTTGCATGGACAGGAGACCAGTGTACTGTCTGGTGTCAGGTGCAAAAAAGTAGAGACCCCTACCCCCTACTGTGCCTACTCTCCTGTGGTTTGACCACACTCTGACTCCTCTCCCCTCACCCCTCCCTCCTGGTGGTGCTCCTTAGGGGCACAGGTATATAAGCTCTCTAAGGTCGAAGAGCCAAGTTCCCCATTACATTTGTCCCACTCTTACTCCTGCTATGTGTAGAAATTAGGTTGGAAAGTTGAATAGGATCCAACTTGAATAGCTTTCAAGAAGGCAATGCAAAGATTTTCATGAAACTCTCCCACTTCAAACAATGCTTAACTTGAGAAAATAAGGAAAGTTTTATTATTTTTCTCAAGAATTAATCTGACAATTTTGATTAATATATCATATTTGAAGATATTGCTATTAAAACTACAGTGTATATCAGTGGTGGCTCGTGGCTCTTAAATTTGGAAGGACGGCATAATGTGATATTTTCAAAATTAGCATGTGGACATGACAGTTAATTTTGAATTTCACCCAAATATATGTGAAAAGGAAATGAATCATATAAATAAAAAAATGTCTATGCATGACCTTCCATTTGATCATCGAGTGCACACTATTTTAATTGCTAAACATTATGTGTAATTATTATTTATTTATGCCAACAAACTTACTGTTGGTGTTTTTAAACACAAAGCCGTGTGTGGGCAATGTTTGAGAGGTAGAACTGGAACTTAAAAATTCAATGCCACAGCTGGGATTTGAACCACAGACCTTCCACTTACTGGGCGGACGCTCTAACCACTGAGCTATTGTGATAAACTGCCAGAATGGCATTAAATTCTCAAACCAGTTCGTATTTCTCCTGGTAAACCACAAAGGCAGTCTCACATCAGAGACAAATTACCCCAATGGTGACTTACATTTATTGTAAGTACTTTATATCCCAGGATTAAATAACCTTCAGAATGGTAATTATTATTTATTTATGCCAACAAACTTACTGTTGGTGTTTTTAAACACACAAGCCGTGTGTGGGCAAAGTTTGAGAGGTAGAACTGGAACTTAAAAATTCAATGCCACAACTGGGATTTGAACCACAGACCCACACACGGCTTGTGTGTTTAAAAACACCAACAGTAAGTTTGTTGGCATAAATAAATAATAATTACCATTCTGAAGGTTATTTAATCCTGGGATATAAAGTACTTACAATAGTAAGTCACCATTGGGGTAATTTGTCTCTGATGTGAGACTGCCTTTGTGGTTTACCAGGAGAAATACGAACTGGTTTGAGAATTTAATGCCATTCTGGCAGTTTGTCACAATAGCTCAGTGGTTAGAGCGTCCGCCTGGTAAGTGGAAGGTCTGTGGTTCAAATCCCAGTTGTGGCATTGAATTTTTAAGTTCCAGTTCTACCTCTCAAACGACAGCATAGATTTACTGACTCGCAAAAGAAACTCTTGAAATTCTTGAAATTACGGCAAGTCGGTGCTGACTACAAACTTTAGGTGTAGAATCCCGCCCTCATTAAATGATTACATTATTATTACTATTATTGTTGTTGTTATATGTATACAATGCCCCCTTGTCTTAGTCAATATCTATTAAAATACCAGCACACATCGGGATTAGTAAACAAACATGATTTTTTTTTCTGTTCTTTGCTTCTTCATTTTCTGATGAAATAAATAAGCAACATACATTTAATTTATTTCACTCTTCTAATAAACAAGATAACAAGCGATCAAAGTGCTTGACAGCCAAGGTCACAACGCCTCAATGCTTTGCCAGGTAGTACTTGACCTTGAAGATGTCATAGCTCTCTAGTCATTCTTTATCTCTGTTTACAACCAAATGCATCGGGTACCAACAGTTGCAGTTGTGTTACTTTACATTTCTCTTTGTGGTTCATTGTGTTTATGTGATAATGCTATACAGTTACCGCACAGAAAATGTACAAATTATGTGACATAAGTTTCAGAAACTATTGTAAAAGTTAATGCCTGTGAAAACAAATAATTTGCTGTAACTGGTCTTACCTAATGTTCTTGTATATGAAGGCCATTCTCCTCTCCTTTTGTTTAGCGAAATGGTTGATCACTAGCTGGTTGAAGTCAGGGGTGGACAGTAGGGCCTTCTCAATAGAGCACATAGCTAACGCATAAGTCTGTCTTCCTCCATTGTGTTTCTAGTGAATGTTTTTATCCTCTTGAGTGTTGAGAAACACTTTTCACATTCTGGTGTAGCCATCGGAATTGTGCAAATAATGCACAATAGCTTCACTGATTCTGGTACAGGGGTGCTAAATTGTTCTTGTAAATACAAGAAAGAAGAGCCAAAGCACCAGAAGCGTTTGCAAAATAATTTCTTCCATAAATAACTGTCAACTGCTGCTTCAGTGCATTTAACTCAAACAACCTAACAGCTAATTTAAATTCCACTTCCGGGAACAAGATTTTATGCCTAGAAAATAAAGCTGGTTGTAGGAGAATAGCTACTGACAGATGATCGCTAAACATAAATCAGTCTTGAATAACTGTTAAAATGATGTCATATACTTCTTTTGCAACTATTTTATTAACATCAAAACAAAAACATTTTGCACTAGAACCTTGAGTTGCGTCACTGTCACTGTCATTTCGCCAATGGTGTTCATAATCAAAAGAAGTTCTTATGCACTGGATAGCTGACTTGAAATCTGACACTTTTTATGAACTTTAACACTATCAACCTCCCTATGAAGTAGTTCATTAAATAAAATGTCAGTGTGAGGCAGAACTTTGCTAAAAAATTTGATCCAAAAGAGAAAGTCTTGTTTCAAAATATTTTGAAGACCAACTGCTTTCCTGATTGTTGAATAATCACTACTAT
Source organism: Tenodera sinensis (assembly GCA_030765045.1). Lineage (NCBI taxonomy): Eukaryota > Metazoa > Arthropoda > Insecta > Mantodea > Mantidae > Tenodera > Tenodera sinensis. The sequence continues at coordinate 129,783,612 of CM060963.1, forward strand.
TGTCATCAACGATAGTCTGAAGACAATTGAAAATCTCATTTCTGTATACATATACAGTATTAACGCACCATTCTTTAAAATTCCACCTAGTTGCAGCATTTTTTTGTATTCGTTTTCTAACATCATCAAGTACAGATGTTCTTTTCCAAGATTTAAAAAAATGGAGAAAAACCTTTGAGATTGCTGAAAAATATCTTCACTTGCTTATTTTGATTCGTACAATGTTCTACAATTAAATACAATTGATGGGCATAGCGGTGTACAAAGTAAGCTTGCTTATATGCACTTTGAACTCTTGCTTGAACACCCAAATGCTTACCGCTTATGACAGAAGCCCCATCGTATGTTTGAGCAATCACTTTATTAGGGAATTTGTTTACTTGTAATTTATCCAGCTCACTAAATATGGCATTGGTGATTCCCTCGGCTGTGTGATCCTTTGGCATTACATAAGTAATAAACAGTTAATATGTTTTAACTCTCAACCCCTACCGAACAAGAAATACTAGTTGTGACAGTGTAGCAATATCAGTAGTTTCATCTACCTTGATTGCTATGTAATCTATACAAAGTATTTCCTCAGTGAGCATGCTGAAGCAGACAGGATATATAGAGTCTAGCAGTTCATTTTGTATGGTTTTAGACAACCCCAGAAACATTCGATTGTTTTCTTTTTCAATGTGCTCCTTTAATGTACAGTCAAGCTCAGCCATTAAGTTAACCAACCCACGGAAAATGCCAGATTCTCCAACACATGAGTTTCATCATGTCCTTGGAGTGCAAGCTCAAATTTACCACAAAACTTGATGCAGTCTATCAGTTTACTGAGAATATAATGATTCTTTGACACACCTTCATTGAGTTTATTTATTTGTGACCTGTAAGCACTATCTAATTGAACTCTGATATCCACCTTGCCTAATGTTTCAAATTTGATGCTGGCGTTTATGTTTTTCACTAAGCTTGTGCTTTTTCATTTAGATGCTTAATGTCTGACACACCTATTGAAGTCCATGCAGGATCACTAACATTCATTACCAAATACGGATAGCAGAAAAATGCATTTTTATTAACTATAAACAATGACATGTTTGTAAAATATGATTTGAAGCTTTCCTGGTGGCGAACATATTCATGTTGTTCTTGGGCTTTGAGCCAGGTGATGATGGGAAAGATATACACTCCTGAAACGTCGATGGCTCTTCATCACTATACCTGGCTCAAAGCCTGAGAACAACTTGAATATGAGATGTTTGTGTTTTGTTTATGTGTTCTGTATTTGTTTCTTGGATTAAGATTGTGTGCCTTACTAAGATAAATGCAATACTAATTTGCATTGCTGATTTTGCCGTAAATACTTAAACTGGGTGGGAGGCAGTAATCTATGACATGAACTCCATCTGGCGCTTAAACGAAGCACAGCAACAAAAAACTTTCCTTAACAAGAAGTGTTTAAAACAATTTTATCTATCAGGTCCCACAGTTTGTCGGTCTAATTTTGGGACACTGTATATATTTACAATTGAACCTCATTTATACATTTTTTCTACATTTCTTGCATTGCCCATTAATATTTAGCTCAATTATATGTTTTTCAGTTATGCATTTTCTCAGTTATACACCACATTTTTTCTGGTTGGCACTATGAAATATAGTAATTTACTTACTCACTTCATTAAATTTAAGCTGCGTTAAAAGATATTATGCCTAGTGTCTGTCTACTGTATCCTTGCTGCTGTAGCACAAAACACTAGGTATTTTGGGTGAGGCATCAATATTAAGACAGATTCGAGAAATGATAAAGTACTTCACAAAGAAAGATGAAAGCAAATAAAATTTATAGCAATTTTCAGAACACTCTAGAGAACTCTGCTCCTTCATATCCAACTTTTGTAAAGTGGATCAATGAGTTTAAATTTGGTAAAGATATGCCACGATATGTCATCACCCAAGAAATGATTACAGAAGTGAACAATATGGTTTTGGAGGATCTCTGACTTTCAAGTGTAAGACACTGCTGAAAGGGTATATCAAATTTTGACTGGAGAATTGGGTATGAAAAAGTTATCTTGTAACTAGGTGCCATATTGTTAATACAGAAACAAAAATGCATCAGAGTACAATGTCTGAGCAATGTTTGGTCCATTTTTTGAAAAACCCATACGATTTTCTGCATTGGTTCATGACCACAGATGACACAGGAGTCTACTGCTATACCCTAGAGACAAAGTAAAAGTGGAAGCTGTAGAAACATGCTGATTTCCTACCACCAAAGAAAGCAAAGGCAATACTACTACAAAAAAAAAAAAAAAAAAAAAAAAAAAAAAAAAAAAAAAAAAAAAAAAAAAAAAACCCTTAGCCTGCGCAACCACAGACTAGGGGGCTCCCCATTGTTAATTGACCCGGTTTCTAACAATTTTGACCGGGTCCTATAAACAATTTATATTTATAAACAATTTTTTAATATAAGTATAAAAGTTTTACAATTTAATTAAGGATAACATTCATAGATTACAATTTTATAATATTTTCAAAGAAGGGGAATTAACACATTAAAATTAACACATTAAAATTAAACTGCAACAATCTGAAATACTCAGACGAGAGACACACATAAAAATAATAATAATAAAGGGAAGAAATAAGTTAAAATAAGGACATATTAAAACAAAACGTTATGTCATGCAATAAAATACTACTAAAACACAACATGCAATAAAATAAGATATGAATTAATAATACTAAAAACCTTAAAAACCGTTAAAATAACTGATACATAATTAATACTTCTAAAATTTGTTAATACTTTTAATTAAAATTAATTAGTTAAAACGGAAAGCAATAAAAACATTAATTCACATAGTTAATAAAATACTATTATAGATTAAAAGTTGAGATCTATCTATTATAAAATTCTTTAAACTTAAATTTTGAATAAGCCCCAGTAATGTTGTTCAAGGCCCCCCAAAGTCTCTTCTTGCGGAGTATTTCATAAATAGTTTTGCCTTGTAGGCGTTTTTGATGTACTCTCCTTATGTCTGATGTGTGTGGGCATTCAAAGACTGCGTGCTCGGGGGTGCCAATATTGTTACATATGCACATATTTGTGTCACATTGACCAAATCTATTCAGATATTCTGGATATGGACCATGGCCAGAGAGGTAGTGCACAAGACCCTGAGATGGCTTGAGATATTTCATTTTTATTCTTTCTATAACATTAGGAAAAAATGAAAATGTTCTTCTTCCTGTGAGACTTGCCTCCCATTCATCTTGCCAGATGTCTAACATTTTTTCATTTAATTCTGTTTCGTCATCGACTCTAAAACCTGCAAGTTGTGATGCTCTTGTGCTATTACCTCTTCGGAGCCAGTAACGGGCTGCTCTCTTTCTTATCTCTAGGTCTATTGGTAAAATGGCTAATATAACATATAGTGCGTCCGTAGGTGTGGTGGAAAAAGCGCCTACCATTCTGATTAAAATTTTCCTTTGCATACTCCTCAGTGTTCTTTTAGCTACATCTAAAAACACCCTTTCCCCCCAACAGCTAGCCCCATATGCCACAATCCCTGATAAGATCGCATTATTATATAGTTTTATGGCGTTATAAGGTATTCTACCACCATTACATGTGATGCGTATTACCTTATTCAATATAGAAAATGTTTTAGCTGTTACTTGATCTATATGCACCTTAAAATTTACTCTCTCATTAAAATGTATCCCTAAAAACTTTATACTGTTTTCCCGCATTATCGTATGGTCATTTATTTTTAAAATCATGAACAGAGGTACAAATTGTTGCTACACCCACCTATTCAGCTGATATGGTTCCATCAAACTTTCATCTTTTCCCCAAGCTCAAAAATTTCCATGATAGATGAAGATTCTCTTCAACAGTAGAAATGATAGCCGGAGCTGAAGAGTATTTTACAAGCCTGGAGGAATCTCATTTTTGAGATGGAATAAAGGCATTGGAACATTGATGGACTAAGTGCATTAGTGTAAAGGGAGACTACATTGAATAAAAATATTTTGAATGAGGTCAGTTGTTATTTAGTATGTCATTCTGAAAACTTTTCACACAACCCTTGTATTTGAGAGGTAGAACTGGGACTTAAAAATTCAATGCCACAACTGAATTAATTCCAATTCTACCTCTCAAACTTTGCCCACACACGGTTTGTGTGTTTAAAAACACCAACAGTAAGTTTGTTGGCATAAATAAATAATAACCCTTGTATTATTGTTGCATTTGTGTTAACAATATGTTTGGGCAGGGTCATTCTTCTCCAGGTTGTATCTGATGACAATGATCAAAAAGTTGTTGTTGTTAGCTAATGCTGGATTTCTGACAATGAAGTCATTAGTCCTCTTGCTCTCCAGTATTTTTCACTGACGATATTGAAGAGAGCAATAGCAGTAATAGTAACCGCTTTTTAGAGAACACCATATTTTTATAATGATCAAAAAGTAGGATTAAATAATCAAAGTGCTCCCACTGTGACCAAAGTAATTCAAGCTCTAGAACTCATACAATGTTCTATCATCACAAAGCTTAAACGATAACAGCATTTCTGTGATTAGTGAATATAATCCTTTAGTATACGACTTTATGGAAAAATCAAAGAAGCAAAGAAGATTGACAACTCTATAAACCAGGATAATGGACTAGTAATCTCACTTTATGTTCTCTACTACCTATGTACTTAGAGCAAGAAAAGGAAGTGCAGTAAAGTGTTGCTAATTCAAGGTAATGGGGAAGGGAGGGGGGGGGGGTTTAAGGGTACCTCAGATTTGGGATAATTAGGACTATACGGAACACCATGGGAAAGATCATAAAAGACAAACTGAAACAGTGTGAATCACAAACAATGAAGTTAAATTATTTCGGAACCATAATTAACTGCATTCTTTGTTGATTAAAGTGAGTATTTTACACAGAACTTATTGAAAACATTTAACACAGTAAAATTGTCTTCTATTCACTTTCCACATTTATGTTTCTCCGTAGTGGTGGAAGATTCTCAGCAAGGGCTCTCGAAAGTTAACATTTTCTCAACATTTACATATGTGGCAAGAAGTATGCTAAGGGCTTAAATGAAAACAAACTACTGCATTTGTGCATAGCATCATAAACTCTCTGTTATAATGGTTCAGTTAAATATAAATGAATGTAAACAAGACTTTTTGTTTCATAAATTAAATGTTACAATGAGAGTTTTCTTAAGATTTCTTTGCACAAGAATAATAAAAAGATGTTTATGATCTGAACCAAACTGTTTTATGCAGAGGAAGAGATGACATGCTAAGAGGAAAAGGTTGTAATTTTGTCCATCAGCCAAACTCCTTTGAACTTAAATGAAATCAAAAAAAGAAAGTAAAGAAGACTTCAAATGGCTTGTTTGTAATGGAGCCTCAGATTTGCAAGATTCTACTGTATTATATTCCACCCAAAAATTTGATAGATTTAAGAAAAAATGCTTTTAGAAAAAGCCTGTATGTATATCTGTGAACAGCATAACTCAAAAACGAAAAGTCAGATAAATAATAGACTTTGTCTTTAAGTTCATCATCTTCTATCCACAAAGATTTTCAAAAATATTCTCCATCCCAAACTACGCTTCCACGGAAAATTTTTCATAATTTTGATTGAATTACTGTACGTTTAAGATATTTGCATGGCAAATGAAACATACTTATATCTTGAATTTTCTAGGAAATGCCTCTGATGTGCTATTCATTTTGAATGACTTGCATCACTGGTAAACCGTAAAGGGATCTTGTTAAAGCACACAATTTATGTCAAATCATTCTTTTTTGCAGAATTAATAATTTCTGGATATTCCTTGTTATTGGTTTGAATTTTTCAATACTTATTGTACCCAGTGCAACAGCCCTTATCGGGCCAAGACCTACCACCCGGCTGTTGCATCTCCCACCTCTGCCCACTACAGGCATCATGAATGGGGTGTAGTACTGTAGGGTGGGATGTGGTCAGTGGCCCATGCCCTTCCCAGCCAGTTATATTGTCTTAGCAACCAGGAGCCACTATGCTTGTAATCAAGTAGCTCCTCAATTGGCCCCTCAAGGACCTAATGAGGCTGAGTGCTCCCTGGACCAAATCTCCCAGCAGGAGAAAATACCCATGCAGGTATCAGGAATCAAACCTGGGTCTCCTGCTTGGTAAACAACAGTGTTACCACTGTGCCAAGGAGACAACCCTTCAAAACTTATACCTTTCTCAAATGGGAAGTCATATTTATTTATTTCCTACTGGTCATGCCAATAGCATGTAATTTCAAAGCCCTCTTGAAAGATTTACTATCACTTAAGCCTACTGTATTCCCCTCTTCACATTCTACCTATAGGGAAATATGTAATAAAACCATTTATACAAATTATAAGATGAAATTTCTTCCAGGCTGTTTTGCTGTGGTCTGTTGGAGATTGATATTACAGACATTTCGTCTACAGCTGCAGTAGACATCCTCTGGCACTGTCAAAGTCTCCTCAGAGAAGATACTGCTGTGTTTGATCCATTGACTGCCAGTTTCACTCTATTTATACTGTGTGTGTTGTTGTCCCCATCCCCTTGCTAGCCAAAGAGAAAAAAATGCCAATAAGTAGGAAGGGGGGAGGGACAACCATCGGTGCATACTTATTGCATAAGAGGTTAAGTTGGTGTGCATAGCAATGCGTATGGTTACATATTCCTTTCTGGACTCCATGCTGCACTCCTAGAAATGCAGGTTCACCATCATGTGTTCGACAGACCAATTTATCTTTCAGTCTTTACAGCTCCAATGCTTCTAATATGCTTTGGGCTATCCCTGGAGTGGATCAGAACAGAATATGAAACCACAAAAATGTTCCACGGCTTGTGATCCCTGAACAAAACAAAGAACCATTACTAACTGTGTCTTATTGGAGATATCGCTAGTTTCATCTGCTTCAACAGACATAAACACTGTTTTGTTTCACTCATTCTGGAGGATTATTTTTATATACCTTGCACATACATTCCAGTAACTCATTTTGTATTGTTCCTGATGTAGTATATTTGCTACTTTGGATTCCTCCAAAAGTTCGCCTAAGTTGCTATCTAACTTAGCAATTTCATATAATAAATCCATGAGTTTGCCTCTATTTAGCAATTCTTCTCCTTTGTTATGTCCACTTAGAGCAATTTCATGTTCACCACAGAACTTTTGGCAATCAATAATTCTATTTAATATCTGTTATTCCAAACGACTTCATTGTGTTGTGTAGCAGATAGCCTATATCCTTCATCAATTTGTGTCCGAATATCAACTTTTCTAAACCAACTTAACCTAATGGAATTTCCAATGTAAGAAGAAGCAGTTTAATTTTTCCTGCAAAATAGTTGAGATCACTAATACCATGAAGTACCCAGTAAGCATCACCACCAAACGACAAACAGTTACAGCAAAACTTTTTTTTTATCTCATTTGCTGTCAACCATGGTTTCTCTCTGTACCAGTCTGCGTTGTAAGAGCATGACTGCGATTTGTGTTTTTGTATCAGTGAAACATTCGGATGATCAGGGCTTAATTGTTTAATTTGAAGTTGTTCTTGCCCATCTAATATATGAAATGATGTTAACACAAAATCTACCCTTTTCATAGTGAAAGAAAGTTAGAAATGACTACTTGATGCTATTTGCAATGGTCATTATGGTTGTATGAAAGTTAAGTGAGCAGTTTTCTACTTTCTAGGAAGCATAATCATTTGAGCAGTTTCACAGTAATTTTTACAGGACACCACTTTTTTCTGATTTGGTGACTGTATCATCCTTGGTCAACCACTGTAGGACGTCTGAATATTGTGACAAGCCAGCATTTGTATTGGTATTTCCTCCAATAAGGTGTAACGGTTATACCACTGTGACTCTCTCTTTGGTAAAAGAAGATTGCACCACGGGCAGTGAGAGGATGGGAACTGGGCAGAAGTGGTGCTACTAAGTATTATTCAACTATTTCTAAATGTAAACAAAGCAAAGTATACTCTGTTCATCAAGAGATTAGAGGAGATATAAACAAAGGACCGGTTTGTATCACTCCGCGGCCACGTGCATTCACAATGACGCAACACAGTTATTAACTGCTACTTACGTCATCTCTGTCCATAATAACGCTTTTTCATTTCCTGCTCACAAACTTGAAACCAATCTCCAGAAGCAGCTTGTGGAGGGAAGTTTGTTTTAAATCTGGAAGATCGGGATCAGAGTTAACTGCCAACAGCACTTTGTTTAAGGTGGGGGTTCATTGTTAACAAAGAACTGGCGAACTTTTCGACGGATTGCAGATCCCATAAATTCGTCGCAAACTACATCCTCCATTTATCGGGCACGTGATCGCTTTTGGCCGGAATCTTCACCAACTGACGATTTTTCTTTGCGTATGTTGTCATTACTTGCAACTGACACACCGTTAAACTGAGATGTTAATTTCATCACATCTTCGATAGCAAGTTCGGGATATTTCTCGCAGAACTTGTTAAACACGTTCAATATTGTTGTCTTTTCACCACTTCGCAACGGTTTGCCGCACTTATGTTTCACAACTCACTTGTTCCGCCATGTTACTTTCATACTGAATAATGCGCGCGCAGAATGAATTAGGCTGGTTACAGATTCACTTAACTGCGTATTCTTACACTTTAACTACGCTTAGTACACTTAGTTTATGCATTAGCAAACATTAAGAGACATTTTAGACCTTACTAACAGTATTTTTTCAAGGGACCATTTACACGGCGAAAGCGTCAAGAGGTCGCGCTGTGGCCAAAACGCACATGGCTTTGTTTACGTCTCCTCTAATCTCTTGATGAACAGAGTATATGTTTCAACATTTCTCCTTAGCTAAAAAACCAGTAGAAATTAACTTAATGTATAGTAATCTCATATGGAAGAAAACTGAAAATGCAAAATATTTAGGGGTAAGTACATTTTGATAAACTACCTTGGAGGAACCATACAGAACACATAATTGATAAAATTACTAAAAGATTTAAATTACTGAAAAGACTAGCAGGAACAAAGTAGGGTAGGTAGTTCTAAAACACTGAACATAACCTATAACACCTATATAAAACTGGTCATTACAGACTGTGGAGAACAGTGGCGTGTGGTGAATGTATTGGCCAGGGTAAGCAATCTCATTGTAAATGGTTAAACGAAAATATGCTGACACATAGTACATGCAATTAAAAACAATAGTATCACAGTTTTGTCACTTCACTATACGCTCTGTTCAGTTCATTATTTTTTTTAATGAAGACTAGAAGATCATTACCAGATTTATGATACATGTCTCGACACAAGTAAGTGACAGAGAGTTCAAAGACTGTCCCATAGGACTATTTTAGTGATTGAAAAGACAATTTTGGAAAAGAAGATTTGTATTTGTTGAAGTTCTTAAAATTTAACAATTCCAGAAAACACAGAGACTCAATATTACCAAATGTTTCTCTTAGATGGAGTAGAAGCGTATCCAGAACCTCACAATACAAACGTTTATCAGATGATTTTGCTTGGAGAATATCATACAGAGTGTCCGTGATGGAGAACACCTATTATAGCAAACATCTCTAACAAATTTGAAGGTGAAATCCTCTATTGTGCTTATGAAACTGCGTGCAGCAGTATAAGTATCTTGATTCCAGTTCTTATCTGCATTTGCAATAGTTTCAAACAGTGGAAAAAGTTCTTTTCTGAATTCATATATTCTTTCCACCAAACGAGAGCTGTAGCTCCAGCACGTTTGCAAAACATGCAGCTATCTTCTGTGCATCTCATTATCCAGGGCCTCAGTTCTCTTAGAAGAGTTTTCCAACAATGCTGCTATTCCATTAACAGTCATGAAGAATATCCTGCATTCTCGAATGTGTGAAACCGCCTGTGACAGAACTAGATTTAATCTATGGGCGAAACAATGCACAAATAGAGCTTGGGGAAATGATCCTCGTACTTTTGCCTGAAGGCCATAACAGCTGCACCATCATATGTCTGAGCAACTAGCTTTTCCCCAGTCAAATTCATCCATGAGTTCCTTTACAGTTGTGTATAATGCACCAGCTGACCGATCATCTGAAATATTTATAAAGCGAAGAAACCTTTCTTGAACGTCACCGTCAGGTCCAACAGATCTCATTACTGCAGAAAGTTGGGATAAATTTGCAACAACTGTACTTACATCCAAACTAATGCCAATAAAACTGGTCTCTTTGATTTCTCTCTTTTTTTCTTCCATTATTAGAACATTACTTATTGACTCAATTAAGTCGTTCTAGATCAGATTTGATAGCCCAGTAAACACTGTCCCCTGCTCCATGAAAGTTCTTAACTTGTCGTCATACAGACAAAGCAGGTTTACAAGTTCTACATAATTCCCCTTGCTGCTGGATTCTGATTATTCATCGTGACCCCTAAATGCTAATTCCTGTTTCCCCAAAAAACAAACAATGTCAATTAGGTGTTTCATTACTTCTCTATTTTTTCTTACTAGTTCGTTGTGCTGATTTTCCCTCACTTTCTTGTGAGTATCCAGTAAATGGTCAATTCTGGATTTGCCGAATATTTCCAGTAGAATGATGGTTTGGAGATGAGTGCTAGTCAAACTGTTTTTTAATTGCTTTATGGATGTTCCCCATGTCACTGAACCCATCACTAGACCATATATTTTTTGTTAGCAAACAGGAGACAACACCAACAATAAAGCTTTTGTTTGTACTGACAACCAGTAAGCCATTCATGATTAATATATAGCTGTGAACTGAATTTTCTTACACAGCTTTTCATTGGAGCAGTAAAGTTTAGGTCAGGCATTGGTCTTCCTTCCTGCACAACTTTAATCTTTTCTTCATAGTTTCTAGAAGAAAAACTTCGTGAGATAATATTGCACACAATGCAACCATCCGCGTCTGCAGTTCTGCTCTCCAAAGAAAGCGAAGATTCCATGTTTTGTACCCTCTCCAAGCTGCAAGCACTAGTGTACGCAGCGTTTGAAACTGCTTACCTTGCTCTAGCATGGCACATGGTAAACCATCTGAAAATCTATCATAAATCAACTGTTAATAAGATGTCAGTGATATCGCACTTGTCATTGAATAATAAAGCTAAACTCACTGCAAAAAGTCACTCGTTACTTGTGTATTTGCTTGAAATACACTTATTAAACTGCGACAATGCTAGAAGGTCATTCGCCTAGACCCGCACTGAACACATGTGCTTCTCTTGAGCCGATGCCGCGATGATGCCCGAGCTGACTGAAAACCTACGGAAACGAATCCTCATGGACACTGTCCGTTGTTGCGTGCATGATGAGCATATCGTTGTACATAAAACGGAAATCTTAGTTCAGGTCAACTGCAGTAGCAAAGCTCTTAACACAAAATCAGAACGCACTGCTAGATAATGTAATAAAAATAATTTTGTATCAATGTACAGGGTAAGCACTGCTTACCTTGCGTACATGGACCACACGCCACTGGTGGAGAAATTCTAATAACATCAAAATCTAACAAAAACACATTTAGAACAAACACGAAAGCAAGCTTTACGCTTAACAACTGGAGCAACAAAAACTGCACCAATTGAAGCTCTACATATTGTCAAGCATTATTTAACTATGAGAAACTAAAAAGGCTCCCAGATTCAGATAAATGGGTAGAACATCAAATATCTAACCTAACCATGAAAACTAAAGTTGGATTTATACAAGAAGTAGCAAAATTAATAAGAGAAATTAGAAATAGCAAGAATCAAAGAGAACACAATATATGGTATCAACCCAATTGATGATTTCAACATTGACTATAATCTAAATTTAAATAATTTTGTTAACAAAAGAGAAACTCCTCCAGACAGGGCTAAGGCTTTAGTTTTACAAACTATTCAAACAAATTACCCATCTGTAAACTGGACATATGTATATATGGATGGATTCCTCTTAGATGAATATGGAGCTGGAGCTCGTGGAATGCACAAATTCATCTGTTTCTACCAGCATGCTGGAAGAAATATTACTAATTTTGATGGTAAAGTTTTAGCTATTTTGGCTGCAACAATGCAAGAATATTGTTATTTTGTCAGATTAAAAGGAACAATTCAGCCTGTAGTATCAACATCCTATCCAAAGATGGAAAAAATTCTAGAAATACAAAAGACAATCCAAATAATTAAAAACCTTGGAAAACATGTAGTTTTACATCGGATTCCAGCCCACTATGGAAATCGGGTGAATGAAAAGCTGATATATTAGCAAAAAAAAAAAAAAAAAGGAAAACTGTTGAACTGTTGTTAGCTAATGCTGGATTTCTGACAATAAAGTCATTAATCCTCTTGCTCTTCAATATTTTTCACTGATGGATTGGGTGCTAGAAGTGACCGGGCATATTTGACGGTAGTCTTGGTCCATTTCCTCTTGCAGCCCACATAGAGGACAGAGTGGTGAAGAATATATCCCAATTGTTTAAATGTTTTGCCAGACAATCATGTCCTGTAATCAACCTAAAAGTTGCAACTGCCATTTTTCGAGGATACTCTTGGGCCCTAATGACCTAGTTGTCGATGGGCCCGTAAACCCCACTACTCACTCACTCAAGGATACTCAGGAATTACTGTTTGAACGTTTGGTAGTTCCCATTTTTTATTTCTTTATTTTTCATAGTAATATTTTGCAATAACTTTTTCGAATTCAGAGTTGACTAATCTTTTAGCTGCATAAAATGGTAGATTAACTATAGAATTCTGCACATTGCCTATACCCTTTTTTGCTAGAAAATTAGCTTTCTCATTACCACTCAGTCCACAGTGAGCTGGTATCCATTGGAAGACTAGGTGTTTTTGAAGTGCGGTTAGATGGGTAAGGATTTTCCAACATTCTATAATTGTTTGGTTTTTTGGTGACAACTTGGAAGTGATTGCTATAATTGCCACCCCGGAATCTGAGAGAATAACTGCTTGATGAAAATGTGAAACTATACAATAGATTTTGTAGGGCCATTCGAATTGCTTCAATTTCTCCATCAAAGTTTGTAGTTCCATAACTTAAAGATTTGTAATAGGAAAAGAGGAGACACGTGACTCCAGCCCCTGCTCCATCTGGGTTTGATATCAATTATCCATCAGTATAAATATGGAGCCATTCGTGTTCTGGAAATCTAGTATGGATTGTCTCTAATGTCAATAAATTTAGAACACTAGTTGGAGTATCACTTTTCTTAGCTTCTTCTGTCAGGTGTAAATAATATGTGATGTCTAATGTTTGTGTCGGATTGACTTTAGATATGAAGTTTTCCTTTGAATTAGGAAGGTATACATTCTTCTTGATGTCTTGAATTTTAGAAAGAAAGCTCTCCTGAGTCTTTAGTGTATGTGTAAAATTTCTCTTGTGCCATGTATTGAATGGGAGTCTCATCAATTTTTCGTGTTGAATAAGAGCCGCTTTTTCTATTTCATATTCAATGGGGTATTGTTTGGTTAGTATTTCCATAGCTGCTATTGGTGCGGTTTTGATAGCACCTGTAATTAGTCTCAAACTTTGGTTTTGAAAGATTTGAATTTTTTTTGTGTTTGCTGTTACAAGAACTTAGCTGCAATAAGTAAATGGTGGCTTTATATATACATTGTATGTTGTGTTAAGAGTTGCTCTGGAACATCCCCACTTCATTCCTGTTAGACGTTTTAATAGTGAAAGGTGCCTCTCTGCTCTTTGTATTACATTTTCTATTTGTTTGGTCCATGTAAGTTTGGTATCAAATGTAACTCCTAAATACTTTGCTTCCTTTATTTCTGGTAATTGTTGACCCCCAAAATTTAGTTTTATTTTTAATGGTTTTTTTTCTTAGTGAAAAGATTTGGTAGTTTGATTTTGTTGTATTAACAAACATTAAATTTCCTTTGGTCCACTTTTGTAGGTTGTTTAAGGATTGTTGCATGGTTTTTTCTAGTTCTGTACTTTTGTTTTTTGGTTTCGAAGTCCACACTACTAAGTCATCAGCAAATAGTGCACACTTCACACTTGATTCTTGTATTTGTTGTGGCAGATCATTAATAAATGTATTAAAAAGTGTAGTGCTGAGCACTGCGCCTTGTGGTAAGCCGTGGTGTACTTGTTTATATTTATACTATATATTTATATATATACTATTATATATTTAGATATATTTCTTCCATATCTGGTAGCAATAAAGCGTTGTGTTAGTAAATGACATAGCCATGAAAACATTGGACCTTGTGTCCCTATCTTTTTACTTTCTTTAGCAGTTTTGTTCTGCATATAGAATCATATGCACTTTGGAAATCCATAAAAACTGATATATTATCTTCTTTTCTATTCAAGGAGTCTTTGTTTTCTTGACTGAGAAGTAAGACTTGTTCATTTGTAGAGTGGAACTCTCTGAATCCAGCTTGACATGGGGATATTAAATTTTGTGATTCTAGAAACCAACTTAACCTGTTTGACACCATTCTTTCCATCACTTTTGATATTATGCTAGTAAGAGCTATTGGTCTATAATTTTTACTTCTGATGCTGTTTTGTCTTTCTTCAAGAGGGGGCAATTATTGCTTTTCAGCATTCGGCAGGTACAGTGGTGTTCCAGGATAGATTGTAGAGTTTTAGTAGTTGTTTTGCTGTATTTTCAAGGTTTTTATGAACTCTGGATGTATGTGATCTGGTCCAGGAGACTTTTTGTTTTTTAGATTATTAATGGCAATGTTCAGTTCTTGCATGTTAATTTTGATAAAAGATATTGTATTGAGTGTTAGGATCACATTCTGTTTCTTGTTTCAAATCTTTCTTAAATTGTTTACATTCCTTTTTATTTCTTGTTACTTTATGTGAATTAGCATAATATTTATTGAATGTTTCGGCTATGACTGCATCATTTGTTAAATTTTATTGTTGTGTATGATAGGTGTGCTGTTGCTTTCTCTCCTGTCCTTGACATTTTTTATGAAAAAATGAAAGCCACATACATGAATATGAGTCCTAAAGATAAACATTCCGGAGTTAAAACTGTCCCCCAATCGGATCTCCGGGTGGGGACATCTTTAGGCAAATTTCATCACAACAATTCCAATACTTTAAGAATTCTACAATGGAATGCAGGAGGCATGTCCCAGCCTAAAAAACAAGAGCTAATGAAAATATTAGAAGACCAAGATATAGATGTCTTCACAGTACAAGAAGCCAATATATCACAAGAACAGGAAATATACTTTGAAATGGATCAGTACACTACACATATACTTCCAAAGGCTAGCCAAATAGCAAGTGGTATTCTTACAGGAATTAAAAGAAATATGAAAGCTAGTATCCAAATCCAAAAAACAATGGAAGAACAAGAAAAATCAGAAATAGTTAAAATTGAAGTATGGAAAAGTAACTACCACTATAGAATTTACAGTATCTACAATCCTCCAGACAATACACTAGATCTAAATTCTATTCCCATAGAACCCAAAAGTATTTTAATAGGTGATTTCAATGCACACTCCCCTAGGTGGGGCTACAGAGATATAAATTCAGCAGGAAGAGTCATAGAAGACCTATTAAACTCGTCAACAATGGAATTAATATTTAATCCAAATGATCCACCCACTTACCTTCATTATAATGGTTCGGGTACAAATCCTGACCTTCTGATGGTGTCATCTGACATAATTGACAATACAAAAAGAGAAATAATAGAAGACCCAGGTTCAGGCCACAGAATCACCATAAACTCCATAAGAGGTCTAATAAATAAAAGTAACAAACCAAAAGTTAAAACTTCTTGGAATTTTAAAAAAGCAGATTGGTCCAGTTTCCAAAATGAGATAGAAGGGAAGTGTAATATACTGTTAGAATCAGAGTTCAAGTCAACAGATGAAATGAATAAAAAAATTTGTGAAATATTATTGACAGCAGCCAAAACACATATCCCCAAAGGAAAGTTAAAGAAATATAGCTACTTTTGGTCTCCATCTTTATCTAAGTTAAAACACGAAAGAAATATAGCAAGAGTCAAAGCCGAAAGAACCAAGTGTCCAGAAGATGTACAAAACTGGAGAAGAAAAGCAGCCATTTTTAAGAAAGAATTAATTACAGCAAAAAGGGCCA
The DNA here is from genome assembly GCA_030765045.1 of Tenodera sinensis. Classification (NCBI taxonomy): domain Eukaryota; kingdom Metazoa; phylum Arthropoda; class Insecta; order Mantodea; family Mantidae; genus Tenodera; species Tenodera sinensis. Next base: position 129,799,742 of record CM060963.1, read on the forward strand.
GTTTCACAAATTTTATAGAACATATAGACTATAGGAAAGATGGAAATAAAATATAAAAATTCCTTAATAAAACAAAATTATCAAAAAATACAACTGAACCATTAAAATATAATAACAAAAGCTTAACTACAGATAGGGAAATAGCAGAATCCCTTAACAAGTTTTATGCTCAGTCACAAAGAATACCCCAAGCGTATAAAAAACAAGATAAGGCTATCCAAAAAACTATCAGAGAAACTAGTAAGCCAAAAGGTATACGAAATGATATTTTTATTCAGGATTTTAATGAAACAGAACTGGATTTAGCAATAGAACAATTACAGAACAAAAAATCTCCAGGACCTGACAAGATCCACCCAGAGTTTATTAAACACCTTGGCAGGAAAAGAAAAGAAATCCTACTTAAACTGTATAACACGTGTTGGAGAATGACTGTACCTTCCGACTGGAAAAAAGCCATTATCATCCCGATTTTAAAGAAAAACAAACCCTCAAACAATATTAATAGTTTCAGACCAATATCTTTGACCAGTGTTATTGCAAAAGTGATGGACAGAATGGTGGCATCTAGACTTAACTGGTTCCTAGAATATTACAACTTAATTAATAGTTCACAGACCGGCTTCAGACAGAATCATAGTACAAGTGAAAATGTACTCCTACTAAGCCAAGACATCAAGGAAGCTTTCAATAGAAAGGAGGATACCTTGGCAGTATTCATTGATTTTAAATCAGCATATGACTCAGTCTGGAGAAATAAATTAGTTGAGAAGTTGCAATCAATAGGTGTGAAAAGTAACATGCTTAAGTGGATAACTCAGTTTATTTCACAAAGATTTTGTGCCACAAAATATAACACATACATTTCCAAATATAAACAAACACACCGAGGACTTCCACAAGGTGCTGTTCTGAGCACAACACTCTTTAACATATATATAAATGACCTTCCATCAATAATAAAAACTTTAGAAACCAAAATTGCTTTATTTGCTGACGATGTAGTCATTTGGACTTCAGGCTCTTCAAAAAAACCTGAATTAATTAAAGACAGAATAGAAACAGCCCTAAACAAAGTACATGAATGGAGCTCCAAAAACCTCATGACTATCAATGTGGAAAAAACAAATTATGAATTATTTACACTAAAATACAAACCAGTTGGTGATGACAAATACTTAGGCATCACTTTCGACAGAAAGCTAACTTGGAAAAAACATATAACAAACATCTCAGAAAAGGTTGAAAAGAAATTACAAATCCTGAAAAGGTTAGCTGGTGCTAAATGGGGCTGCTCAAGGAGAGTCCTTAACACAACATACAAAATGTATATTAAACCAAACCTCTTGTACTGTTCTGAAGCTTTAATAACAGCAGCAAATGCTAACATCAATAAACTTGAACAAATACAAAATCAGGCTCTTCGCCTAATCACTGGAGCAGTTAAATCCACACCTATTGATGCCATGCTTGCCTTAACACGGACCCCATCAATAACAACAAAAATAGAAGAACAAGCATTGCTCCAACACGAGAAAATGTTACGACTGCCAAACTCTAAATGGACAGAAGAGAACCTCCCCCCTTCAATCCTTAAAACTCATAGTAGTTTCCTAGAAAAGGTAACACAGATTAAATCCAAATTGAACATTCCTAAAACAGAGAAAATCTACTTATAAGAGAAAATCCATTGGAATTATTGCAACCTACCTTCAATTTGGAATTAATAGAGGAAATAAGTAAATCAGACACACCAAAAGAAATACAAAAACTTCTAGCTCTGGAAACAATCAATACTAGGTATCCCACAGAAGAATGGCTGCACATATATACTGATGGATCCTCGAAGGAAAACCTTACTGGAGCTGGAGTTACATGTTCACATTTTTCCTTTTATCATTCTGTTGGCAGGGACACAACAAATTATGATGGAGAAATAGAGGCTATATACATTGCTCTCCGACAATTATTAAATCTTCCCTTAAATAAATTTAACAAGGCAGTAATTCTTTCAGATTCTAAAGCTGCAATTCAGGGAATATGTTCAAATACTACAAAGAAGTCAACAAAAATTAGAGAATGCTACAAAATGTTAACACAACTCCAAAAAGTTAATAAGACTGTTCATCTCCAATGGATTCCAGCACACTGTGGAGTCATGGGGAACGAAGCTGCAGACTCACTTGCAAAGAAAGGCACAACAATAAAACAAAAGTCTAAATTCAATTTCTCATATTCCTCAATAAAACGCTTGATCATTAAAAATTTTTCTCATTCATACCTACAAGAAATAGAAACAAATGCCAAAGATAAAAAATGGATTACACTACTTTCCAATCCAGATATAATCCCCCAGAGACCAAGGAAAACAGCTGTTGCAGCCTTCCGACTATTGACAAATCACGACTGCTTAGCAAGTCATCTCTACAGAATAGGTATCTCAGCCTCACCAATATGTGTCCTGTGTAACGATCCAGCAGAAATGAATGAAGAACACTTGAAGACCTGTGAAGCATTAAGATCAGAAGAAACTACAGTTCAAAAGTATTGGAAAGCACGAATGCTAATGGCTTCATTGCCAGATGCAAGGCACTAGAAAACAACAACAACAACAACATTTTTTATGAACTTATGGACTTTGTTGCCATCTGTCCTATATTTCATTTTTTCTAAGAAATTATTAAAGTGATTCTTTTTAGCTGTATTAATTTCTTTTTTAAGTGAGGCACATTTCTTTCGCCATATTTGTGTATCCAATTTGTTTTTTGTTTGTTCAGCTGATTTCTAGCTATATCCCTTTGCTTTTTCAGTTCTTCTAACTGGGGGTTCCAAAAGAGTTTGAAATTTTTTATTCTTCCACGAGGAATATGTTTTTTTGCAGTTTCTAGGATGACTGTACAGAAATTTTTGTTCATATGATCTGGGTGGTCATGCAGCTGTGAGTTTGTTTGTTCTTTGAATTTATGTTCCAGTTCAGTTTTATATTTGTTCCAATACAGATTTGTGTGATTTTAACTGTTATTTGTATTATCTAGTTTTATATCAGCTATTACTGCTCTGTGACCAGAACTTAGGTTTTCTATAACTTGCTTTTTAATTTTTGAAACAATATCTGTTGTAGCTAACAAGAGGTCTGGGTTACTGTCTGCTCCAGTGTAATGTATGAAGGTTTTGGGATCTTCTTTATCATAAATCAGTTCAAAGATTGTGGTATTCAAAAATTCCTCCACTATCTGCCCTGTAGAATCCACTTTTTCATAACCCCATCTTTTGGAATGGGCATTGAAATCCCCAATTATGATTGTTTTATTTAATTGTTCAATAAGTGAGAGATCCGGTTCATTCCTGGGAGGATTGTAAATACTGTATAAATGAAGATGTGTTTTGTTATCCCAAAAATTTAGCTTTATCCATTTCTTTAACAATTTGAAAGGAGGATTTAATATCATTTTTGACTCCAACTAATATTCCACTACTTATCTGTCTATTTTTGGGTAGTAGATGTAGTAAAAATCCAGTAAAATTGAAGTGTTTAAGTTAATCATTTGTTAGATTTGCCTCTTGTATGACAAATATAACTATGTTATATACAAATACAATTTTGTTCAGTTCTATTCTTTTTGTTTGGGTGAGATCACCTGCGTTCCATTGTAGAATTCTGATGTTAGATCTTCTATTTATATTATATTTTGGTTCTCGAGAAGTAGTCCCCGCCCGGAGATCCGAATGGGGGATTATTTTAGCTCCAGAGCATTTTACCCCTCGAGTCATATTTCATAAATATTGAAGAGACTTGGCAGTAATAGTAACCGCTTTTTAGAGAGCACCATATTTTTATGTTCTGGCGGTTACATCGCTCTCTCACAACCCTCACAACGTCTGGAGGACCACACCTGTCGTTGGTTTAAGGGTCTCGCCAACCTGACCGGGAGAAGTAACAAAATAAATTCACCGACCATATCCTCTGATTACCAATCAGAGGACATATTACATGTCATGACAAGTCAGCATGTTAGGGGTTAAGAGTTTATAGAGAAATTAGAGAAATGGAGAGGTTGGAAAAATAAAGACTCCCTAGCCCTCAGGAACCCTAATAGCATTGGTGTCGGAAGAGAACAAGACATGACCAAGGTAAGGTCAGATAGAAAAGCTACAGTGAGGAGCAAAACACCAGCAAGTGGAAGTAATGTTCTGCTCAGCTTGAGTACCTTGTGGTCGCACATATCCCCTAGACGGAGACCCCTGAGTACAAGCAAGAAAGTATACATATGTATTTCAAGAAAGAAAGAAACGGAGCCTGCTAAGTTACGAAACACGCGTAAGCAAAAGTTGCAAACATGCTCTATTCTGATGACTCAAGAGATCACGCATACACCAGTGCTTTATGCCACATTATGCCTTGTTTTGCTGATGCATAAGCCACACATACAATGGGTCGACTACTGTTTCTTTCAGAGAACTTATATTAGATGTGTTCGACAGAGCAAAGTTAACTTTTCACCACAGTGAAACAAAATAGTGCCATTTCAACATTTTATAAATCCAACACAACTTTGCTGATGATGCACATGTATAGTGCATATAACGAGTTTTATACAGTTTTTGTTTCATTAAAATAACAATATTTACACAAAATAAAGCTGTGTATATATGAAGCACTCTTAGCGCATTTAACAACTTAAATGCCCTCCGCTGGATGTTGGGTAGCAGTTCTCGGCTCGTGGACGTTTTAAATGGCCATCACTCAAGGCGTTCATATAAAAGTGTTAACAAAGTAGGCCAACAACACACTGTGCAACTGAACATCCCAACAAGTTCCATTCTTTGCACCACCTTAGCGATAACTGACTTGAGAAGTAAACTATTTATCAGTGTGGCTAATTTGTTTTATTTAACTATTTATTGGTGTGGCAACCTTTGTTTACGTTTCCATAGCAGCGACCTTCCCCTCTTTCCCTTAACCCCCCTTGCTTGACTGCTGCCATGTATCTTCTTTTAAAAATCAGACTATAAACAGTGCTCAAACTGCAACGAGCCGCCAAAACAATATAGTATATACCTACTATCAAGACTGTTTCAGTCTTGAAATTTACATGAAATATGAGTGGATATGTGGCTGTTAATTCAGCAATTCCCTTTTCTGTTTTTCTTGCCTCTTACTTGGAATTAAAGACAACGCAGCCAACATTGCATGGGTTCAAAAGGAGATTTCAGACTTTATACTATGTAAAAAATGTCAAAACATGAAATGTCCAAAAATCATGTGAGTAACATGCTTAATTTTGCTACACTTGGGTCAATAAATGTACAGACATATTGAAGTCAACCCTATAAGGAATCAATATATTATCACAATGATCAAGTCCAAAAAATAGGGACACTGGTATAAAGAAAATCAACGGAGAAATTGTGTGTTATCATGAGCTACCCCTAAGAGGACATCAAGAGCATGAAGGGTCACAAAATCAAAATCAAAATGGGGCTGATTAATAATACACAGCAGAAACTCATTCCCTAATGAAGTGCCAAATTGAAGCAGAAGACTGTGTGCCTATTATGACTGACAAAACTATAGATATTGTTGACATGTTCCAGCTTGTAATAGTCTTAAGGTTTTGTAATATCTTAGATAGTCCTGTAAAGCAATTCTGGGGATTTTGTTTATTCTGAATCTGCAAAATTCTGATGCAATTGCAGAAGTTGTAATTTCTGATCTTGGCATATAGTAAAAGATAAGGAGAAGCTCATAGGCCAAAGCTTTGATGGTGCAGCAAATCAGTTAAATCTGATAATGGAGAGAGCTGCCAGGCAAAACACAACTGCTAGTATTTTCTTTATAAAAAAAAAAAAAGTAAAAACTAAAAAATGTAAAACTAAACAGAAATAAATAAAAGCCTTTTCATATGAATCAATTAAAAGGATTATAAAGAAAAGAATTAATGATAATTACAAATCTGGACTAACTGAAAAAATTGGTAAATGAAATATGAAAATACTGCTAGAAAATCCCTTTGTAATTCCGGAATTGCAACGAAAATCTGCTCTTGCCATAATGAAGCTTACTACTGGGCATGATTGCTTGGGAAAACATCTCCATAGAATTAGTATACTAACTTCTCCAAATTGTGTATTGTGCTCTCAAGATATAGAAATGGATAGAGAACAGCTACAAAACTGCGTAGCTTTTCAAAATTATCAAGATATAATATCCAAGTGCTGGGAAGCAAGGAGGACGACTTCATTGTTGACTCCAGAGCATTAGACACACAGGCACGCACACATAACTTTTCCCTACCTATGCACCAAAGGATATTAGCAGGTCTTTTATCAATTTTATTTTCTGAATTCCCATCATAACAATGAATTGATTTTGATTGGTCATTTCTGAGAGTGTTTTCAGTTTTGTTTATATCCAACACACAGCAAAACATATTCTTAAAGGAATCTGAAATACTATAGCTTGAATTATCCACAACAAAATTTGTTATTCTCAACAAGACAGACAAATAATACATCCTCCAGTGTTCAGTGAAAAATAAGTTTAATGTTACCATTTATCTTATTTTCTCTGTTTCATTATCATTATAATATAAACAAAAACAAAAAAGTTGCAGCAATATTTTATTCTTAAATGTTATAGTCTACATACAGCCTACAAACACATATTCTCTTCTTCTTGTCATAATGAAGTAGTAGTAATGTGAAAGTTTGTTGCTTCCATGAAGACGTTTCCAGTGCTGAATAACAAGGTCACTACCTCTCTGTGCAATCATCATTACAGCTGCATTAATGTTTGCACTTGGAAGACTAGGCATCACAGAGGCATCAATTACATGCAGAGCATTTATACCATGAACTCTGTAAAGACAAGAAACCAAATGCATTGAATAAAAGTAAATAACTAAACAAACTTAAAGAATAAGCCAAACTAAATTAACACATTTAAGATGTACTGCAAACCATAATAGGTGCATCAATCCACAAAAACTAAGTTATACTTCTTACACTTCTGAGTATGCTATAAAATGTCATACAATTTAGCTGTGTATTAGACTTTCTTTAAACAAATGCATGAAGTACAGTTACTTATTTAGGCATGTGTTTGCCTTTCTGGTCTATGTCAAACTGCATTTTGCCCACATCGTTCGTATTATATAGAAAATCAGTTGTCAAGTAGGTTATCCAGAAAGAGACTGGCAACATAATTATGCTGTGCACTTATCGCTCATTTTGGTATCAGTTTAGGATTGGTGTCAAATTAATGGATGGCTGTGAAAAGGGGCAGAAAGTAAAAATATACTAGTCTAGAGCAGTAACCACAAAAACACAGGATATATGCGAGTACCTAAAATATAACAACTTAAAGGTAAATTTACAAAAGACAAATATGATCATGTTCCAGCACCGAAATAACGGATCTACTCAAAGACTACATGTAACACTAAACGATGAGTATATAGAGCAAATACGGAGAATAAAATTTTTAGCGGTAATGATAGATGAGAATATGACATTCAGTATACTATGAGCTAATTCACTCCCATCTTCAATATGAGATTGAAGTCTGGGGCAGCACAGGTAGCACAAATATGAATAGAGTACTGCTAATGCAAAAAAAGTGTTTAAAATGTATCTATGGTCGAAACAGTAGAGAATCATGTAGACAAATATATGTAGTGGCTAATGTTTTAACAGTTGTATCACTATATGTATATAAAGTAATTATGTTTGTAGTAAGTCACACTCTGTAAAAATAAAAGATAGTTCTATATATAATACTAGAACTACCTCAGGGGTCTCCATCTAGGGGATATGTGAATAGCGACCACAAGGTACCCAAGCTGAGCAGAACATTACTTCCAGTTATTGGTGTTCTGCTCCTCACTGTTGCTTTTCTATCTGACCTTACCTTGGTCATCTCTTGTTCTCTTCCGACCCTGATGCTATTAGGGTTCCCGAGGGCTAGGGAGTCTTTATTTTTCCAACCTCTCCAATTCTCTAAAATATTAACCCCTAACACGCTGACCTGTCATGGCATGTAATACATCCTCTGATTATCATTCATACACTACTCTGGAGCAGGCAGTAACCCAGACCTCTTGTTAGCTACAACAGATATTGTTTCAAAAATTAAAAAACAAGTTATAGAATATCCAAGTTCTGGTCACAGAGCAGTAATTGCTGATATACAACTAGAGAATACAAATAATAGTCAAGGTCTCACGAATCTGAATTGGAACTTCAAAAAAGCAGATTCGAAAAAATATAAAACTGAAGTGGAACATAAATTTAAAGAACAAACAAACTCACAGCTACATGACCAACCAGATCATTTGAACAAAAATTTCTGTAAAGTAATTCTAGAAACCGCAAAAAAACATATTCCTCGTGGAAGAATTAAACATTTCAAACCCTTTTGGAACCCCCAGTTAGAAGAACAGAAAAAGCAAAGGGATATAGCTAGAAATACAGCTGAACAAACAAAAAACATATTGGATACACAAATATGGCGGAAGAAATATGCCTCACTAAAAAAAGAAATTAATACTGCTAAAAAGAATCACATTAATAATTTCTTAGAAAAATGGATTATAGGACAGATGGTAACAAAGCACATAAGTTCATAAAAAATGTCAAGGACAGGAAAGAAAATAACAGCACACTTATCATACACAACTATAAAATATTAGTAAATGATGCAGTCATAGATGAAACATTCAATAAATATTATGCTAATTCACATAAAGTAACAAGAAATAATAAAAAGGAACGTAACAAATTTAAGAAAGATTTGAAACAAGAAAGAAAATGTGATCCTAGCACTCAATGCAATATCTTCGTTCAAAATTTTAATATGCAAGAGCTGAACGTTGCAATAAATAATCTGAAAAACAAAAAGTCACCTGGACCAGATCCCATGCATCCAGAGTTCATAAAAACCTTGGAAATACAGCAAAACAACAACTACTAAAACTCTACAATCTATCCTGGTACACCACTGGACCTGCTGAATGGCACAAAGCAATAATTGTCCCACTCTTGAAGAAAGATAAAACAGCATCAGAAATAAAAAATTAGCTCTTACTAGCATAATAGCGAGTCTTGGAAAGAATGGTGTCAAATAGGTTAAATTGGTTTCTAGAGTCCCAAAATTTAATTTCCCCATGTCAAGCTGGATTCAGAGAGTTCCACTCTACAAAAGAACAAGTCTTACTTCTCAGTCAAGAAATCAAAGACTCCTTCAATAGAAAAGAAGATAATGTATCAGTTTTTATTGATTTTCGAAGTGCATATGATTCTATATGCAGAACAAAACTGCTAAAGAAAGTAAAAAAATAGGGATACAAGGTCCAATGTTCTCATGGGTATGTCATTTACTAACACAACGCTTTATTGCTACAAGATATGGAAGAAATATATCTAAATATAAACAAGTACACTTTCTAATATATTGTGGCTTTGGTGGGTGTAAAGTAAAGAAGACAGATGTAGTCCAGATAAAGAAACACTTTTATTTCCGTAAACAGTAACTTTGTACACTCGTTGCAACAGCACGAAAGTCTTTACCGATTCACCAACAGCACGGCTCCGAATTAGTAACACAAAAACTGTCCCTTCTCACACTTTACCGCTATTTATATCTCCCACGCACTATTCTGGAAACTTCAGGAAAGTTCAGTTATTATTGCGGTCAAATACAAAGCAGAAAATTCCAGAAGTCTCTATCCTTTTCTCTCTTTTGGCAAGTGCCCCAACAATGCGGCCATTCTCAGTCTCTTCCCTTTGGCTCCTTTGCGGTAGTGCCGACAATAATGCGGTGGGCGACACTGCTCCCTCCTCAAGGCTGGTCGTCCCGAACAGCACCATCGTAACGGGCCAGACGATCCAGGTGTACCACTAACATCTTTCCTCGGGCACCTTAAGGATGCGGTAGACTACATCGTTAATCCTCTTTACCACACGGTACGGTCTTTGCCACGGTTGTTGAAGTTTTGGGCAGCGTCCCTTGGTCCGGGTAGGGCGGTACAACCAGACCATGTCACCTTGCTGGAATCCTCGGCTGTTGGCTTGCCTGTCGTACCGGGTCTTCATACGGTCGCTCACCATCTGGATGTTCTGACTAGCCATCTCGTGGAGATGGTCTACTAGATTCTCCACATACTCGGTTGCCGGCTGTTTCGCTTCCGGGGGGCCCCAAAAGCCAGGTCACAAGGAAGGCGTAGCTCTCGGCCGAACATTAGGCTTGCTGGTGTCATCCCGGTGGTGTCGTGTGTCGACGAACGGTAGGCAAGAACAGCGGTACCTTGAGGTCCCAGTCTCGCTGATGGCTGGCCACAACCTTCCTCAGGTGCTCCTCTAGGGTCTTGATGTATCTCTCGACCATGCCGTCCGACTGTGGATGTAGGGGTGTTGTGCGGGTCTTGTTCACCCCAAGTCTTTCCAATGCCTCCTTCATTAGGTGCGACTCAAAATTGGTGCCCTGGTCGCTGTGGAGCTCTAACGGGACCCCAAAACGCCAGAACAGCTGTTCCACGAGGCAGTCTGTAATCGTCTTCGCCTCTTGGTTCGGGATGGCACACACCTCCGGCCACTTGGTGAAGTAGTCCACAGCTACCATCAGGTACTTGTTGCCTCGATCGGACACTGGGAATGGCCCAGCTATGTCGACGGCGATGCGTTCGAAGGGCGCTCCGACGTTGTACTGCTGCATGCGACCCCGGCTCCTAGTCTGGGGGCCGCGACTCGCCGCGCACACGTGACATTGACGGCACCAGTTCTCAGCGTCTGCTCGGAGCCTCAGCCAGTAGTAGCGCTGTCGGAGTTTGTCGATCGTCCGGTTTGCTCCTAGGTGTCCACCCGAGGTACCGGCGTGCACTTCCTCCAAGACTTCCGGAACCTTACTTCGGGGAAGTACCAACTGCTCTTTCTGGGTCTTCCCATCAGGTGATTCCCATACCCGGAACAGCACGCCCTCTTTGGTCTTCAACGAGTCCCACTGGGCCCAGTACGACTTGTATGTAGCGCTTCTGGGTGCGATGTCCTCCCAGGTTGGTCTCGTCCCTGCCTGCACTTCTCTCAAGAGTGGCCCCAAGTCGGCGTCAGCCAGCTGCTCTCTCCTCAGGCACGCGCTATCCCATCCATCCGCAGGCACTGCCGTGACCACTCTGACAGCTGCGGTACGCTCCACTCTTGCGCATTGGCCGCACTCCTCTGGGCAGGGTCTTCGGGACATGGCGTCTGCGTTGCCGTGGCTCTTCCCTCTGCGATATTCGGAGGTGAAGTCGTACTCCTGCAACCTCTGGACCCAACGGGCTGTCTGGCCCTCCAGGTTTCTAAAGCTAAGTAGCCAGGTTAGGGCGGAGTGGTCTGTCCTCAGGTGGAATGGCTGACCGTACAGGTACTTGTGGAAGTGCTCCAAGGTCTTCACTAACGCCAGTAACTCTCGTCGGGTGACACAGTAGTTCTTCTCTGCCTTGGACAACGTCTTGCTGTAGTAGGCTATCACCCGCTCGTGGCTGTTCTGGACTTGGGATAGGACGCCTCCAATGCAATGGTCGCTGGCGTCGGTGTCCACAATGAAGGCGTCGCCTGGTTGTGGGAATCCCAAAATAGGAGCACTGCAGAGCGTCCTCTTCAGCTGCCGGAAAGCGCCTTCGGCGTCCTCCGTCCACACATAAGGTCGATGTTCTTTCGTCAGGCGAGTGAGGGGTTTGGCGATGCTGGAGAATCCCTTTATGAAGCGGCGGTAATAACTGCACAATCCAAGGAAACTGCGTAGTTCTCGCTTATCCTTTGGGCGAGGCCAATCTCTCACGGCCTGCGTCTTCTCCGGATCCGTGGCCATTCCGGTTGGTGAGACTATGTGGCCCAAGTAGTTGACTTCCCTGCGGAAGAGCTGGCACTTCTTGGCGTTCAGCTTCAAGCCGGTCGCCTGCAGTCTCTGTAGCACCTTGGTCAGTTTGTCAAGATGGTCTTCGAATGTCTTGCCGACTATGATGATGTCGTCCAGGTATAACAGGCAGGCGTCATAAGTCAATCCTCTCCTTACTAACTCCATGAGGCGCATAACTGTGAACTGCCAAAGCCCTTGGCCTGTCGAGAATGCGCTCTTCTGCTTGTCTCTCGGGTCTAGAGCCACCTGCCAGTAACCCGATTTCAGGTCCAGGGTTGAGAACCACTGCGCACCAGCAAGCGTGTCCAGGGTGTCGTCAATCCGGGGTAAGGGGAAGCAGCCCTTCCTGGTGACAGCATTCAGCTTCCTGTAATCTACGCAGAAGCGTAGCTCGCCATTCTTCTTCTTCTTCACCAGAACTACAGGAGAACACCAAGGACTGTCAGACTCTTCGATCACTCCCTTGGTTCTCATGTCCTCCAGCATGTCTCGTACCACCGCTTGTTTAGCCAACGGAACGCGTCTCGGTGGTTGCCGAATAGGCCGGGCGTCTCCGGTGTCGATGTGGTGAAGCACTCGGTCCGTGCGGCCGTAACCGCTGCTGCCTTGGCTGAAGACACGCTGATATCGTCTCAGCAGTTGTTGGGCCTTCTCTCTCTGTTCAGCGGTCAGGTGGTCGGCCGCCCTCTCCAGTAAGCCTTCCAGCCGGGGCCCCAGGTGTTGCGTCGGCACCGGCTCCTGCGTCTTGTCTATTGGTGTTACGCTGACCACGGGCTCGCACGCCCCCAACTCCGTCCCGGCCTGGACGTCGTGATCGGTGTCTGTTGGGTTGAGCAGTCTCACCGGCACCTCCTCTCGGCACGGCAACAATGTCCCGGCTACACAGAGCCCGTGCACATGCGTCTTCCGGTCCAGCAGCATGTTCTTCTTGCGCTGGCCTTCCAGTCGCGCCGTCACTACCATCTCGCTTCTTGCGGGGACAACTACGTCTTCCCTGAGAATGACCCTGCAGATTCCAAGGCGTTCTTCGGGGTGTCGGAGCATTACTTCCTCTCCCTTAAGCCGCAGAACCTTCTTGCCGATGTCGACCGTCGCCTTGTGGCTCCTGAGGGCATCCAGTCCCAGTATCAGCTCCTCAGCCACCTCCGCGACGAACACCCACAAACGCAAGACACTTCGCACCAAGGTCAACTGCAGCAGGGCCTCCCTCTCCACAGGCAAGGTGTCACCCGATGCCGTCACTAGTTGGTACGGTCGGCTCGGTTTTCTCGACGGTAAGCCCCTGGCTACGTCAGGTCTGATGATAGTCACGGCTACTCCAGTGTCAACAAGCACGCGGCACGGCTTCCCTCTCACCCACCCGTCCGCGATGAGGCTGTCATCCATCCGTCGGCTGACGGCGCGCAGTGTCACTCGAGGGGATGATGGTGATGGCGCCGACGTGCCCCTCGCCACGCCGGCCATTACTCGTTTTCCGGCTGCTCTTCTTGGTGCCGGCAGTATCTCATCAGGTATCCCGGCTAGCCACACCCCCAACACACGCCACCTGGTCTTCGTCGGCGTCCCTGGACTGGTCTGCGGTCTTCATCGTAGCGGACACTCCTTGTCTTCGAGGTCGGGGTAGCCGTCACTTTGGCCGCTTCCATCCTTAATGCGGCCGTTAGTGCCTCGTGGATGGTCTTGTAGTCGCCGAGCATCAGGCGTTGACGTATCTCGGCATCGCGTACCCCGTCGACGAAGGTATAGGCGGCTTCTCGGGATACGAATTCGGAGGGGAGGTCGACCAAGGCTTTGCTGGCCAGCTGCAGCGTCTCCACTGGCAGTTGCATCCTAGATTTCAGTTGGCTGCGGTAGGCTGCGGCTAAGCGGTGGTTTCCGAACCGGTTCTCCAGGGCCTCCCAGATGTCCTTGGGCGCCGCCGATGTCTGGACTGCGTTCAGCACCTCTGCGGCTCGTCCCTGGAGGCTGGCTATCAGCTGCGCGGCCTCTTCTTCTGGCGACCATTTGTTGTGCTTGGCCACTGTGTCGAATTGACGGCGGAAGACCTCAAACGTTGACGTGCCATCGTACTTCGGCGGTTTGACGCGCGTCGATGTTGTGTCGCGTGCTGGAGCCTCGGCCTTGTAGTTCTTGAGCTTTTCACTAAGCATCCCTTCCACCATTGCATTTAGCTCCTTGGCGCTACCGTCGACCCTGTCTTCGAGAACGCTAAGCCGTTCCCCGACATTTTCCAGGGCGTCAACGCGTTGGCCGAGGTCCTCCATCTTTCCACCGAGCTCTTCCACCTTTCCACCGAGCTCTTTCACATCCTTCCTTACGCCAGCCAGTTGCTCGTCAATTTTCGCCGATAGCTCCGTCTTCATCTCTTTCAGTTCGGCAGCGAGGTTGTCGTTTGCCGTCTTCATCTCTGCTTTCAGCTCTTGTAAAAAGCTCACCAATGTAGCCTCCATCGTCATATCCCACTTCTGACACCAGTGTGGCTTTGGTGGATGTAAAGTAAAGAAGACAGATGTAGTCGAGATAAAGAAACACTTTTATTTCCGTAAACAGTAACTTTGTACACTCGTTGCAACAGCACGAAGGTCTTTACTGATTCACCAACAGCACAGCTCCGAATTAGTAACACAAAAACTGTCCCTTCTCACACTTTACCGCTATTTATATCTCCCAGGCACTATTCTGGAAACTTCAGGAAAGTTCAGTTATTATTGCGGTCAAATATAAAGCAGAAAATTCCAGAAGTCTCTATCCCTTTCTCTCTTTCGGCAAGTGCGCCAACAATGCTGCCATTCTCTGTCTCTTCCCTTCGGCTTCCTTGCGGTAGTGCAGACAATAATGCGATGGGCGGCAATATTTATTAATGATCTGCCACGACAAATACAAGAATCAAGTGTGAAGTGTGCACTATTTGCTGATGACTCAGTAGTGTGGACTTCAAAAGCAAAAAACAAAAGTACAGAACTAGAAAAAACCATGCAACAATCCTTAACAAACCTACAAAAGTGGACCAAAGAAAATTTAATGACTGTCAATACAACAAAATCAAACTACCAAATCTTGTCACTAAGAAAAAAACCACTAAAAATAAAACTAAATTTTGAGGGTCAACAATTACCAGAAACAAAGGAAGCAAAGTATTTAGGAGTTACATTCGATACCAAACTTACATGGACCAAACAAATAGAAAATGTAATACAAACAGCAGAGAGGCGCCTTTCACTGTTAAAACGTTTAACAGGAATAAGGTGGGGATGTTCTTAACACAACATACAATGTATATATAAAGCCATTATTTACTTACTGCAGTGAAGTTCTTATAGCAGCAAATACAAAAAAAAAATTCAAATCTTTCAAAGCCAAAGTCTGAGACTAATTACAGGTGCTATCAAAACCACACCAATAGCAGCTATGGAAATACTAATCATCCAATACTCCATTGAATATGAAATAGAAAAAGCAGCTCTAATTCAACACAAAAAGTTGATCAGACTCCCATTCAATACATGGAACAAGAGGAATTTGACACATACACTAAAGACACAGGAGAGCTTTCTTTCCAAAATTCAAGACATCAAGAAGAATGTATACCTTCCTAATTCAAAGTAAAACTTCATATCTAAAGTCAATCTGACACAAACATTAGACATCACATATTATTTACACCTGACAGAAGAAGTTAAGAAAAATGATACTCCAACTAGTGTTCTCAAATTATTGGCATTAGAGACAATCCATACTAGATTTCCAGAACATGAATGGCTCCATATTTATACTGATGGATCACTGATATCAAACCGAGATGGACCAGGGGCTGGAGTCACGTGTCTCCTCTTTTCCTATTACAAATCTTTAATTTATGGAACTACAAACTTTGATGGAGAAATTGAAGCAATGCGAATGGACCTACAAAAACTTTTGTACAGAATTTCACATCTTCAGCAAGCAGTTATTCTCTCAGATTCCAGGGCAGCAATTATAGCAATTACTTCCAAGTTGTCACCAAAAAACCAAACAATTATAGAATGTTGGGAAATCCTTACCCATCTAACCGCACCTCAAAAACACCTAGTCTTCCAATGGATACCATCTCACTGTGGACTGAGTGGTAATGAGAAAGCTGATTTTCTTGCAAAAAAGGGTACCACTAGTGTACAGAAATCTATAGTTAATCTACCATTTTATGTAGCTAAAAGATTAGTCAACTCTGAATACAAAAAAATTATTGAACAATATTACTATGAAAAATCAAAGAATAAACGATGGGAACTACCAAACATTCAACCAGTAATACCTGAGTATCCTCAAAAAACAGCAGTTGCAACCTTCAGGTTGATTACAGGACATGATTGTCTGGCAAAACATTTAAACAGAATTGTCCTCTATGTGATCTGCAAGAGGAAATGGATCTAGGCTACCTTCAAATATGCCCGGCAACATCTAGTGCCCCATCCATCAGTGAAAAATATTGGAGAGCAAGAGGATTAATGACTTCATTGTCAGAAATCCAGGATTAGCTAACAACATAATACTAGAACACAAAATAATTACTAGAGATAATATAAATAAAAAGGCCAATGAAAAGGATCCACTTGCGATGGGTAGGATACTCTATAACAAATTACCCAATGATATTAAAAGTTTAAGGGGCAAAGAATTTCAAAGAAGGTTAAAAACATTCTTAATTCATAAATACTTGTACAGGTTGAATTGAAAATATTGTATATAGTGAGACAGAATATTCGAAGACTCCAAAAGAAAATCGTTCATGTAAATGTTTGTTAAAAGTGTAATTCGTTTTTTGGTGTTGGTATGAGATAATTAAATGACGAAAGCATGTTGATAAGGTTCATTGTTACGAACAACTAAGTTTGCACAAAGACGTCATAAATCTTTCCATATTTGATTTTAATATATGTGTATAAATATTAGAATTGTTTGTGTTCCATAATAAAAGTAGGAGAAGATAATTGGGATCACTTCCCTAACGAGAAAGAACTATTTGCGCGGATGAATACCGCGGATGAAGATGAGAAAGGCGGTGTGTCATGTAAAAACGACGCCAAGAAGGCTGTTCACTAGCGTGGGTATCTCCGAGGTAGATGGATGTATTTTTATGTGTATGCGTCATGAAATAGTAAAAGTGAATTTACTAAGTGTTTAGAGACCTTTAATTAAATTTTGGCGACGTTAGGGAAGTTGATCCGCTAACATACGACTTTCTATTGTGATGTGATTTAAAAATTGTGAACAAGAAGGTGCAAATAAAATGTGTGACTAAAGTTAAACCCAAGTGTATATTCATTCCATCCGTTACCACGACCTTGTAGATAGAAAACGAGTCTCATAGCACAGCCCATTCCCATTAATAATTGCAAAAACAGCACCAATTTGTACATGTAATTTTATTTTGTAACTTTTTATAATTGTTTGATGATGCTTGAAACTTGTAAAAAGTCTATAAGCAAATAAAGATTATTATTGTTACTGTTGTTGTTATTGTTATTAGTTATTATTGTTGTTATTGTTGTTGTTATTATTATTATTATTATTATTATTATTATTATTATTATTATTATTATTATTATTATTATTATTGTTGTTGTTGTTGTTGTTGTTGTTGTTGTTGTTGTTGTTGTTGTTGTTGTTGTTGTTATTATTATTATTATTATTATTATTATTATTATTATTATTATTATTATTATTAAATGCATGTGAGTGAGAACAGTAGGGGAAGCAGAAAAAATATGCGAAAGAAGATGCAAAGCAAACACAGAGAATTTGAGTATATTAACTATACCTAGTGTCATTTGTCACATTTTGAATAATCACGAGTACTTAAGACTTAGCAAGGATAAATGACGCCCCAAAATTATTTTTCCATAATTAACTCAAGAATTATCTGTCCTGTCACAACGATAACTCTATTATAATAATCCCTAGGGCCTCTCCCCTATTCAGAGGTTACCCCCATCGCCTGGCCGCTGCATCCTCCAGCTGCAGCCTAGGCCATGGAGGAGTGCCGGTTGGGGGTGGCAGGGGTCAGCAAACTGACTCCCCTGACTGTAAGGCAACTACTTGACCTTTAAGGGATGCTACATTTCTATCAGGATAACTCCCTCAATTGGCCCCTCAGGGACCTAATGAGGCTGAGTGCACCTTGTATAGTTTTTTGGAAAAGTGTACCTAAAGTTTAAAAAAAGCAAGTTACGGTAAATGGTAAAAGAAGATAATGTTACGCAGTGTAAAAGGGGCATGACAGCCTGGCCCCCATATTTAAAACTCAATTTAAATGCACTTAATTGCTGCAAACTCACAAACGCCTTATGTGGGCATGTTCTGCAAACTTTGTAGATTCATATTACGCAAAAAACAAAAATCCATTTTTTTAACCAAGTGTCCAAGTTTTATTACTACCAAGTGTCCTTAAATATTTTTGAAACTATGCAGAAAAGCTATTACACTTCTTTATGTTCTCATACAAATGTGTTATATCCAAACTGTACACTCAGTTTGATGCAATCAGTTTTGGAAATTATTTACATTAATGTGAAGCTCATCTTCAAAAGATATTGTATTTTATGGACTATAATTTCTTTTTCAATCAATTTTTCTGAAAAATAGCATGCTTAATATATATCATTAGATTGGAAGGCCAGGCTAAAAAAATTATTTTATATTTATTATTTATTTATGCCAACAAACTTACTCTTGGTGTGTTTAAGTGCACAAACCGTGTGTGGGCAATGTTTGAGAGGTAGAACTAGAACTTAAAAATTCAATGCCACAGCTGGGATTTGAACCACAGACCCTCCGCATACTAGGCAGGTGCTCTAAACATTAAGCTACTGTGAAACCTGCCAGAATGACATTGAATTCTCAAACATACCTTCTGCTTACCGACTTGTGTGTTTAAAAACACCAACAGTAAGTTTGTTGTCATAAATAAATAATTATTAACTCTTGTTCCTTTTTCATTTGCTAAATCTGTTTCATTGAGTTTCATATCCCTTAACCATCAAATAAAAATTTAAATCTATACACTGATCATTGGAATATATTCTAAAATTGATTGTTGTACAGGTGCAATGGGTTTGTACAAACTATGATTTAATCATAATGTCGTCCCTTGAAGTTCTGCATGAGTAGCCTGTAGGTAAAGTCTATTTATGAGAAAATATATCTTTTTTTCTTAATTTTTTTAAATGGTTCTCTATTTTGCACTCTTTTTTATTATCCTTTCCTCTCTGTAGATTACTGGCAATGCTTTTTGTAGATTCTACTATACGCTTGGCTACAATGTCTTTAATTTTGGTCTCTGGTGTTTGGTAACTAGTTTTAATACCTTTTCAATTTTAAACACTCTGTTTTTTGTTATTTTAAGAGGTGTAAGCTCGTAGCTTAAAATTGTCCTTTCATAGGAGTTTTGTTAAGATCTTCCAATTCATCAACTGGTTAAGGCAAATGATTCTAATGGTTTGTTCCGGAGTAAATTTAACAAGTCTTCCCTTCACTTTATTCCTCTCTCATTTTAACTTAGTCCACTCTTGCAGAATTTTTCAAGTTTAATGTCTGCGGGTGCCATTCCTATGGAGGAGTGAACGGAGTTGTTGTAAGCCTTGACAAATTTACTTAAATCAATCATATCAATTTACATAGCATTAAGAGTTCTTTTACGTGAAGTACAATAACTACAATAAGATAACAGTTTTGTCTTTAAAGTTTGATTGAATCACTCTACCACAGAGCACTTTACCTCTAGATTTAAACATACCTGGTGTTTGATACATTCCTGTTTCAACAGATTTTAAAAATTAATCCTCAAAATTCTTTCCCCTGATCAGAAATCATGGTTAGAGGAGGCGGCCTGACATCAGCAAGAATCTTGGTAAAGGCATCGGTGGTGGCCCGGCTGCTCTTAGATTTTAAAGGCTCTACCTATGCAAATCTAGAGGAACAGTTCACGCAGGTTAAAAGGTACTTGGTGCCATCATTCCATTTGGCTAAGCTCTAAAGATCTACCAAATCAATTTCCCACATGTTGATGTTGTTTACAGTATAAAAAGCTCTTTGAAATCACTTTCTTGCAGGTTTGTGTAAAGTGTAGGCAGTCTAAGTTTTTTCTGTTTGCTTTTATTAAGTTTGGTGGAAAATTTGGAAAATACACTAGGTTTTGACGGATTATAAAAATGTTTTTTATACATTATGGCAATTTATATATGCTCCACCTGTGTTGTGTTGGGCTTCGATGGCTTTCGAAGGAAACAGTTTTGCTATTATCTCTGTGTATTTCTTTCCCCTATTGGACTTGATCTGATTAAAAGGCTCATTATTCTGCAAATGTCCATTGGTAAGCAGAAGAATTTGTTTATATTTATTCATATCTGATGAAGATACGGCAGACCTGTGAGCGTTTTTTGTCTTTAATAGTTCGCAAAGTCCCTTCATACCTTTAAAATGCTTGTTTTTAACATAAAGATCATTATTTTCTATTTTAATCAAATAGTGTCCAATTTTAAAGTGTCATCTCTATAAATACTGAAAACGCTGTCTGTGACACACAGGTATGCAAATAGGGTGCCAAATACCCTCGAGTGAGATGACCAAAATTTACTTTAGTAAAGATTTCAACTTCTCGTTTCTCTTCCTTTCTAATATTGATGAAGCAATGTTCTCCTTATCAGAGGAGAAAACCAAACTTTTTTTGAGAGGCAAAGGCGACAGTGGTGGTGACAGCAGCAGCTTAGACCTTCCTTGAATCCATTCTTTGTACAAAGTTCTGCTTTTTGCTTATGTGTTCTTTTTTTCTCCCCTTTACAAGCATATGCATTCAAAAGCTCAGCGATAACCAATATTTTTTTGCAACATTTAAGACTTAGTTAAATGTGTTATTCCCATGACGACAGGTGACGGCAAGGATTAAAACACCTGCCGTTTTGTGTGATATGTTTTCCTTTAGCAGAAATCTTTGCTTTTTGGTTAACCAATCTTCTAAGAAAAGTTTTGTAGCATCCAAGTTTCTTTCTTGAACAATTACTTAATTTGCAATTACCATTTAAAATGTTTAACGCACATTTGACAATTGCATACACTAACTCCTCGTCGGCTGTCTGTAATATAGCATTTGTAACTTTGGTTTGGCTTTATGAAGTACCTGTAACAAGCGATAATTCCATTTTATTCGCTTGCTCATCCTTTGTTAGAAGTGCATACACTACAGTAGGTTGATAATTGGAGGAAAATATGTTGGTTCCAAATCTAAGTAATTCATGAGTTTCTTGGGATAAATCAAACAGAAGGTAGCCATAAGCATTCACTGCTGCATCCATATACGCCCCAATGAGGCCTCTCCAATCTTCGAGATATACCTATCTACAGCTATTTTCACGTTATGAAGGCACAACAGGCTCTTATGGGTCATGTTATTCTTATGTGACTAAGATAAAGCGTGAACATGCATTTCAGTGTGAAATGTGTCGAAGAATACTATGGTATGCACGATAAACCTTTTATGCAAGTGTACATTTTTTAAAATAATAAAATGTAAAATTTTGTTGAAAGCAGATTTTTTAACATCTTTCTCACTCCGCAAGTTTAAACATGGTTTTAAACCGAAATAATTGCAATGAAAAAAATCTGGATTATTCGCTTGCTTTTATAGGCCACGTTAGTATTTAGATTATATCAATATGTCTAAACATATTTTTAAAAAAAAATAAAGTTTAAAACAAAGTGTCAGGATTCTTCGTTTATAAGCAGAAATGTCGTCGCTGGCTAATTCTCGTTCTGTGAGTCCACGTAAAAACTTCCAGTGACAAAGTTGTCAAGGAAATAATGAAATTATTTTTTATATAAATGTAGCACATCTCCAGTAACAAGCCATCCATAAATCACCATTTAAAGGCAAATGTTTTTAGCACTCAAAGCACACGGCCAACAACACCCGGTTCTTCTGTCTCGCAGATGATGGAAACCAGATGTGTGGCAGTTGAAGGACCGATAAGGGATTGTACTTCAGTGGAGGTTTTCAATAGGTTTCAGGAATTTGAGGTGTGAGCGAGTTTTACAAGTTCTCTGGTAATCGTATGCATTGCAGTTAAGTGATCAGTGCGCAATGGATCGTAGAAGAAAAGGCAAAATTATTAAAAGTGGCAAGTGAAAAACAATTCTTAGGGTGTATGATTATTTAAAGGAAAAGAACCCTGAACACAGTGACTGGCTTATTATTAGTGAACTTTATAAAGGTGACTGGTTTGAGTAGGCGTCTATATTTTTAGGTTAAGAAAAGAATTTAAAAAGGGTCCCATCACTACACCGCAGAAAAGAAGAAAAACGAGACATACATACAAAACCAGCAGTGAGGTGAAATATGATGATTCTGTACGTAGTTCTATACGATGTAAATTTCATGAATTTTTATTTCAAAATATTCACCTACTATTCTGTCCGTATTGAAAAAGGTCAATGAGGATGAGGACTTGCTAAATTTTAAATGTTCAACCTTTTATTGCTTAGTGAAGGAAATGGGATTTGATTTTGAAAAGAGCGGAAATAAATCTCTTATGATTGAGAGAAGTGATATTATAGTGTGGCGGCATTCCTATTTACGGAAAATAAAACAATTCAGGAAAGAGGGAAGGAAAATTGTGTACCTTGATGAAAGTTGGTTAAATGTAGGGCACACTATATCAAAAGTTTGAAAGGATAGGACAATAAAAACTCCTAAAGAAGCACTTTTGGCCGGGTTATCCACTAGTCTTAAAGAATTATTAGAAGTGGCAAGCAAAAAACTATTCTTAGGTGTTTGATGATGATAATGATGATGATGATAATAATGATATGATAATGATGTAAATGATGATAATGCTGTTAATGATGATAATGATGATGATGATGATGATGATGATGATGATGATGATGATGATGATGATGATGATGATAATAATAATAATAATAATAATAATAATAATAATAATAATAATAATAATAATAATAATAATAATAATAATAATAATAATAATAATAATAATAATAATAATAATAATAATAATAAATAAATAAATAAATAAATAAATAAATAAATAAATAAATAAATAAATAATTAATTAATAATAAACCTGGTTGTGAGCAAAAATGCATAATCACAGTGGCACAACATAAGTGGCAATGCTGCGCTGATTTTCCATAAGAGCCATTGTGCCTTCATAACGTGAAAACTCCTATAGTCAGGTGCGAGTCCAAATTTTCATCCCTAATATTTTTAAAGACAACTAGATACTTGATGTTTAAATATCCCTACAATACTTTCTCTGATGAAGCAAATTTTGAGTACTCAAAATAACATTTTTGTTTCTATGGTGGCTTCCTTTGGTGAATAAATAGCAAATCTCTTTACAGCATACAGAGTTTAAAAGGTCGTTAGGCATGATTAAAGTTGGCTCTCTTTTATTTTTAAATTCAGACACTCTCACATGAAATTTATCTCAAGTCAATTCTGAAGGAACAGCAGATTTTTCACTGTAACACTACAAAATGTTGCTAAATTTCGATATAGTGCATCAGCACTTCAAATTTTTAATCAAATTTACACAGAAAACTGTTTTTCCTGAACCGGGACCACCACTAATAATTAGAGTGAAAGTATGTTGAAACTTAATTACCAGAGGCTTTACATGCATAACATCTGAAAATCATAGGTTGTGGTCTGTCAATGGACGTTCCACTTTTTTCCAGTGATAGGTACATCTTTGAAATTTGTTCAGTTTCAGGTGTTGAGGTAATTTGTCGTGCACTTTGACTATGTCAACAGGAGGATACCCATCCAAAACTTGGGCAGGAAGCAATGCCAACTCTACATCCATTAAGGCTCAAAGCTGCTTCTGATTTGTGAGATAATTTCTGTTTACCACAGTTTAGGGTCCATACTGAGCTGAGGATCTCTCTAGTTGCTCCTATTTATATAGGGTATCCATAAAGACTTTCCAACGTTACAACTTCCTATAGAATGAAAACTATTACAGCTAGAGTTGTGTGGTTTGTGGCAGATGGCAGACAAGCTGTTAAAGTTATGTTTGTTTCATGCATCATCTAACATGCCATCAAACCAGGAGAAAGTGTATTGTGTCTCATGGTACAGGTGTCACTCGATTACAAATCTATTGTTGGTTGGTACACAAAGTTTAAGGAGACTGTAAGTGTAACCTCCAGTCCACGGTCAGGATGTCCATTCATAACAGGAGTGGTGCGAGGGGCAAAGTCTCAGGGGAGATAGCGTCTACCCTAGAAACTCTGTGAAAGAAAAGGTATTTAGCTTTTGCATTAAGCAGGTATTTGTATTTCCCGCTTAGGAAGTTTTCATCTCTATTCCAGCATTTGCACGACTCTACTATGGAAATGTGGTACCGGGCTTCCTGAGGTAGACATTCGTTATTCTGCTTTTTTTGCCATACTTAGAAAATGGAAGAAACAAGCGCACCATTTGACAGTGGTTTGTATACTACAATGTTTCCATATTGCCAGATTTCTCTACCCAGTAGATAGTTGAGCCTTCGTCTCCTTCGGCTGCAGTTGGCTGCTAATGTGGTAATGGAATGTTTTTCAATT
Organism: Tenodera sinensis; assembly: GCA_030765045.1. Taxonomy (NCBI): domain Eukaryota; kingdom Metazoa; phylum Arthropoda; class Insecta; order Mantodea; family Mantidae; genus Tenodera; species Tenodera sinensis. The sequence goes on from CM060963.1 coordinate 129,824,235, forward strand.
AAGGCACAAGTGCTCTTATTGGTTACCTTTCAAGCGCATTTCTAGGAGTTAATTTTGAATTGAATTGAGATAAATGAAGAGAAATTCTGAATCAACAATACATTACTGTATAAATAGCAATTATTTAAAAGCTCTAAATAGTACAATAATCTGTTAATACACTGCTCAAAATAATTAGAGGGACATAATTTTGTTAGAGCACAGTATTTTTCCAGTTTGTAATGAAATGAAATGAAATTATTTTGTTATTTAACGACGCTGTCAATTGCCAGGATCACATCAGCGTCGCCGGTGTGCAGGAATTTCGTCTCGCAGGAGTTCTTTTACATGCCAGTAAATCTACTGACATGGAGCTGTAGTTTTGAAGCACACTTAAAAACCATCGGCCTGTGCCGGGTTTGAACCCACAACCTTGGGATCAGTAGGCCAGCATCTAACCAACTGAGCCACCCAGACTGACATTTGTAATGAAGGTAAACATACTACATATTATTGTTTGGACATGTTTAACATATTCACTCCACCATGACATCTAAGCCACAGCCTGCTGACAATATCAATATATTGTAATTAAATATATTGCATTATATTGAAAACTGAAGTGGGTTATGTATAGAATGTAATGATTCACCTATTCACCTATTGTCTATCTTAGACAAATGGTATTTTAATCAAAATCGTTAGAGCCATTTTTGAGAAAATCAAAATTTTGAAAAATTTTCCAGGTAAAGGGTAGTTTAGGGTGGAGGCATTTTCTTCAAAATCTTTGTGTTGCATCCTTGAAAGATATCAAACTGAAATACCAACTTTGGTTTTTGACTGACTTTCTGTTTTTGAGTTGTGCTGTTCACAGATACACACACATACACAGACCCTTTTCTAAAGCTGCTTTTTTTAGATTTAGGGTGCCTCAAAACATATATTTTCATTGATACCTTGACATTGAAATTTTGGGTGGAATACAATACTTCCCCTACTTAGAAGAGAAGAAAATGAGGTGTGTACTAGTGCTTTCTAGATCATTAAGAAACATAACATCCTACCTCTAGCGTGTATCTTTATAGCTGAATTATCAAATCATATTAAGAGAAATCAAGGAGAACTAGACACAAATACGGATATCCAGTCTCATAACACTAGAGGGAAAAATTACCTTCATGTTCAGTTATGCAGAACAAATATTCAAAAAAATAACCTGACAAACTTAGGCATTAAATTATACAATAAACTACCAGCAAATATCAAAGAAATAACTATTATAAAAAAATTTAACAAAGAAGTCAAATCCTGTCTACTACAACATACCTTCTATTCAGTAAGTGAATATTTGACATTTTACTTGTAATATTGTAAAATTAGTTCTGTAAATCTTATAGAAATTGTTCTTTTGACGAAGCCCATATCATGTAACATGATTTAAGTGGTTAATAAACATTATTATTATTATTATTATTATTATTATTATTATTAATTATTATTATTATTATTAATTATTATTAATTATTATTAATTATTATTATTATTATTATTATTATTATTATTATTATTATTATTATTATTATTATTATTATTATTATTATTATTATTATTAATTATCATTATTATTATTATATGGTCGGCCTTGCCTATTGGCAAATGGTGCTACTCGTTTAACAGTGGGTTTTTCGGTCTTGGGGTATTTATACTTTGAATTCACACTCACACACACACATTCACACTTCCACTTCCTGGTGTTTTGCTCCTCACTGTAACTTTTCTATCTGACCGTACCTTGGTCATCTCTTGTTCTCTTCCGACCCCGATGCTATTAGGGTTCCCGAGGGCTAGGGAGTCTTTATTTTTCCAACCTCTCCATTTCTCTATAAACTCTTAACCCCTAACATGCTGACCTGTCATGGCATGTAATACGTCCTCTGATTGGTAATCAGAGGATATGGTCAGTGAATTTATTTTGTTAATTCTCCCGGTCAGGTCGGTGAGACCCGTAAACCAACGACAGGTGTGGTCCTCCAGACATTCTGGGGGTTGTGAGAGAGCGATGTGACCGCCAAAACATAAAAATATGGTGCTCTCTAAAAATCGGTTACTATACTGCTATTGCTCTATCAATATATTAAATATTGGAGAGCAAGAGGATTAATGGCTTCATTGTCAGAAATCCAGCATTAGCTAACAACAACCTATTGGTGAAGTGTCTTTTTTGTCATTAACAGAGTATTGCATCTAAGTACCTATCCGAAGCTGAAGTCATTTGAGTGGTCACATTGATACAGGAAGGTTGGACAGTTTGCGCAGTAGCTAGAGAGACCCTCTGATGTTGGAAGGGTCTGGAAAAGATTTACTGAAACTGGCACTTGTGCTAAAACGAGGGTCCAAAACGTAAAACATTGTCTAGAGATGACCATCTAAACAGTGGCAGCTATTCAAGTGAAGCAGGTGAAGAAGTTTTCACCTGAATATAGCAGTATTCCATTTTTGTTAATGTTGGCATTATTACTGTCATTCTAACAGTTCATTCAAAAATTTCAACTGCTAGCAGCTGTAGCAGCGTCAGTGACCAACCCTTCTTTTATTTGGAACTTACAGCCAGGCAGCCGGTAGGGAAAAATTGGTGGGAGTGGGCCTTCAGATCAGTTGCAAGGCCAAGTGGAGCAGTCAGAATTATGGAAGAAACTGCTGCACTACACAGCTTGGTTGCCATGACAACATGACATCACGAAACGGTGTAGCATGAGGAAATAGAATGTGCATGTACATGTTTCAGGCAAACAAGAAATATTTTCACTTGGGTAGAGGGGATGGTTCCTGTTTTCGCACGCTTAGAAGATAGTAGTCATTTACATTGAGGAAGAGCTGGTGGTAAACTTAAACGTGGTGTTTTAGATAACTGTGAATGGTATAATTTACGAGTTTGCTGGACTTCAGTGTTTGTAATATTTAAATTATGGAATATAAGTGTTTTGTTATGAATCCACTGAACGATATAGTTTGCAATTTGTTAGAAATCCCATTTCCCAGGTGTAAAAATAAAGACAAGAAAAAGGTTTTAAACTTTGGACGGCCAACTGACATCATCAATATACCCATTAAAAGAGAGGATAAGAAAATACGAAGTCTTATAACATTAAATTCAAAAGCTCTTAGTTTGATAACTATTCTTGGTTACGCAGTAGCTGTTGTTTGCAATTGCTATTCTATCGGCCTTGTTCACTGTTTAGCAACAAAAATAATGTGTGGAACAAAGAGGGATTCACAGATTTCATTAATATAACCCGTTCCCTTTACAGTACAATGATTTTGTGAAACATTTAAAAAGTAAATTACTTATGGGAAAAAAAATAAATAAGAAAAACAGAAACACAATAGCTGACGCTCTTCAAGAAAACAGCAGACCTTTTCATCTGCATTTCAATGAAAATGTGAGATTAAATAGGCTTTTCTTGCAGTTGATCATTAAAGCAACATTGCACTTAGGTAAACAAGAGCTTGCATTCAGAGATAATAATGAGAGTGCATTTTTGCTAAATCGGGGAAATTTCAGAGTTTGTGTCCTTATTAATATCTGAAAGTCTGTTAGAAATCCAAAACCACTATAATAAAATTAAAAGTGTATTCAGCAGAGATACAAAATGAGCTGATTGGATGTATTTCGGAATACTTAGAGGGCCATATTAGAGCTGAAATTTATGTCTCAGATTTTTTTTTCTGTTGAAGATGACGACACTACAGATGGATCAAGGCTTCACGGGTGATCAGCCGTGTTAGATTTATAAAGGTCAAGCTTTCGGCCATTGTAGACTCCATGGCCATCTTCAGGATGAAAAAAAGTCTCCTCAGTTTTCCAAATATATCCTATGGTTTGGAGGATGTGGGTTGTGTTGTCCTAGCCAATGAGTGGGTGATGGGCTGTGATTGGGCCTGCTGTCGTGAGGTATGTGTATCCTCAGCTGAAGTGTTTTCCCGCGTGTACAAACTTTGTCCGGGGTCGTCAGTTGGGGTGTCTTCCCGCAGGACATCTTCTGCCTAAAGCCCTAAAAATGCTGGCGGACATATTCAACTACGCATTGGAACACGGAAAATTTCCAAAGCGCTGGAAGGAAGCACGAATCCTAATGTTTCCTAAGCAACATAAAGATCCTTCCATTCCTACTAATCACAGGCCAATCAGCACATTAAGCAAACTACTAGAAAAAATCATACTCAAACGCCTGAACTCATTTCTAATAAAAAACAACGTGATAACTGATGATCAGTTCGGCTTCAGGGCCAACCACTCTACAACACTACAGATCCTTAGGCTAACAGAAACTATCACCAAAGGATTTAACACTAAACGATTGACAGGCGTGGTCCTATTGGATACAGAACACACCTTCAATAAAGTGTGGCATGCAGGATTACTTCACAAATTCATCCGCATAGGGGTACAAGATTCAATGGTTGCCCTAATAAAAGATTACCTCAGTGGAAGGAGCTTCAGAATCTCAATTGAGAATACTGAGTCCTCATTGCACCCAATAAAAGTGGTAGTCCCACAAGGAAGTTTACTCGGGCCTACGTTATTTAATATATACATCAACGATCTACCACCACTAGTCAGGGTAGATAAATACATATACGCGGATGACACGGCCCTGGCCACACAATCCACACAGCCACGCATCATGCACCTATGGCTTCAGAATGCTCTTAACGCTCTGGAGCCCTGGTTCACCAAATGGCGGGTAAAACTGAATGCTATAAAAAACTAAGCATTCATGTTTACCAGTCGAAAATTGCATAGACAAAGGAGAAGAGGACTCCCACCCCTCACCCTAACTCAGGAACCAATTGGGTGGGAGACATCAGTCATGTACCTCGGGGTTAAGATGGATGAATATCTCACATGGAGTGTGGCCAGAGCAAAGGCCAATGGCCAACTCAACAGACTCTACCTGCTGATTAATCTGAACAGCAGCCTTAAGCTATGCATGGGACTTACGCTCTATAAGACGCTGATCTGAGCCATCTTAACTTATGCCGCCCTGGTATGGGGATATGCGGCAAAAACGCACATAAAATGCCTCCAAACGATGCAAAATAGAATACTGTGGATGATTGCAGAACTACTGCCAGAGGCTCCTTCGTACCAGCTACACGAAGAGCTAAAAATGCTCACAATCGAGCAGTTTATTAAACACCCTGGCATGCAACCTGTACGCCCAAAAAAAAAAGACAAGAACCATAACGAGCTAATAAGAATGCTCGGGGAGTATGATATGGCACACAACAAACACCTCCGCCCTCTGTCATTGTTTGATCGCACTATAAACATAGGCGAATCTGAACTCAACATCCAGGATTACCTGAATAATTTAGTACAATGAAATTGCTGGTATGGGGATGAAGGGAAGCACACAACAAACACAAAACACTGCAATACACATCCACACATCCATACTGTCAAGCCCTCACAAGTCCTTAGGCTACTTAGCCAAGGCGGACCCTGGGAGACGAGGACCTCCCTGGCAGTGGCACAGGCTTGCTCCTGCACTTCAGGCAGACAGCCCGCCATGTGTGCACTATATATGACCAGGCATGAACAGGTACACAATCAATGACGAAGTCTCCGGCTTGATATCAACATAGTAAGTAAGCATAATAGATAAGATAGAGTTAGTGTTATCTGTGTTACTAGTGATAGGTGGCATAGAACTAAACCCGGGACCAGTGCAAGAGGCGGTGAAATGCCAGACATGCAAAAAGAACTTACGGACGGGGCTTCTCTGCAGTATCTGTTTGAACTGGTATCACTTTAGCTGCCAGAAAATAAAGAAAACGCAGCAAATTGAAGACAGTTGGAGGTGTATTCAGTGCGAAAAAAACCACACGATGGAGGTAAAAGAGAGGGAAGGAACTAAACAGATGCTGGATGAGGTACAACATTTGCGCGCAAAGCTGAAACGAGCTGAAGATACGATACAGCGCTTGGAAGAAGAAATTAAAAGGTTAAAAACCCAAGACGAGCATACACAAGGGAAACCTTGTTTAGTCTTAGGAGACTCAATAATAAAGCATGTCGGGAAACACAGTGCAGAATTGAATGTGGAATGCTTCCCTGGAATACGAACGGAGCAGATGAAGAAGGTTGTGGAGCAGCAGGAACAAACAAATCCGGAAACAGTAATTGTGCATGTGGGATCAAATGACCTAAGGCGAAACATAGACCACATAATGGGAGACATGTACGATTTGGCTACAACAGTGAAAAGTAAATTTCCCGCAGCTAAAATAATTTTAAGTGGTGTGATACGACGCAGAGACGTAAATTGGCGCAAGGTGGGCCGATTAAATGACTCTTTCCAATGGGTGGCAGAACGACTGGGACTTCTATTTGTTGACCCAAACTCATGGATAGGAGAAAATGATTTAGGACGTGACGGAGTGCATCTAAATAGGAGAGGAGCGGCGACATTGGCGTCACTCTTTACTAGAGTGGCTGCATCTTTCGGCGACGGACGTGACAAGAATATCGGTGACCGGGCCGAGAATGGCGGAGAACGGGACGAGAACGGTGGCAGAAGGAGCGAGGTCAGCGACGGACGAGATGGCGGATGTAGCGAGGACGAAGGAAACTGACTGTGGGACGGCGAGAGTATGGGCAAAACATCAAATAGCAAAGGTAAGTCTCTAGTGATTTTGCAGGTAAATTGCCGAAGCATCTTAAACAAAAAATTAGAATTCTCAAACTTAATAGACATATATGATCCAGACATAGTAATAGGTACCGAATCTTGGCTACAGCCGGATATCACAAACGCAGAAATATTTAGAAACAACCTCACGGTAATAAGAAGAGATAGAAACGGTAGAGGGGGTGGGATATTTATTTGTGTCAAAAACATACACAATGCGGCAGAAGTGTGGCGGGATGAGGTATACGAAATCTTAGAAGTAGAAATTTCAGGAAATTATATGAAAAATAAATGGCGGATAGTTGGTATATATAGGCCACCAAGTGACGACTTGGGCTCATTAAAATCACTTGCAAAACGGGTTCTTGAAAGTGAGGCCAGCGAGCAGGTAATCATAGGGGGTGACCTAAATCTTCCAAAAGTTAACTGGGAGGGTGAAGTGAGGGGAGGGGAATCGCAGGCTATTGTAAATGACCTAATTTGGGAAGGTGGCTTTGTTCAAACTGTAAAAACCGCAACTAGGGAGGGGGTGGTTCTTACGTTTTCCTGGTGAAGCCGGAGGAAGCAGTGCTAGAATGTGAAGTTTCTCCTGGTATAAGTGACCATAACTGCGCAGTGGTTAAAGTAGAAGGAATTCGAGCCCAATGCCATACAGGGGAAAAGAAACACATTTACCAATATTATAAAGGAGACATTCCAAGGCTGCAACAATTCCTAAAAGATAGATATTCCTTGTGGTCCCAAACTGGAAGTTCGGTTGAAAAAATATGGCAAAATTTTAAAAAAATCGTTGTGGAAGCGACAGATAAATTTATACCCCGTAAAACACTCACAAAAAACCCTGACCCAGAATATTACAACAAAACAGTAAAACGACTAAAGAAACAAGTTAGGAGAGCATATGGGTCACGTAAAATTAGTACTAATCACGCAAATAAATTCCATGTCTTGTCAAATAAACTTATATTAGAGAAGATTACCGCTGAAGAAAATTTTTTAAAAAATATTCTCTCGTCTAACAGAAATAACTGGCAGCAGTTTTTTAAATTCGTGAGAAGGCGCAGGGGTAACAAGGAGGAGATTCCGGGAATAAAAAATGGAAATGTTCAAGTTACCGACTCTTTGTTAAAAGCGGAAGTATTTAATCGGCAATTCGCTTCAGTGTTCCAAGTAAAGAGCAATGCCAGTATTAAAAGAACGGAGGGGCCCCCTATGATCATGAAACCAAGCGACATTCGAAAAAGATTATTTAAATTAGGGAAATATAAATCAGTCGGTCCGGACGGCATTTCGGGTGACTTTCTTAAAATTGGAGGAGAGGCAATCGTGCCATATATGCTGAGGCTATTCGAAATAACGGTAAATAACGGAAGTATACCGCAGGATTGGAAGCAGGCTATAGTCGTTCCTATTTATAAAACAGGGGATCGAACCAAAGCGACAAATTATAGGCCAGTTAGCTTGACATCAGTAGTAAGTAAACAAGTCGAGCATCTTATAGGGCAATACTTAAGACAAGAATGTGATAATTCACACTGGCTCTTTGAAGGACAACATGGGTTTCGGAATGGACACTCTTGTGAGAGCCAACTAGTAGCTATTTGTCAGGATGTAGCTGATGCACTCGATGCAGGCGGTAAAGTGCATGCAGTAGTTATTGACTTTACTAAAGCGTTTGACCTTGTACCTCATGGGCCACTTATAGAAAAACTTTGCAATATGCAAATAGACAACAGAGTGATTATTTGGATTCGGGAATTCTTGAGCGGACGAACCCAAAGAGTGCGGGTGGGAAATAGACTATCGTCCCCTACCGAAGTAACCTCAGGTGTTCCCCAGGGTAGCGTGATCGGGCCGTTGCTTTTCTTAGCATATGTAAATGATTTATGGAAAGGGATAACATCACAAATTCGGCTATTTGCGGATGATTGTATAATCTATAGAAATATCAAGACCGAAGGTGACGTTAATAACTTACAAGAAGATTTAAACAAAATTCAACTCTGGGCGCAATCCAATCAAATGGAGATAAATCCAAGTAAATGTAAAACAATTATATTTTCAAGGACAAGAACAGAAGAAAATGTGATGTATAAATTAGATAACAAGAGAATACCCAGGGTAAGTAGCACTAGATATCTAGGTGTAATAATAAATGAAAGATTGGAATGGGGGGAACATGTAAACTCGGTCACTGGAAAAGCCTGCAAAGCATTACACTTTGTAATGAGAATATTAAAACGCAGCAATGGGAAATCGCGAAATTTAGCTTACACATCCTTAGTCCGACCAATATTAGAATATAGCGCAGCATGCTGGGATCCATATCGCGTTGGTCAAAAACAAGCACTCGAGAGAGTTAAAAAACGAGCAGCTAAATTTGTTGATAGAGGAAAGCGATTTGAAAACCCTACAGGCACTGCTACCTCCTGGGAATCATTGGAGAAACGTAGAAAACGGGCAAGGCTATGTGCAATCTTTAGAGCATATAAGGGGGAACCTGCATGGAAAGATATAACAAAGCGGTTGTTGACACCATCATATAGGGGAAGGAATGATCACTCTAAAAAAATAAGAAACAGGGAACAGAAAACTGATATAGGTAAATTTTCCTTTACCAATAGAACAATTAATGACTGGAACAATTTGACTGCAGAGTTACTGGAGACTTTGCCTCCAAATGTAAATAATTTCAAAGAGAGGTTAAAAAGAAATCCTGTATAGTTACCATAGAGCATGAAAGGATTGTATATATGTTGTAAGGAATTGTATATTATATTGTAAGGAGTTGTACATTATATTGTAAAGAATTGTATATCATATTGTAAAGAATTGTATATCATATTGTAAAGAATTGTATATTATATTGACAGCGCTGCCACCGGGCCATGCTCTAAGCAGTGAAATAAAGTATCTATCTATCTAAAACATTGCAAATTATGCCACCATACACTGCACCTAGATATGTAAGCGCAACTATAATACATCTAGTATAGATCATAGGCTATTTAAAAATTAAAAAAATTAAAAAAAAAAAAAAAAAAAAAAAAAAAGATTCCCGCAGGTACGGATTTTGTTCGGGGTCCATGGTGTTGTTTTTGTAGGTGTTTCTGATGGCTGTTGTCCACGCAGAGCTTAGTTTGAGTCCACCATCTCTGTTGTAATTGTTGGGGTGTAATTTGATGTGGATGGCCTCCTTGATGAGTCTGTCCTAGTAATTTTCTGTGTGTTCTAGAACTTTCATGTTTTTGAAGTTTATTTTGTGGACCTGCTCTATGCAATGTTGGGCTGCACTGATTTTTCCGGCTGGAGAAGTCTGATGTTCTGTTGATGTTCTTTGCATCTTTCCTCTATTGTGTGTCCCGTTTGACCCATATTTCCCATGACACTACAGATATTTGCCAATAGTTTCAGTGCTCTATCATTGTAAGATACATGAATGCAGAGAGCACATTGTTGAATGACTTTTTGGATTTCATGACATGAGTGCTGCCAGGTCTGCAGAAACATTGTTGCTTTTGCTGCATGGTGTTCTTGAAGAATTTAATTATGAACTTAAATTAGTTGCACAATGTTGCGATAGAGCGAGTGTTATGTCATGACATTTGAATGGACCTCAAAAAAAAAAAAGAAAAGAAAAGAAAGAAAATATCAAGAATAATGCTGATCAAGCAGTAATGCTGTAGAGCCATTTCTAAGTGTTGCACAGTTTTTTGCAAATGGTATTCCATCATTTTTTCAATGTTCAGCAAAACAGTTGTACGTGTTGGATTCCGTTTTGACCAAAAGAATACCAACATTAACTGAGGCAAGGTGGAGTTCCTACTCAAAGGTCATCCATGTAATGGTTCAAAATTGGCAAAAGTTGAAACGATAGTTTTCCGGGTCCTCTAACTTCAATTCATTTTATAGTAGACCCAATACACCTCGGTCTGTGCCCTGTTCTCTTCTTTGTAACTATGACCATGTCCACCAACATCTTTTACTTCTAATACATTTTTTCTTCTTACTGAGACTCATAGAAATATATCCCAAACTTATACTTAATATAGCAAACACTAAATTAATATTTGCATCCGCCATGTTTATTTATCTCGCCTGCTATGCAAACTGTCATTTGTGTTGGATCAAAATGAATCATAATGTGTCAGACACGGCTTCTTTTATTTACAGTTCCATTGGATACAAAAAGTTTGGTCAAAAATGTTGGACCATGGGACATGGCTTTGCATTGCATTTTCAGAATGCTTAAGTGAACTTTTTCACCTAATCATAAGGCAAGAGCTGCCACTGCATCTAAATAACCCAAGAGCGGCAATTGGTGTTATTGTCCATGATCAGACAATACCAAACAGTCTTTGAGAGGTGGGATCAAGGGTAGGCACCAGTGAAATTTGGGTCAAAATGATAACAATCTGATTTTTCATTTTTTGCCTTAAAATTATGTCTGTACTTTGTATTTTAAGAATCTACTGTCACATACGACATATTGCCATTTAAGGGGCTGCTACATCATGATTTAAATGCCCATGTGCAGGTGGGCGTGGCTCCTGAAATGCATTAATTGCCTCACTGCAGCAAATTGTGTACAATTTTGAGGTTTAATTCAGGTGGTCAGATTCCTTGATATTGAACATATGTAAAACAGTGCTTCAGTATGCAGAAATTTTTGTCTACATACATGTGTTAATCACATGGTCATGTTTTTCTGAATTTCATACAAGAGTTTTTGTTTCTAAAATTAAATTGCAAGTTGCAAGGACTTCATCTATTATCACATTCAATATGGGTTGTGAGACTACTCTCTATGTAAAGGAAAAGGTCACGGCTAGTAAAGTAGGTCCAGTCCATAAAATAATTAGAAATGTTAGGGATAAGCAAAGATTAAAGCTGAGTGCATTAAATACATTCAAATCAGCAAAAAAAAAAAAAAAAAAAAGTTTAGAATGGCAAAATTTAAAGAACAAGAAGCTAAACAGTAATCTGAAGAACCTTCAAATGCTCTAAGGGAATTCTAAAGCAGTAAATATATGTTGTCATGCTCTTAAAACTTTAAAGTAATTTTTCTTTACTTTCTATTTTTTTTAACATATTTTAAACTTCTTCTGCTTACAGCAGCCAAGGTTGATATAAGTAAATACGATTTCTGTTTTGATTAAATAAAGGTTAGTTATTCAAGAAAACAATTGTGGTATCTAGAATTTCTTCAGGGCTTAAAAGCTGTGGTCTGCTGGAGTTTAGAGGCCCAGAAGTTTCATCCACACCTGTGGTGGACATCATTGGTGGCGTGGTCTGAGTTTTCTCGGCGAAGGTTCAGTTACAACAGAATCGCTGGCTGGAGGTGCCATATTTATATCTGGTGCTCACAGGGGATTGGCTGGGCTTGAGAGGGCGGTGTGTGCTATGTAGTACGCCATTCCCAGTCAGGAGGCCAAAATGATTGTGGACTGCCTCTTGGAAGAATTGTTCTACACCCTTGGAGTATCATTGGAGCTTCAACAACCACAGCAAAGACCATACTGATGGTGAAGAGGATTGACATTTATGTATCAGATCCAGAGGCTATCCAGAAGAAATATGCTGGTGGTACACTTGCATTGTCTGGCTGCCTATAACTATGCTGGCCATGATAACCAGCTCTGAGGGGTGAGTAATGTCACTGCAGCTCCAAGCCTACCTAATGGCTGCTGTTGGAGTCGGCTGGCCCATCTTGCTGGTCTGTCTAGGGCCTACTGGCCAGTCCCCTTGGCTAAACAATAGCCATCATGTGGCTCCTTCCAGCTTCAAAAGATTTGTTTGCACCATTTCAAGCAGATTCCTTTTCCAAAACATTCACTTTGTGCTTAGGTCCTCTATAAGGAGATGGCCAATGCCTGGTGGACAGCTTTTTGATAGTTGACAGTAAGAGTTTGGCTGAGTGCAGTGGAGTTCAATTCAGACTCAGGAGTCCAATAATTTGACTGAGCAATTGTGTTTTGCTCTCAGGGTGTATGACAGTGTCTCAAGTGTAACATTTGACTATGCTAAGCACCTAAATGATAAACAAAAGCAAGTTTAGCAGCAATTGATGTTAAAATTTGAATGCAAAGGGAAGAAGGCATTTCTATCTGGAAAAGGGTTTAAAGTTAGCAGAAAATGTGACATAAGTGGTTTATTTAATAAAGAGAGTAAGAAATTGGGTCAGTTTTTAGATAAAGAGAAAAGCAAATGGAATTGGACAATGAAAAGAGAGAACACAAATAGTTATCAATAGTAGAGTGTACATCTGCATGTTTTCAGAATGTAAATGGGATAAGGCAGGCTGGGCTACATAAGCCTGGACTGAATTCCATATTATATTCCAATGTAATTTACTTAGCATAAATAAAATAAAACATAAAAAGTTTTACCTTAATTCTGGATTCACTACACTTCTGCCATCTGCACTATCACCCATACGGCACGTTCCAATAGGATGATATGCTGTAAGGGTAAGGTGACGCACATAGCATTCCCAGTAGCTTTGAGTATCAAAACTAAGATGATCACATCCAGGTAATGGATTCATATTAAGTTTTGCACCTAGTTTTTGCATAGGTGTTGTATTTATAAGTTTTTTAATTATGTGAATACCTGTGGAGAAACAATGAAATAGCTATTCACCTTTTGTTAAATGAAACTATCTCAAAATTTACTATATTAGAGAAATACATTATACAAGATAAAATATTTATGGTACTTCCTAAACCCACAGCTGAAGAGTATGCAATAATGTGAGTTTACAAAGAAGTCTATGAAAGAAATGAGTTTTTGATACATTAAGGAATGCTTAGTCATGCAAAAGTAGATTGAAAATTTAATAAAATAACTCTTTGTTTCACATATTATTAGTTATAATAATTCACTTAGCATTGTAAACAACAAAAGAATAAGAGCAATTAACATGGGATTAGTAAAGGACCACCAGTTACCAAACATGAATGTTGTTTTATGTTAAAAGTGGTATGCTGATTGTAAATAAAACAATATTTAGGATTCAGTGTCTAGATAAAGTAACTACAAGTAGCAAGATTGAATACAAAATTAAAATGCTAAAAAAGAATAAGGCAGTTGATATAGATGGAATTCTGGGAGAATTTTAGAAAATGTCCTATAAGGCCAGTATTGGGTGGAGGATATTAAGGTTATTTAACAGGCTTAAAAAGAGTAAGATAGACCTGAAAATTGGATACAAGCATACTAGCATTTAGGCTACAGGAATGGTTAGCAGAACAAGAAAGGGAAGCTGAATGAACACCAGATAGGATTTAAGAAAGCAGGAAGAGCTGTTGATAATATAATGATAATTCATGCTATAATACCTAAGTACTTAAGAAACAAAAGAGAAAGCTTATACACTTTAGATCTTTCCTTCGGGAAGCACAACAAAGTTATTTATATTGTGAAGTAGCAGGGCTGAGCTATTTCATACCACATACCAGGCTGGAGAGCAAACAAACATGCTCAAAGTCAGGCTGCCTCATGCAACTGTTTGTGTGTACGTGACTAACAAAAATTGAGTAGCAGAATCAAAAGGAGTTTTTTCCAGAGCCTTCAAGACAGATCTGGCTACATCATTGCTGGTGTTTTTGAAGAAGTTCACAAAAGGTCCATGTGATGCCATCCATGCTATAAGGTGGTGAGGAAACAGAAGAGAGTTAGCTACAGTTTTGAGTGTGTCAATGGCAAATTTTGGAGTTTTCACTCTTAACTTCAGGACTTATTGGAACATGTTTCAAATGCTGTTGTCTCCATCCTCAGCCCTGATTCAGTGCCATCTTTTTAACATTTTCCAGGACGTTTGAGAGGTAGAACTGGAACTTTAAAATTCAATGCCACAGCTGGGATTTGAACCACAGACCTTCCGCTTTTGGAGGTTGGTTTCCTCCATTATGAACTAGACATGATTTAAAAACACGTTACAAGAAATTTAAAAATTGAGTGTTGTTTTGCATGGTTAATCAACTCAGGATTTACCCTTAATTGACTTCAAATTCACTGTGATCAACTTTAAGGATTTGAAAAAGAAATATTTCCAACCTCTGTGGTGTGGGGGTAGTGTCTGTCTCACATTCAAGAGGTCCCAAGTTTGAATCTCGGTTAGGGAAAGTTACATGGATATGGTTTTTTCTAGGCTTTCTCTTATCCTGGAAGATGAACTTTTGGTAACTCTAAACAATAATCTCTATGGACACTGAGCTCATTTGAGCATCATTTCACTCGTTTCATTCATTGTTAATATAATGGTTCAAGGATATTAAACCTTTCTTAAAAAAATTCTTTATTTAGTTATTTCACTTAATAGCTTTATCACTTGCATGTGCTGCATTGAGCATTATAACCGTCATAGCTGACAACTGTAGTACAGTAGTTTGTTATTTCAGTTTTTGCATCATTTCAGTTTTACTGTTAACTAATTCATTGATTTAACACCACAAAATCTGTATGTAAGAACCATAAGTTATGAGGAAATTCCCCTAGCAATTTGTGTGCATGTGTGTGTATACCAGATGGAAGGGAACTTAAATTTCTTCTAATAAGTGCTTCACAGAACTATTACAAACAAAAAAGTCTAATGGCATTTTCTTCTTTCATCAGTGGATTCCGAAAGAATAAAAGGTTTTTGTTCCAAATTGGATGCATAAATCCACAAGAAAGTACAAAGATAATAGTTTATTCACTTGTAAGAAAAGTAGAATACGTATTTCTGACACAGTTTCAGTAGTAATTATGGGACATCACACAGGGTTTCGAAATAATTAATCACCTAAAAGAATTAAAGGAATATTCTGAGCAGCTTTTTCAGACATGGAGTAACTTGGCAACACTGCATTAAGGTTGGTCAGGGATCTGAAATGGCTTCTGGATGTAAACATGTTGGTCACTTGCAAACACAATGCACGGTGGTGTAATATTTTGGGAGATAACGAGTGCAACTGGCATTCTGATTGGCTTACACTCAACAGTAAAAATGGAAGGACATGGCATGGTATTTGTTTATGCTCACGAGACACACCGCTGCAGTGTTTAAGGAGTGGCTTAGTGAAAGTGCCACCCACATAAATTGCAGTGTTGCCAGCTTAGTTTTCAACAAAACTGAAATATCTCCATAGGAAATGGTCAGAGACAAAGAGACAAAAACGTAAGATACAAAGTGTAAGACAGCCACAGCCAACTCACTTGCCGCGGTGCATGTGCTGGGCTACAAACACCGTGTTGCCTCAGTTCGTGCTTCGCAGTGCGCAGTGGTAGTGGTCGGTTTGTCTTCCTTAGCAGTGGTGGTCCGTACTTCAGTGTCAGTTTGATATGAAAGGGCACTCACTAAAGCGAAGGACACCCACGCCGACGCATTATTTCAATCCCGAATGGGAAACTGAGTACTTCTTCATGGAATGCAGCGGTGGTGCTATTCGTTTAATTTGCTATAAAAATTGCAAGTGCTGAAATGATTTAATCTTCAGCGACAATTTTAATACATTGCACGCTAATGATTATTCGGCCCTAGAAAGAGAAGAACACAGTGCACAGATACAAAAACTCAGAGAAAAGATCACATCGCAGGAGGAAGGGGATGATGGAATGGCAGAAACCTCAGTTTATGTAAGTTACGAAATAGCACTAGAAATTGCCAGATCTTCTAGTAGTTTTTCTGATGGTCCACTTATTAAACGATGTATGCTTATAGCTGCAAGTTAATTCACTCCTGTCAGTGTTCACCAGCTCGAGAGTGCCAGCATGTCACCTCATCCTATTTCATGCAGAATTCAAGATCTGGAGGACAACATTTACGCACAACATATTGAAAGAGCAAGAGAATTCGTTGCATTCTCTATTGCTATTGATGAGAGCACTGACTTATCAAGTATGGTTCAATTATGTATTTTTAGTTATGGAGTAAATGAAAATTTGGAAGTTGTGGAAGAAATGCTAGATCTGGTGCCAATAAAAGGAAAACAACAGGATCAGACATTCTGAATTGTGTAGTAAAATTTGTGGAGAATGCAGAGATTCCATGGAATACACTCATATCGGTAGCCACCGATGGTGCCGCAGCTATGGTTGGTTCACACAACGGATTTGTGACCCTCCTGAAAAGTAAACTAGCAAAAGAAATAACAGCAGTTCATTGCATAGTTCATCAGAAAACTTATGTGCCAAAACACGGAATGTAATCAGTGTAATGAGTCTGGTTTTGAAGATTGTAAAGAAACTGACAATTTAAAACACAGACAATTTAAAAGCTTCTTAGAAGATTTGGAGCATGAGTATGGTGATATACAGCAGTTAGGTGGCTCAGTCGAGGCAAGGTTTTTAGCAGATTGTTTGAATTATTGGATGAGACACGTATGTTCTTGGAAATGAGCGGAGAACCCATTGAAGAGCTCACGAATGTTAAGTGAAAATGTGATCTTGCATTTATGGCCGATATAAGTGAACATTTGAATACTTTGAATGTTTCACTTCAAGGGAAAAACAAGTTAATCACAAATATGTTCTGTAGCATTGAAGCTTTTAAAAATATGCTCTCATTATGGGAACGTCAACTGTCAAATGGTGATCCTTGTCATTTTCCCAGGTTGGAAAGTGTGATCCGTGATTGTGATTCCCTAGAAGTGGGTTGTCATGTTGAAAATTTGCACATGCTTTCCCGGCGTTTGATGAAAGATTTCATGATCTCACGGGCTTAAAAATGGATTTTGATTTATTCGCTACACCATTTGGCATGAATATTGATGATAAAGATGTTCAACTGGAGCTAATCACCTTGAAATGTGACATTGAGTTAGCTGACAGTTATAGAAACAGAGGAAGTTTGTTAGATTTCTACAGAAGATTTCCTAAATCAAGATTCCCTCGATTACGCAGGCGTGCAGCATCTATGATTGCAATGTTTGGTTCGACCTATTGTATGTGAATCCTTATTTTCAGCTATGAAACGCATTAAAAACCCTCAGAGAGCCAACACATCAATGATCATAACTTGAAGTATGCATTAAGGGTCCAGAGTTGTGTTTCACTGTCCCCAAATGTGGCAATTATTATGAAAACCAAAAGATGTCAGAAGGCAAGAGTGTCGACCAAAAATTGAATGTATAAAATTCTTAATTGAGACGTGTATATTCGTTTAATATGAAGTATTCTGTATAATATTAGCACTGTATAGTAAATATTATTTTTTTATTTTATATTTTTCAATTGTTTCAGGATCAAAATTGTGTTAATTTCCACAAAGTACTGTTTCGTTCTTATAGTTAAAAATATTGCTTTTATATGCCATCATTTGGCTGTATGTATAGAATTGAAGGCTATAATAATCTTACTGCTATTGGGTTGTTTTATTTATAATTTAATGACAAGTACCAGAGAGATATTAAACCACGTATTATAAAGTTTCAGAATTGCTCCTTCACTACTACACTGTCCTTAATTATTTAATGGTAACAGAAGTGCAGATTATGGAACGCCACTGGCATATCTCCCTAGCACTCGCCAGCAACGACCAGGTATGCCGGCACCTGTATAGGCACACCGTGCATGTCAGTTGGCGGTCCCTGGTGTAAGATATATGCATAATATAGTCATCTCAAATACACGAAAGCTAAATACCTAAACAAAACATATAATAATGCTGCAATGTACGTCAAATGTACACTTAAATTGCTTCATTAATAATGCTTCATCCACCACAGATCCCACATGCGGTTTTCTTTATGTGTCTTAAGTGCATGGTTTTTAATACAGTTTTTAAATAACCTATTGAACTTGTTACCAAAACATTTATTGACTTGAACTAAGAAAAATAAAAACAACAACGCAGAAAATAAAACTAAGAAGTTAAACAAAGAACATGAACTGCACTCGACAGTTTCTAGGATTCTCCACTAGGAACCGCCACACACTCCCTCCACAGTGACAGCGTCCATGTATTTTCGAGGGAAGGTGACTTGTCGACCTGATCTGGTAGTTTGTGGTAAAGGTGCACAGGGTTGATTGCTAGATGGAGAAAATGACGGAATATCCAATGTGGATCCTTGTAATGTGTTTTCCATGTTGTGAGAAGAATAGTCTTTTAGAATGAAAGCAGGCTTTAATCTGTTGATGCTAATTGTTTGTCTTCCTCTTAATGTCTCTATTTCGAGGTGTTTGTAACTGCGAGATAGAACTTGATATGGTCTATCATATGTCGGCTGAAGAGGGGCTGAAGACCTAACTAGACTAAAGGCAGCTTCAAAACCCAATAGTCAGGCATCTGTGCTTTTAAAGCAGTCTTTAACTGATGATGCCAGCATTCAATTTTCCCATTTGCTTGAGGATGATATGCTGTAGTTTTGATATGGACAATGCCCAGTGCACTGGTTAGACATTTGAACAACTGAGATTCGAATTGTCTTCCTCGGTCAGTGGTTAGTATTAGTAGCACTCCAAAATGAGATATCCATGTTGACAATACAGCAAACGAAACTGTTTCTGCTGTAATATCCGCTAGTGGAAGTGCTTCCAGCCATCGTGAGAAATGATCAGTAATTATTGTTAATAATTAGTGATATCCTTGTGATGGAGGTAAGGGTCCCACGATATCAATATTAATATGATTGAATCTAGAGGTAGTTTCTGGATATCATCCTACTGCACTGTTGGGGTGCTTCCAGACTTTGCTTCGTTGGCATGGTACACATGCTGATGTCCAGTTCTTCATGTCCTTCTAAAGTGATGGCCAAATGAAGCGTTTTCTGACTAAATTGATAGTAGCTTGAATACCAGGGTGTGCTGGATTTGCATTGTGTTGAAAATTGTTTGTCGGAGCTGGTGAGGTATATATGGTCGAACCATACCTTCGGACATGTCACAAACAAGTTCTTTACCATTTGGTAATATTATTGTCTGAAGTGTAACTGACGTTGAATCCTTGAGGTGTGTGAGCTCTTCATCACATTGTTGATTCTCAGTGATTTGTTCCATTGTAATAGCTGTAGGAATAGTGATCAAAGCAATTCGTGAACAAGCATCAGCTGCGACATTTTCTTTTCCAGCAGGATAACATATGTTCATAGTAAATTGTCCAATGAAACTAATTTGCCAGATCTAACGTGGACACGATTTCTCTGGATGTTGTTTGAACATGAAGGTGAGTGGGTTGTGATCAGTATAGATAGGGAAGTTATGTCCTAGCAAATACTGGAAGTGCTTCACAGCAGAACAGGCTGCTAGGAGTTCTCTGTCATAGGTTGAGTAGTTCTTCTCTGCGCTTGTAAGTTTCCTGGAGAAGAAAGCTAATGGTTGTAAGTTATCGTCTTTGATTTGTTGCAGACAGGCACCAATGGCACAGTCTGATGCATCAACCATAAAAATTAACGGTAAATTTGAGGATGGATGAGCCGGAAGCGCTGAGTTTGCTAGGCTGTCTTTTAGGGGATCAAAAGCCTGTCAGAGACTTTGGTCCACTCAATCTTTCTGTTATCATTCTTCTTGGCACCATGGAGAAGGTTACAAAGCTTGGCTGGTTTGCTCGCTGAGTCTGGGAGTGCTCTTCTATAAAAGTTAATGAGGCCAAGAAATCTACACAGTTCCTTAATTGTAGCAGGTAGCGGATAGTTGACAATGATGTGTACTCATTCAGGTAGTGGACTGATTCCTTTTTCAGATATCACGTATACCAGAAATGGTACTTCTGTGGAACTGAAAATACATTTGCTCAGGTTAATTCTAACGTTGAATTTACTCAAGCACTAAATAGCAAATGAAGGTGTTTCTTGTGCTCTGTTTCATCTTGTGATGCTACTAGGATGTCATCTATGTAGCAGTAGACGAACTCGAAGTCTCTCAGTATAGTGTCAATGTATCGTTGGAAAGTCTGGGCTGCATTTCTAAGTCCGAATGGAAGACATAAGAATTTGAACAACCCAAATGGAGTTACCACGGCTGTTTTGGCTATATCATGTGGATGTACAGGTACGTGGTGATAGGCTCTGACGAGATCTATCTTTGAAAATATTCGTTTCCCATCCAATTGGCTGTTGAAATCTTGAAGATTAGGTATAGGGCATCTGTCTGGCTTGGTGATGTTGTTGAGAGCTCAGTAGTCTCCACAAGGCCTCCAGGAACCATCTTTCTTTGGTACTAAATGGAGGGGACTCACCCAAGCACTCTTTGATGGTTGGAAAATTCCCATGTTAATCATCTGCTGGAATTCTGCTTTGGCTGTTGTCAGTTTGTCTGGAGGTAATCGTGCTCATGTCGCTACCAGATATCCCTCAGTGATAATGGTATGATAAATGGTTGTATCCTGAATGTTGAAATGAATGTTTTCATGAAGCAAGTTGGGAAATCTTTTTAGAATGTCAGCATGTTTATGGTCTGGTGGCATAACTTGAAGTGATTCTATGCCCGAACCCTGAATCAGTATGCCAAATGTTGCTGCTGAGGTCATGGAATCAATGAGTCGCCTGTTCTTTAGATCTACTAAAAGATTGTAATGGTGAATGAAGTCTGCTCTAATGATTGGGGACTGTACGTCTGCAACCAGGAAGTTCCATGTAAAATTTCGCCATAGACCAAGGCTGAGTCCTAATAAGTGCTCTCCATAATTGTTTATACAGGTGCCATTTGCTGCGTAAAGTTACGTTCTGCTTTCTTGCGACAATCACCATTTGAAGGGGGAATTACTGATATGTCGGCTCCAGTGTCAACTAAGTATCTGAACCCACTGTTTCTGTCTGTAAAAAATAGACGGTGAAAAAAGTGGCTTCCATCATCTGCGGCCGCTAGTGTGGAGCATTTGAGTTTTGACTACTTTGTAGAATGCTGGGAGATTGGTGGTTGGTATGAGCAGGAGCTCTGACAATTCTTTGCTCTATGGCGATATTTAAAGTGATACCAACATAGTGTTCCATGAGGGTTAAAACGCTGGCCTGACCTCCTATCTCGTGATCTACTTCGTGAGGATTGCAATGAAAGTGAGCTACTCCTTGAAGAGTGTGACAATGCTTTTAATTCACTGATGGTCAACGTCAATTCCGCAATCTGTGCTTCCAGTCTTGAAATACGATCATTATCGGTATTGTTCATTTTACTGATAACGACAGATGATGGTGACTGCATGTTTTGTGCACATATATTCGATCCTGGTGGGGAAAATTCAATAATTTTATCAGCCATAGTGGCTATGGTGTCAAGATCATCTTTGCCCGTTGCTAATATGGATTGTGCGGTAACAGGAAGACGCTGCATAAATATGGTTTTTAAGAAGTCGTCTTTAACCTGCATACCAGCTTAAGTTCGCATCTTCGCAAGAGTTGAGTCGGCTTTTTGTCGCCTAACTCTACCTCTGTTAATAGTTTCATCACTTTCCTATTTTCTGACTCTTCAAATTCCTGAATAAGTCTAGTTTTAAAATCTGTGAATGGTGTGGTAGATAATGGTTGAGTCAAAAAGTCTGAAATTAATTCCACGACATCCGCTTCTAATGAGGCAATCACATGGTTAAGTTTTGTTGTTTGACTTTTTATATTTAATGTGGTAAATTGAGCTTGAACTTGAAGAAACCATACGTTAATATTTCTTTTCCAGATCGGTGGAATCTTCACTGAAACAAGTGCAAGTTCCATTTAGTTTGATAATGTGGTTAGCGGTCCTTCAGCGCTGTCGTCTGTGTTGTCCTGTTTTTATTACTTTACTTTCCCGTTCAAATATGTATGCATATATTTTCTGGGAATCGGCATTACCCGGTGGCAGAGTTAAATGTACAAATTAAGATTACAAACAAAGTGCACAAACAATAGTAATACAATCATAATACAATAAAGAACAATAATAAAAATATAGATGAAATGCACTAAATACTAATTAACACTCATTAATTAATTATCCTGTCAGTATAACCAATTTAAATTTAGCATTAGTATTCATCATCAGTTCAATAAATGTCAAAAATACACGTGCGTAAACTTTATAGCATTAACTTGATTTACGATATTTTTCGAAAATTTCTTCACAGATAAAGGACAGCCCTGAAAGACTGCTACAGGTAATTCATTCCATTCCTCAATGGTTCTATTGACAAAGGAGAACTTTCCTACATCGGTTCTACAAATGATCCTTTCTTCCGTAATATGTAGGGTTGTCCAATCTTTCACTAATACCCACCCATGCATTTGAACCACGATATGCTTGAAATAATGCACATAGCCTCTGCCTCTTAGACCGGACTTTTAGAGGCTCCCATTCAGTCTCCTCCCCTTTTTTAGGCCCAAAAGATTTACCTTGTTTTATAAATTTTATAGCCCTTCTCTGTATTCTTTCTAGCGAATCAATTTGACTAAGTCTATGCCCCATCCATCAGTGAAAAATATTGGAGAGCAAGAGGATTAATGACTTCATTGTCAGAAATCCAGCATTAGCTAACAACAACATATGGGTCCCAACATACTGCTCCATATTCCATAATCGGCAACACCAAAGATTTCTAGGCAATTTCCCTGGACCTTCTGCTCCTTTTTCAGTACCCTCATTAAAAAATGTAACGCTTTCCACGCTTTCCTGGATTTAGAATTTACCTGGTCGTCCCACCCAGCGTTACTCACCAGGTACACTCCCAAATACTTGCAGCTATCTACCTGCAGAATTTTTTCTCCGCCCATGTGATAGTTATGAAGAACTTCCCTCTTAGATCTTCTAAATGCAATGGACTTACTTTTCTTAGCATTAATCGTCATCTTATTTGTAGCAGCCCAATTACTAATTTCATTTAAATCACCCTGAAGCAGAGACTCATCTATGGCATTCCAAATTTTATTATAGATAATGCAATCGTCTGCAAACAGTTTTATCTGACATTTAATATTTACACTTATATCATTAACAAAAATAAGAAAAAGTAGCAGACCCAGTATTGAGCCTTGGGGTACTCCCGAACTCACTGTGCCTCTCTCAGAGATTTCTTTACCTACTTTTACCTGCTGTGTTCTCCCATCCAAAAACGCTTTGACCCATAAAACCACTTGTTTGTCTATTCCTGTGCCAGCTAGTTTCCCAATAAGTAAATTATGCGGCACTACATCATATGCGTTTCTTTTAGTTATTAGTCACTTCAAAAATCTCGTTCGGTAATCTCTCATGTCGGGGTCACCAATATGGTTTTAATGCGCTTTTTAAATAATCTATTGTTGAGCTTGTTACCAAAACATTTATTGACTTGAAGTAAGAAAAATAAAGAATAACACCATAGAAAATAAAACTAAGAAGTTAAATAACATCAACTGCACTCATAAGTTTCTGGGATTCTACACTAGGAACCACCACAAGTGTATCTTAGTCTGCTTCCCCTATTTTTTTCGCCTTTCCCATGTATTTTTCTTCATAGTCTGCACAATTATTGATTCTGTAAAATCCCAATTTCTTGGACGAAGATATCTTTTCTAACTTATTGGTTTTTATGACATTTCTGATGTGTTCATTTTTATGGAGTTAAGATTATGTGATGTTCTTTGAAGATCTTATAAAATTTACAAAAGTCCTGAAGGTGGCATGTGAATTTTTCTTAAAATATTGTTTTGTGTGTTGTGTGTGGTTGTGGTTGCTATTTTCCTCTTTCTTTCTATTCTTTTAAGTTCTTTTTAAAACTAATGATTTATTGAAGCCAAAGCTCTCACTCCATTCTGTTTTGTTCATTGGCATCCTGAGTAGTTTGTGTGGCAAAATTGTGGATGATTATGTCCTCGTGCCTACTTTAGTAGATATGATTATTACCTGCATGGGTATCTTTTCTGACAATCCCAAATTCTGATTTTTTAAAAGTAGAAATTGTGTCAATAACACAAAATAGTATTCACTTCTTAAATAATTGGGAAATTTGAAAAACAAGTGTTGTTTTGTGTTATAAATAAATTCAATTTCTATTTTTATTTGATTATTGTCATCAACTTCCAGTATCTGAAGACATTTCAAAATTTCTAACTTCTTGCTGTTCCTTGTAACCTGAAGGTGTAAAAACAAGAGGTTTTAATTAAATGGTTTACTTCCATTTCATAATTATAATCAACTACTATAGTTTTACTGCTAATGCATGTTACTAGTCCAGTTACAATATACGAGGGTGGTCTGAAAAGTTTCCGACCTTATAAAGATAAAAGACATTTTTTCAGAAACATTTTTTTTTATTTTTCAACATAGTCTCCTTGTAACTCTATACATTTCTCCCAGCAATGCTCCCATCTCTGTAACCCGTCGAAATAGTACTCAGGATTTTTCTCTGCAAAATAATTGTTCCGAAGGTGATTGCCTCTTCATTCGACAAAAACCTGTCCTCCGAGCACAATTTTCAGATGAGGGAACAAAAAGAAGTTGCTTGGGGCTAGATCTGGTGAGTAAGGCAGTTCAAACCGTAATTCATGGATTTTCGCCATTGCAACCACTGAGGTGTCTTGGTGAAACAGGATTTTCTTTTTCTGCAAATGTGGCCATTTTTCTGCAAGTTCTGCCTTCAACTTGTCAAGTAATAATGCATAGTATGCTCCTGTAATGGTTTTTTGTTTTTGAAGATAATCGATTAAAATAACTCCATGACTATCCCAAAAAACAGTCACCATCACTTTCCCAGCCAAAAAAACGTTTTTCTTTTTTTGGATTCGGTTCCCCCTTTGCAGTCCACTGTTTGGACTGTATTTTTGTTTCAGGCGTATAATGGTGTATCCAAGTTTCATCTACAGTAATTAATCGGTGCCAAAACTGGGATTTATTGAGCCTAAACTGCGCCAACAGAGCATTGGAAATGTTCATTTTTCATCTAACATGAGCAAACGTGGCACCCAATGCACAGACAGCTTTCTCATGCCTAAATGCTGACTTAATATGTGACAAACACATTCTTTTGGCATGTTCATAGCCTCTGCTATCTCTCTCACTTTAATTCGGTGGTCATCTAGCACCATTTTGTGAACTCTGGCAATGTTTTCGTCAATAGTTGCAGTTTTTGGACGTCCCGAACGTTCATCGTCTCCCAAGCTCTTATGGGCACGTTTAAATTCAGCTGCCCAAAATTTCACTGTGGTAAATGATGGTGCAGAGTTCTCATATACAGAATCCAACTCATCTTTGATTTGCATAGGCATATTGCCTTTCAAAACAAATATTTAATGACAGCTCAGTACTCGGTTTTGTCCATTTTCATAAAAACACTCACATCAACTCACTCAAATGACTGTTACATGACAACTAAGCGTCCAAAATGGCTGAAACTTTGGTGAGTAACTGTCAACAGATGAGCAACAAAATTCACTAGGTTTTATTTAGGAGTGCTGCGATCTTCATGTTGAGGTCAGAAACTTTTCAGACCACCCTCGTATAATGTAGAAATTGCTTCATATCTTAGAGGAATCCATTAATCCACTACACTCAACCCCCTGGTCATTTGTGTAATGAACCTCAGTACCCCCACACTTTTGCATTCCCTTATTTACAGAAATCTGTTTTTTTTTTCCTTTTCTTTCTTTCTTATTGGTTTTCCCTTTATCTTTCTTAACTTTCTGGTCCATTTACCCCTTAATTTTTGCAGATATTCCCCAATCATTTCAATCCTTTCTACTCCTACACCTTAATTACAATAATTTCCATGTGCAATTTGCCCCATACCTTTCTTCCAATTCTTTATCTCCTCACATTTTAACAAACAATGGAATATACCCTCTAACTCTTTACACATAAACATATTTCCCCATTGTCTTCACTGAAACCTTTAAAAAAATACTTCTAATGCATCCACACCAGCCAACTCTCAAATTTACCAGCATAATCCATCTACAATTATAGAGAACTAGTATCTTAAAAATTAGCCCACAGTTCTTGCATCTCTACATATATTCAACTCTTTGCTTAACTTCTTTCCAGAATCCTACTTTTTTGGCCTCTAGTTTTCCAGAGATCCCCGATTCCAATTTCTTGTAAATTTTCTTGCATTTCACCCATCCAAATGTTTAATTTCAAACTTTCTTTTGATATCTTATAGACTCCAGAACTATGTAATCTGCTGGCTTTAAACTCCTATTACATGTTTTCAAATTCTCTCCATCACTAAACCTTTCCTCCCTACTCTCACTAACTCCGCCAATGACACATTTGGACAGGAATGCTTAAAAGAAGGCCATGATTTTGAGATTACCGTTTATTTCTTATGCAGTTCCCGATGAAGGCCATAGAGTTAAATATGGGCAAAAGCTTAAACAATTTTATAGATATTATATGACTTGTAACCCACAAAGCTCTAACTATATTCTATTCATTCTAAGGTTGATCTGTGCGAAACTGAACCCAGTTGATCAGTGCACAGTTATAATGTATCCTTTCGCCATTCGAGCCAGAAATACTGTCACAACCATGTGGTGAGCGCATGCGGTACGTAATAGAAAGGAAAGGATCCCTTCTTCCGTCAATGTAACTAGAGACGATAAGATAGCACTTTTTGGCCTCTTTTGACAAATTCAAACCCTACTTCACACAAAATTTTATAAAAGGTGGTTATTCTGAAATTAGGCAAGTCTGGATCAGCATTAACCTGTTGTAGCACTCTGTCAATTGTTGGTGGCTCATTTTTAAAAAAGAAATTGTGCACTGTGACACAAATTACATTTTTAACAAAATCGTCACATTCTTGCATGGTGTATTTCACATGCTTTTGTTTTCTCCCGGGTATAACCACTTCTCCCGTTTCAGATTTTTCTTTACGAGCACTGCTTATACTGGTACTCGAAACACTGGTGAATGCAGAAGTTAATTTCACTACTTCTTTGATGGGAAGAGTTGGATATTTCTCACACAACTTATAATACACGTTCAAACTATTGTTTTTTCACCACTAGTCAATGGTTTTCCCGCCTTATGCTTTACATAAGTCGACGAAGACTCAAGAGCAAATTCACCGCTGCCGTCCGCCATGATCCTAAGTAGAAACTGCTGGCTGTAAACAATACTCGGATATCATGTAATTACATGAGTTGCATGTTGGAACTTGTAGCTCTGTTTATCAGGGTACATCAGCGTTAATTAACCTCTTAGGTATTTGTGTAGAATGTTATATGATTTAACGATAAATTCATTCTAAAACTCAGATTACTAGGATGGGACTATTTCCCTGCACATATTGCTACCGTGTTGTACCACAGTGCACTGGTCACATGGGTTAGTTTTGACGTGGACAAACCTAAGACTGAACTTGATGTACTAATCATTGCCCTGAAAGCTTCAATTCTTTTATTAGGGTTATATTTCCAATCCTAAACAGGGATGAGTACTTCTGAGGCTGGAGAAACCTCACAGTAACTTCTCAGTTGTGTGAGATACTCCTTAGACAGTATCTCCATAGGTCATCTGCTATTTTCTGCTATAGTCTGTGTAAAATTATTCTTGGTTCAGGGTCACTAGAAATTATATTAGCTTTTCTCCCTAGAGAAAATGGACTATGTGAATGGCTGTAATCCTACTTCCTCAGATTATGATATGGGTCTAGATTTCAGGGCTGCTTCAACCATGATGAGAATGGTATTCATATCCTCTTTTGTTATATGAGATCACCTTAAAACTTTTCCCAGGTAACATTTGGTAATGACAGTTATCCTCTTCCACCAGGCTCCTCACCATGTAATGCCATTTGCTGCCGAATACTCTTAACTTTAGAGGACATGAGAATGCACAACTCTCTCAACCCTTTGTTTGAGACTTGGCTATTGTCAATGTATGCAGTGTGAGGCAACCCAGCAAATTGCTGAAGCATGGAGAGTAAAGTGTCTGCACCTAAAGAAGAAGCTAACTTTAAGCGCTGGTATTATAAAGAAGGTTTAAACTCCTGGGTAGGTTTAAACTATAGTTTTAGGTTTTACTTCATTTTATAAGCATTAATCTTCAGTTGAACTTCAGTTTAACTTTACTAGAACCCATCTTCTATTTATAGTTTAATACTACATTGTCCCATCTGTACATGTGGATAGCGGGAAGGTATTCGAGAAATTGCTCTTACGATGAAGTTGAAAGATCTCGGGCACTCAAAACTTTCTTAAATAGACCTAATCACTTTCATATGTGGAATCATCATGACTTTTTAAACATCAAACTTATGAAACAGATGAAACAGACAGTCCTAATCTTCCTACATCAAATTTGAAATTGGATACAGAAATCAATGAGAAGGTATAAACTGTAAAATCATATACCTATTTTAATATTGATTTAAGCTGAGCAGAACATTACTTCCACTTACTGGTGTTTTGCTCCTCACTGTAGCTTTTCTATCTGACCTTACCTTGGTCATATCTTGTTCTCTTCCGACCCCGATGCTATTAGGGTTCCTGAGGGCTAGGGAGTCTATTTATCCAACCTCTCCATTTCTCTATAAACTCTTAACCCTTAACATGCTCTGATTGGTAATCAGAGGATATGGTCGGTGAATTTATTTTGATAACTCTCCCGGTCAGGTCGGTGAGACCCATAAACCAATGACAGGTGTGGTCCTCCAGACATTCTGGTGGTTGTGAGAGAGCGATGTGACCGCCAAAACATAAAAATATGATGCTCTCTAAAAAGCGGTTACTATTACTGCTATTGCTCTCTTCAATATCATCAGTGAAAAATATTGGAGAGCAAGAGGATTAATGACTTCATTGTCAGAAATCGAGCATTAGCTAACAACAACATATTGGATTTCTATTGAAATAATATATGCTGAAAATTAGATGTACACATAAAAGCTAGGGCCATGTAATGCAATTAATCCATACATTATCTAAACATATAGTGTAAGCTTCCATGAGCATTGATGCAATTACTGTCACCTAGGTTTAAATGTACCTACAAGAATATGTTTTATTTTGGCCATGATTAATCTGAAGCAAATAGAAAAATGAG
Organism: Tenodera sinensis; assembly: GCA_030765045.1. NCBI lineage: Eukaryota > Metazoa > Arthropoda > Insecta > Mantodea > Mantidae > Tenodera > Tenodera sinensis. Next base: position 129,853,814 of record CM060963.1, read on the forward strand.
TTTAAATGAATAATTTCATTTGTACAGCATATATTATATATGCAAATTAATTGAGTACCTGTGTGAAACAAGAGTATTAAACATCTAGTGCTGTTATTGTGTAAATGCATGCATTGTATTCTTTAAACATTCAGCTATCATCTGTACAAAAATATTTTTGATAATAAATCTCTCTCTCAGTGAGTGTTTCTTCTAAATGATTCCTCTTTTGAGACCATTTATCACAACATGGTGATTTCCTACTACTGCTCTTGTTGTACCCAGGTATTCATTTGTAGTAAGTAGTGTAAAGTAAGTGTACATCAGCCTTTGTTTAGCACAAACAAAAGGCCAAGCAGAATGCTAAATGTACCCAAATTGCTACAAGCTTTATTAATGCAAAGCTTATTTTTTGTTGTGAATGGTAGCCTGCCACATTAATTTAATGTTAAACTTTTACATATATTCTTCATCCTAAATGGCCATTGTTTTAGAGCATTAACCTTTTTTCTAAGTAGCAGACTTACCAACATCATTTAGTTGCAGCAGAAGAAGAAGATTAGGGATTGAACATGTTACTGCAAATGCTACTATTTTTGAGAGAGCTACTATTTTTCATTGTCAATGGTTGCCTCTCAGGTTAATTTAATATTACACCCAATTTTCATTGTGAATGGCGATTATCTCACATCATTTCAACTTTTTTCTAAGCTGCCAGGTGTACCAATAGCACTTAGTTGTGGTAGAAGAAGAACAAGAAGAAGAATATCTTCTTCTTTACTTGGTCTTCAGTTATATCAATACCATTGCACTGCAGGTTAACTTAAACAGAAGTTTATAAAACAGTGCCTGCAGTTAAACTTCTGGTTTGGTTTAACTAAACTTCCAGTCAAACTACATTTATAATATCGGCTCTAAGGGGATTGTACAAATTGCAGCACAAGTAAAGAGTGTGATATAAGAGGTTCTGGCCTAGCTTCCCAGCTTGATGTTTAGAGGTTCTGCGAAATCAACCCCTATGACTTCAAAAGGTTATCATGGTGTCACTTTGGCCTTAGGAGGAGGGACGGGCCTCAATTGCTTGTCTATGCAACATTTTTGCCATTTTACAGGGAAGATATTTTCTTATTACACTCTTAGTTGACTGACAGATGAGTGGGCAATAAAAGAAAAGGACTGCAAGCAAGGCTAAACAGTAAACAAGTGAATCTGTAAGTGATATCATCCATGATTCACTGAGAGCCCTTTTCAACTTGGAACCAAATGAATGAGTTAGATCTGTCTCTCTTTTTGAGACTCAGCTGCAAAATGGTTTGGGTTCCATCTCCAATTAGGGTTTGCCTATGTAAATGAAAATGAAACAGTTGATAGTATTTCTGGTAACAAATTGGGGCCATGTTCAAGCATGTCATTGAATAATGGCACATTGTTGGCATGTGATGAGGCACTGAAACCAATTTTCCATTTTATTTAATTTAGTTTCTCCTCAACTGCATGGTGAGGCAAATACACAGTATGAGTATTATAGTGTTGACCATCAGCAATCATCTTACTTTTTATGCAATCTATCACCTCTGAGTGACACTCCATGATATTGTTAAACATGCCACTCAAGCTGAATCATTAGTGCGCAGGTGTAGAGTGAGAATAAGTTTGCTGACATGTTAAGTTGCATATTTTCAGTTTTTGTCAATCACTTTGTCCGTCTAAGAGCAGCTTGTGGCACTACAATGATTCCTATGTCAGTGAAAGGGTGAGTAAATGTGTATTTCTAGTTATTACACAATTATTACATGATTTAAGGAATCACACAATACAACATTGTAGGTGTTTTCAAAATTTAAGCAATTTCATATTTCATGAAATTAAGCAAAATAAATTTATTTAATTCCAGGATATGGGGCGTAAGCAGATATTAAGTATTAAAAATGGTCAGCAATGAATATGCTTCGAAACGAAGGTCGTTCAATTCCACAAATATCAAAAAAACTTATGGTTCCCAAGACAACAGTTGCTGATGCCATACAGAGATTAAGGGAGACTGGGTCAAACAGGGGCAGGAAAAGAAGAGTGAGACTTGCAGTTACAAATACAAATGAGGACAACACTATAGTGCTAAAAAGCAAACGAAACAGAAAGCTGACAGCAGATGAAGTTCAAGCTGAATTTAATTTAAGACACGATAAGGAAGTATCAGTCAGTACAGTTAAGACAAGACTTAAAGCAACCAATCTATTAGGGAGAGCAGCTGAGAGGAAACCTCTTCTCAGAGAGGTGAACAAACAAAAAAATAGTAATGTCATACTGGCAAGTTGGCCTTGTACGTTAGTGGTTAAAGTAGCCACTTGATAAGCAGAAGACCCGTGGTTCAAATCCTGGCTATGACATTGAATTTTTCAGTCCTGATTCCACCTCTTAAATATTGCCCACACACAGCTTGTTTGTTTAAAAACACCAGCAGTAAGCTTGTTGGCATAAATAAATACCTAATAAACAAAAATAATTCAGTGGGCTTTGGAACACAAAAACTGAACAACTGACGACTGGAAAGGAGTGCTTTGGACTGATGAATCCAAACTTGAGGTTTTTGGAAACAGACGATGGACCTGTGTAAGACAACCACCAACTGAACAGATGCATCCAGACTGTGTAATCCCAGCAGTGAAACATGGAGGAGGGTCTATAATGATATGGGGCTGTTTTGCATTCAATGATCTAGGTGCCCTACACAATATTAAGGGGATACCTGACAAAAAATCTGATGTGTTGCACTCACATGACTTTCTCTACTCTTGTGCTAGCCACTCTTACAAACTCTTATTCCTGTATCTTCTTCATGTTAGTTGAGGTAAACATTTATGCAAATTATCTTATTGCTTATTTCCTTGTAGGTACAAGGGGTATATTAGAATACAGTAGGCTTTGAGTGACAGTCAAATTTTTTAAAGCTTTGGGATCCCATTCTCTTTGCAAGCTTAACATATCAAAAAATTAATGATGTTCCATTTCACGAAAGTTTTAGGTTTTCTGAAACTGACATAAATAACAAGGAATATCTCTGAAATTGTTCACTCTACAGAAAAATGTATTCAGACATAAGTTGTGCGATTTAGCAAAATCTACATTTTTTGTATAGTAAGATTTTGTCCATCTCTTACAGTTTCTCAAGTTATTCAAAAGTTATCCTGGGTAAACAGCACTACATAGGCTATAGCCAGAAAATTTAATATACATTTCATTTGTCATACAAATATCTTAAACATATCGCATTTTAATCAAAATTATCAGAGCTTTCAAGAAAATCAAAATCTTCTAAAACTTTTCCATGTAAAGGGTAGTTTAGGGTGAGGTTATTTTCTTCAAAATCTTTGTGTCGCATCCTTGAAAGACGTTAAACTTAAATACCAACTTTGGTTTTTAACCGACTTTTCATTTTTGAGTTATGCTGTCCACAGACAGCCAGCCAGACCTTCTTCTAAAAATGCTTTTTTCCGATTCCAGAGGTCTCAAAACATATATTTCCGATGAAATATCGGCATCGAATTTTTGGGTAGAATACAATACTTCTTCTACTTACCAGTAGAGAAAGTAAAAATGGCTACCACAACATCTTGAGCAGTTATTCAGCCCCATCAGAAAAATGTCTGATAGGTCAGGGCTTCCTACTTCAACAGGATAATGACCCAAGACATACTTAAAAAATGGGTAGGAAGTATCTGGAGAATCAGCAGAAGGCAGGAGAACTGAAAATAATGGAGTGACCAGCTCAATCTCTGATTTCAACAAGTAACTTTGGGTTGAACTGACTAATCAGGTAAAGAAAACTTGCCCTGCATTCTCAAAATGCACTATGGAACAGGGTTGCCAGATCTACTGATTTTGCAGCAAATCTCCTTGATTGTAAATCTACTGATCTACTGTTAAAAACTTAATACACTTCAAAATCTCCTGCTTTTTATGTATGTTCCATTTTTAAACACTATTTTCCTTAACATCATATAATTTGCTCTTTCGAAAAAGATTTTCAGGCAAGGCATTCCCTCATGTATAAAAACAAAAAATTAATATAATCACCTATATACATAAACAGTATACCACATCTTTAGTTTCTGCATTGCGAACTATCCTTGACTGCTACATTAAAACTGAATGTTTGAATTTCACTGAAATAAAGTTGAATACAGGGATCCAAAAGTATTTCTTCCTGTGGAAAACATGTATTTTGGTGCCAAAGTTTAAATATCTCTGACGAAATCATCCCTGCCTGATAAATATGTACAAGTTTTCAAATTATGCTGTGTTGATTTTTATGTTGAGTCAGTTTGCGACATACTAATTCATTTTTCATTAAGTGATCCTCTTCTTACACTGTTGGAAGTATTAGAACCAGTTAAAATCCAAACAGTTCAGTCAATTGCACAGTCACTTGCTTCTCAGTTTCCTAATTTGGTGAAAGCAGAAGAAATCCAATAAATAGATACAGAATGGAGGCTATTGCACAATACTGGCATTGCATATGGCAGTAACTCTACAGTGCAAGAATTTTGGAGTGAATGTATTATTATTGTTATTACAGGGTTGCCAACATTTCAAAGTAAAATTATCGTACCAGCCACTCAAAATTATAGATTTGGATTCAAAATTATTGTACATCATAAACCAAATGCTACAACAATAAAAAATATCAGTATAACACTTACAAAAATGTTATTGTAATGATTTTTATGATATCCATTTACAAGATTGATGACCTCAGCCAGTATTACAACTTTAACACTTATGTTTCTGGCACTATTTATCTGAAAGTTCATCTTCCTCAATTGTTGCAGTATTATACAAATTTGTTGTTGAGATAAACCTTAACATCTCGGTGAGTTGCAGATTTTCGGATCTACCCCATTCTTTCATAAGCTGAGACGACCGAACATGTTCATTTACCATATATAGTGTCAATCTGTTTCTAATTTTGGTTTTTATTAAACCCAGTTTAGAAAAAAAAAACTTTCATAAGAAGCGCTTCTGTGGGGCAACGAAATCAGTGATAATGCAAAGGCTGCTAGTTCTATGAAATCAGTATTTCCATCAAGGTGACACATGTGTTGAACAGCACTCCAGAATCTGTCCAGTTTAGGCATGTTCTTTATTTCACACAGAATACCAATTATTCAGAGTTTTCTCCATTGATCAATTGTCTGGACAGCGTCTTCTTCATCGAGATTACCAGATCTGGGCACACTGGCAATAAGAGGATAAAGGGTAGAAGGCATAGTAGGATATAAAATGGTTACCTTAGAAGGGTGGAGACAGGCCATGAGGGCAACAGTGGTGTCGCTGTTTATAATTAGTTTCATTTCGCTGGTGCGACAAACCAGTGAAAATGATATTTCGCCGGTATCAAACTATCATACATTCAAATTATCGTACACCCCCATAATTATCGTACGGGTTGGCAACCATGTGTACAAACATTAAAATTATTGCGTGCCCCCATAATTATCGAACAAGTTGGCAACCCTGTGTTATTATATCATAAATATGTATACATCAAGCAAAATTGTGGTTACAAAATTTAGAGTTTTCTCCTGATTTTTTCAAATCAAACCTTCTGCTTTTACTTCGGCAGACATGGCAACACTGCTATGTAATGTAATAAAAGCCACTTGGAATGACTTTCCAGCATCTACAATTCAAAAACTTATAGGGAGAATGCCAAGAGTAGTGAAGAAAGTGATTTCAGTGAAAGGACTTTTTTTTTTTTGCAGTAAGAAAAAAGTTTAAAACACCTCCTCTAAGGATATCAAACTTTGAACAACATTGTCAGTATTTTGTTATTATACTGTTATAATGACATTAAATTTTGATGAAAGAATAAACCATGCCAAAGATGTTGCTTCTTAATGTTCAGTTAATCTTTTTTTGAATAAAGTGGCGTTAGCTTGTATTATACATGAAATTTGTGATGTTTTTTTATTTGTGAATCAAGTAAGTAATATATTGGTAAATGATGTAAAAGTTGTTTCATTATATTTTTAATTATAGACTGTTGAATTTGACATTTCTAAAATGGATATGGCAATTAAATGCACTTCAATATTATCATTTTTCTGCATGAAACAGGTTTCAAATTTGCCTCCTAAAGTACTGCAAAGTTCAATGTTTGTATGCTAGATGGCATAGTGTGGTAATTAAAAAACTATAATCTATAGGCCATGATTAAAAAAGAATGGGAAGTTTTAGAGTCACAATGGAGGAAACTGTCCCAGGTACACTAAATTCTTTACACTCAGTTTCCCTCTAATTACACTTTTCTTTATAAAATATACCTTTTCACAGGAACTATTTGATAGAATTGCATGAATTTTTTTGTGGTTGTTACCAGATAAGTGGTTTTGAAGCTGAACGTAAAACATTACTCATTCTGTTAAATATTGCATGTAAAAATATTCAAAACTTAGATGGTGAATTAAAAAAAAGTTTTAAAAATTAATTAAAAACAGTTAAAACACATGTTACAAATATTATAGGCTCAGACTATTAAGCATGTACATGAGATGGTTCATATAAACTTTGGTGGTATTATGAGATTCCATTCCACCGTAAATTACTTTTATCTTTTATTTTATTAATGAATGAAACATCTTGTAGAACGACTTGTATTAGGTATAAAACACTAGTAGTTAGTCATAATAATAAGCACACAAACAAATTGGATATATCTACCCCGAGATATTATTTTTGCTGTCAACGGAGAAAAAAATGTATTTTGCAAGTTAATGCCACCTTAAATAATGTGCAAGAGAGAAGTACACAGTGATGTCTTACCTTCAATTAATGTTTTAACATCATCTGGATGTGTTAAGTAGTTAGGGTTGATGATAGGCTGATCTCTTGGGTCTGCGCTTCTTAGGTGAATATAACCAACACTCTTTGGATGAAGAAGAGTGGGCACTAGGGACACAACCTGCTGACCAAAAAGTGTTGAGAAATATTCATCCCAAAGCTGTAAGAGAAAATGCAAGTGCTTTAGAGAAAGTTAAAGTGTATTGGACTCTCTCTCTAAACGAACTGTTCAGAAAGTTCTCTGCCTGATATACATAGCCCAGGCAGTATCAAACAGCAAGGACGCTTCTCAAGTATGATCCTTTAAATGTCACAATTTGCAATTTCATACATGTGCTTTAATTTGATTGTTCAGTACCATAAAATAAACAAGTTGAGGTTTCTTCTGAAAATGAATAAAATTATATGTTGTAGAGAGGTAGAACTGGAACTTAAAAATTCAATGCCACAACTGGGATTTGAACCACAGACCTTCCACTTACCAGGCGGATGCTCTAACCACTGAGCTATTGTGACAAACTGCCAACTCAATACCTCTTGGATATGAGGCAGACATGCTACCACCACACTACAGAGGCAGGCAATGTACGTTTAAATACCTTGTAGTAAAAGGTTTACTGCCAACCAAAAACAAACAAACAGGTAATTGAATTCCACTTTGGCCGATTCTTCACCTTAATTTTCCAAGTTAGGAAATGGTTGGTAACAGTGGCATATGCTGGGGTTGTGGCTTGGGCTATCACTAGGCCTGCCATGGTAGCAGCACGGCCGAGTGGTTAAACCATTCGCCTCTCACCAAAGTGGCCCGGGTTCAATCCCAGGCGAACACATGCAGAATTTGTGATCGACAAAACGGCACAGGGGCAGGTTTCCTCCGGGTTCTCCAGTTTCCTCTGCCATCTCATTCCACCAGTGCTTCATCTTCATTCCATGTATCATCAGTGTCATCACCTGCAGTGCCATATGAAGTAAAAGCAGGCGTTAAACACTACTACTTTTCAAAGACGATATAATATTGAAATAGGAAGCATATGGATCGCTTGGTTCACATAATAAATTTGTTGGAAAACTTTTATAATTATTCACAAAATGTTTAGAATTCAGTAAGGTCAGAAATTTCAAATGTTTGTGATTTGAATCGTGATTTAATTTGAGTTATTAACATGTCCAAGACTTCACAGAAAATCCTTAACCACGATGAATAGGTTTCATCTTCATGACAATTTCCCTTTCTAGGCCTTTCTTTGTCCTCTTGTTAGCAATGCTCATAGTTTCTGACCATATTTCTTCAAATCCTATGTTTCTAATTGTTGATTTCTTATGTTTATCCAAAGCTGTGATTAAATACGTTAAAATTGCAAAACCCGTCGTATTTCAGGACATTTTCTCAATTGCAAATCGCCAGCATGGTCAGCAATAAAGTTTATTTAATTTGCATGAACTAGTTAGCCACACATACTTATTATAATTGTGTATATTAAAATATCTTTTCTGAGAATTTTTATTTTTTTCCCTCCTGCTTGCACTGCCAGTGTGTAAGAGCTGGAGTAGGTCTTCCCTGTTTTACGATCACTTACTTATCCTCATATTTCAACCATGAGTATGGTTGTTTTACTGTTTCATTATATATATTAAATATATATTAAAAATAATGTACTACATTGAAATATTGGATGTTTTAGTCAGGAAATGATTTGTGAAATAGCTGGTGTTAAAATAATGTTAAAAAGTAGTGAAATATATATATTAGGCATATATAGATTCCCAGCTTCTAGGGTTGATGACTTTCTAAACTGCTTAAATAATGTGTTGCAAATAATTGTAAGATTGTTATACTTGGTGATATAAATATGGACCTTGGAAATCCAACAAGTAGTATAGATGAACTTAAAGACCTGTTGAATAGTTATCATTTACATGAAGTTATTAAATGTCCAACCATAATAACAGATAAATCTGCAACAATTATAGATCATGTAATAACAAACTTAATGCCATGTGAATATTCACCTTATGTGCAAGAATTACATATATCTGACCAACAAGCAGAAGTCATAGATATTTTCAATTATGAAATTAACTCCAAAGACAACATACTCGTATATACATTTAATGGAATCATTGCACCTAGTAGAGAAGCAAAATTCATAAAAGCCTTGTTACCAGAAAATTGGGGAAATGTGTATGCTGCCAAAAGTGCAAATGACAAGTTCTATCTTCTATGAGATATTTGGCTATATATTTTCCACAAATTTTCCATTAAGATTAGTTAAGAACACAGAAAAATTCAAAAGAATGAAGTTACCATATGAGTATAAAATACTGAGGGAACAGGTTAAAAGTATGTATGAATTTTATAAGATGGCAGGTTGCGAGTTATATAAAGAAAGATATGAGAATTTAAAAGAAAAAACTGCATTCTTGCTCACTAGCTTTACTAAAATCTCAAAAATATGGTAAAGAAATTATGCAGTCAGCAAATAAGATCAAATCAACTTGGAATATAATAAATGAAAATAGGAAAGCTAAAACTAGACATGATAACATTGTATTAAGGGAAAATGAAAATATTGTAGAAGATCCATATGAAATTTGTAAAATATTAAATACTCACTTTATAGGTGAATCTCTACAAATTTTAAAGTTAATTTAAATATCCGTGTTACAGATACAATTTATATTATGGCCACAACAAGAGAGGAAATTATAAGTATAGTGAATAAATTTAAAACCACAAAATCCTCAGGATGGGATAGTATATCCTTGGATCTTCTTAAAAAATGTATAATGGCGTTAGATAGCATACTCGAACATCTTATAAATAGTTGTATATCTGTAGGCATCTTCCCTGATTGCTTGAAAATTAGTATAAGACCATTATATAAAAAAGGTGATAAATCCAATAAAAGTAATTATAGACCAATTACACTTACTTCTGTATTTCCAAAATTATTTGAAAAAATAATAGTTAAACAAATGGTAAATTATTATTTATTTCTGCCAACAAACTTGCTGTTGGTGTTTTTAAACATGCAAGCCGTGTGTGGGTAATCTTTGAGAGGTAGAACTGGAACTTAAAAATTCAATGCCATTCTGGTTTGAGAATTCAATGCCATTCTGACAAGTTGTCACAGTAGCTCAATGGTTAGAGCACCTGCCTGGTAAGCGGTGGTTCAAATCCCAGCTGTGGCATTGAATTTTTAAGTTCCAGTTCTACCTCTCAAACATTGCCCACACACGGCTTGTGTGTTTAAAAACACCAACAGTAAGTTTGTTGGCATAAATAAATAATAATTACCATCTGAAGGTTATTTAATCCTGGGACATAAAGTATACTTACAATAGTAAGTCACCATTGGGGTAATTGTCTCTGATGTGAGACTGCCTTTGTGGTTTACCAGGAGAAATACAAACTGGTTTGAGAATTCAATGCCATTCTGGCAGGTTGCCACAGTAGCTCAATGGTTAGAGCAGCCGCCTGGTAAGCGGAAGGTCTGTGGTTCAAATCCCAGCTGTGGTATTGAATTTTTAAGTTCCAGTTCTACCTCTCAAACACTGCCCACACACGGCTTGTGTGTTTAAAAACACCAACAGTAAGTTTGTTGGCATAAATAAATAATAATTACCATCTGAAGGTTATTTAATCCTGGGACACAAAGTACCTACAATATAGTAAGTCACCAATGGGGTAACTGTCCCTGATGTGAGACTGCCTTTGTGGTTTACCAGGAGAAATACAAACTGGTTTGAGAATTCAATGGCATTCTGGCAGGTTGCCACAGTAGCTCAATGGTTAGGGCAGCCGCCTGGTAAGCGGAAGGTCTGTGGTTCAAATCCCAGCTGTGGTATTGAATTTTTAAGTTCCAGTTCTACCTCTCAAACACTGCCCACACACGGCTTGTGTGTTTAAAAACACCAACAGTAAGTTTGTTGGCATAAATAAATAATAATTACCATCTGAAGGTTATTTAATCCTGGGACACAAAGTACCTACAATATAGTAAGTCACCAATGGGGTAACTGTCCCTGATGTGAGACTGCCTTTGTGGTTTACCAGGAGAAATATGAACTCGTTTGAGAATTCAATGCCATTCTGGCAGGTTGTCACAATAGCTCAATGGTTAGAGCATTCGCCTGGTATGCGGAAGGTCTGTGGTTCAAATCCCAGCTGTGGCATTGAATTTTTAAGTTCCAGTTGTACCTCTCAAATGGTACATTTTTTTAACAAAAATAATGTATTGGTACCTACGCAGTATGGCTTCAGAAAAAACTTATAAACTACAACTGCAATGATAGAACTAATTCATGAGATAACTGAACATCTTGAAAATGATGATAAAGTGGCTGGGTTATTCCCTGATTTATCTAAAGCCTTTGATTCAGTGGATCACTCACTTTTGCTTGCTAACCTAGAAAGCTATTGTATCAGAAGGAAACTGCTTGAAATAATTAAATTGTATTTATTTATGCAAACAAACTTACTGTTGGTGTTTTTAGACACACAAGCCATGTGTGGGCAAAGTTTGAGAGGTAGAACTGGAACTTAAAAATTCAACGCCACAACTGGGAATTGACCTTCCGCTTACTGGGTGCCTGCTCTAACCACTGAGCTATTGTGACAAAATGCCAGAATGGCATTAAATTCTCAAACCAGTTCGTATTTCTCCTGGTAAACCACAAAGGCAGTGTCACATCAGAGACAAATTACCCCAATGGTGACTTACAATTGTAAGTACTTTATATCCCAGGATTAAATAACCTTCAGGTGGTAATTATTATTTATTTATACCAACAAACTTACTGTTGGTGTTTTTAAACACACAAGCCGTGTGTGGGCAAAGTTTGAGAGGTAGAACTGGAACTTAGAAACTCAATGCCACTACTGGGATTTGAACCACAGACCTTCCACTTACTGAGCGGCTGCTCTAACCACTGAGCTATTGTGACAAACTGCCAGAATGGCATTAAATTCTCAAACCAGTTCGTATTTCCCCACAAAGGCAGTATCACATCAGAGACAAATTACCCCAATGGTGACTTACTATTGTAAGTACTTTATATCCCAGGATTAAATATTTATTTATTTATGCCAACAAACTTGCTGTTGGTGTTTTTAAACACACAAGCGGTGTGTGGGCAAAGTTTGAACTGGTTTGAGAATTTAATGCCATTCTGGCAGTTTGTCAGAATAGCTCAGTGGTTAGAGCAGCCTCCCGGTAAGTGGAAGGTCTGTGGTTCAAATCCCAGTTGTGGCATTGAATTTTTATGTTCCAGTTCTACCTCTCAAAATTAAATCATATTTGACAAATCAAAAGCAGTGTATTCAAATAAAGTATAAAAACAGAAATAAAGTCAATAAAATTTCATCAGAATATGATATCGTCAAATTAGGAGTACCACAGGGATTTGTGCTGGGCCCATTATTGAGCAATTCCGCGAATATGTCATAACGAGTGTTAAAATTTGAAATCAATGTTTCACTTTTTTTACTGAGGAAAGATGATGCTAGATACTCCAAAGTATCTTATGAAGTGAAAAATAAATGTTTTTCAAGTGAATATGGGTTCAAATTTCACTTCTTACCCACATATTTCCAAAACACTAACAATAAGCGTGAATAACGGTGATTTTCATATCAATATTTCAGGAGCTATGTACAACTGTTTTAATTTTTTTTCGATGTACATCACACAATGACTCTTCATCTTCGAAACGTGTATATGGCTAATAATTTTTGACATTTATAAATAATCCTTAGAGCCTGTTTAGTTATTACTATGTGTCGATGTCAGTTAGTCACGGTAAATAAGGATAAAGTTCTCTGCACGGAAAAGTAATAGACTGAAATAAATATCCTTTTGGATTCTGCGTCATTACAATATAACAAATAAAAAAGTATCAGAAAGTTTTCCTCTAAAGTCATTAGTTTTCCCACAAAACACGTGACTAACGGACAACTGGTGCTGGCACCCTGTGGTCGTCATACGCGTACAGTGCTTGTGAGACTTCAGTCAGGATAGACGTATCAGTCCGTTTCTGACTCCATGGCTAAAACACCAGCCCAAAGACAACGTGAACACAAACAATATCTGAAGGAGCAAGACAGTTATCCACAATGGAAGGAAAAAATAAAAGTGACTATGAGGAAAGGAAGAGCAATACTGAAATAAACAAAACAAGGAAGAGAACACCTCAAGTCTGAATTAGGAGACATAAGCAAGCACAGCGGGCAAGACAGAAGATAAGAGACCAAGAAGGGATTGATAAGGATACTCCATCAACATCAGCGGGTTTCAAAAGCAGACAGCATTTTGGAAAGTGCAGAAAACGTGTTGAGGAAGCATTGCCGCAATCTCCACGCAAAAAAAAAGAAATGATTCGTAAATTAGCAGTTGAAGAGGGATTACATGTTGTAAAACCAAAGCATTCTGTCCCGGTATCAGGAAAACAACTATCAGAGGAACTTAAAAGTTCAATCATCAAGTTCTGTCAGGATGATTCAATATCTTACCAAGCTCCTGAAAGAGATGATTTTATTGAAATCCATGTTCAAGGAGAAACAAAAGAAGTTCGCTTTAGGTATCTAGTGGTAACACTAAAAGAAGTACATGCACTCTTTCTAGAAGATCGAGAAGAAATGTCCGTGGGGTTGACAAAATTTGCTGAATTATGCCCTGCTCACGTGCGTCTTCAAAGTCAGATCCCACATAATGTGTGCACATGCATTATACATGAAAATACGAAGTTTCTTCTCAAAGCATTGTGTAAAAATCACGTACTCACTGAGACTGAATTTTGTAAGTTCATAGCACAAGTGGTTTGTGATCAGAAATCGAGTGAGCGTATGCAGGGAAGTTGCTCCAACTGCCTGGGATTGAGTGAAGCAGACATTTCGGATGAACTCGCTAATTCTCCATGCGAATGGAAACTGTGGAGTTCACGTAATGGAAGAATGGAAATAGAAGTTAAAAAGGGATCTGTAAAAGACTGCATTGAAGAACTGACCCATTGCCTGCCACGTTTCTTAAATCACGTTTATGTAAAAAGACAGCAATCCGAGGCCTTTAAGAAGGCTGGGGAAAATGTTGCAATTAGTGAAGCTGTGATTGAGATCAACTTCTCTCAGAACTACACATGCAAGGAGCAAAATGAAATTCAAGCTGCCCAGTGGAACAATACATAGATCTCAATATTTACTGCTGTTGCCTGATATAGGAAAGGAGATATTGGTGAAATTCAGAAACAATCTTTTGCTTTGGAGTCTGATTATGTATCACATGACAAATATCTAGTTGATATTTGCTTAAGGAATATATTTTCGAAAATATTGGACATTGTTCTGAATCTTGAACTTGTGGAAGTGTTTTCTGATGGAGCTGCTAGTCATTTTAAGCAGAAATACACATTGAGCCATGTGACATATCTTTCCGAAGTATTTGGAATCCAAATTAAATGGCACTTCTAATCCTATCACGGAAAGGGGGCAGTAGATGCGATTGGAGGACAAGTGAAGAGGATGGCATGGACAGCTGCGAAAGCAGGAAGCAGGATTCAGAGTGCTGAAGAATTTGTTAATACTGTTAGAAAGAAAACCAAATTATGTCTTCTTGAGGTTTCTCTGCCTGAAATTGAAGAAGCAAAAGAATTTCTCGACAAAAGATTTGAACGTATTTCACCCATGCCATCCACTCAGCGGGTTCATTATGTGAAAGTATTAGGTTTAAATGTTGTGGGATACGCTTTTCTTTCATGTGTGGAAAGTGTCAGAATGATGCACAACTTTCGGGAATAAAAACAGTGTAGTGATATGCAGGTGTACTACGAGACTACTGCATTTAGCGTTCCTGCACTATAAGGATTCCAATCAAGTAACTAAGGTATGTGCTGTGTGCCCTCATGTGTCGTCTTTGTTATGGTTTTGAGTCAGTTTTTTATACTTGCAATGATGTAACTGTGATAAGAAGTGAGAGCTGCCAACATATGTTTATTCTGTTTATGTTGCATGACATTAATGCTTCTCCAAAGGATATGATTATTGTCAAAATGATAAATACAATTACACACCTGTGTGTATTACATGTATGTAACGTATAATACGTATCACTGTGATTTACCATATGTTATACCATGTAAAGCAAAGGCAAGGTATTACAATTTTCACAAATGTCAGTTAGTCACAAACTCATGTCAGCTAGTCACGCTGACCTTTGAATAAATATCTCCAGATGAGAATAACATACCAAACCTTTTTTCAGGTCATTTGAAAGCTTAGAAGTTGCTCTCTGAAGTGATTTTTCAGAACAAATCATATAAGAAAACTTTCAGAGAAAACAGAGGACAAACGTTTGAAGTTGGACCTGCAGTTGACAAAAATGTCAGTAAGTCACGAAAAGTTTAGCGCTTATTATTAAATAATTGTTTCACTTTTTTAAGGTTTTTATCTTTCCTATCACAACCGCCAATGTATTCTCTGTCATTGTATGTCGTTAAAATAACATTTTTACAGCTATATTGGCCATTAGACAGACATTTTAAGAAGAAAATGTAGTGTAAATGTCAGTTAGTCACACACGGAATTGCTCTATTATATTTGGTTTACGTAAATTATTTTCCAGACTCCATTGATTATAAAACAATCACATATGCAGACAATACTTCTGTATTATTTTGGAATACATTAGCAAACGAGTTAAAACAAAATCTAATAAATCAAACTTCACTAATACTAAATTATATCAAAGATAACAATTTAAAAGTTAATATAAAAATTAGTAGTTTAATTATTTGTGAATATCAAACAAGTCTAAAATTTGTTAATATTGTAATTGATGGTAAAGATATGGAACAGAAAGCATCCATAAATTTTCTGGGTATAGAAGTTGATCAATATTTATATTTTCATAAACAGATTGAGAATATATGCAATAAAATTAGTAGTGGTGTGTATTTGCTAAGAAATTTGTCTAAATATATGAATACAGAGTCAGTGAAATTAGTATAGGTACTATGCTTTAATACATAGCCATCTCAGTTATGGAATTGAAATATGGGGTAGTAGTGGAATTGTAAATATGAATAGAGTATTAAAATTACAAAAAGTGTGTTTGAGGATAATGTATAAATAAGGAAACAGAATTTCATGCAGACCGACTTTCAGAAAGGAAAGGATTTTAACTGTAACCTCGTTGTATATATATAAATATAAAAATTAATATTGCTTGTACACAGAACGGAATATAGTGTAAAGAGAAATAGTAATTTCTACAATTACAATACCAGAGGATGTGATAATTTTCATAGATTAGCATTAAGAACAAAATCAGTTGAAAAAGACCCATTAAGGAAAGGAATTATATTTTAAAATAAATTGCCAAATAAACTAAAAACATTACCTGGCAATGGTTTCAAAACAGAACTGAAAAAATACTTGATAGAAATGTGTATATATAGAGTAGATAATTTTTAAAAATAGATCTATAGTTGTGTAAATAATACAGAGAATTTAGATGTGACGATGCTTGAAACATATATATTGTATGTCTAAAAGCAAATAAATAAATCTCTATTACACATTGTTCATCCATTTCAAAGAATTAGTACTAGTAACTGCCTTGGTACACTGTACACTATGAAATGAATAATACTAGTACTAAAGCGTGCTCCACCCTTAGGTGACAGTACACATTAAATGGAGAGCAGTGTTGCAACATGTACTAGCTGCGAATCTTTCTCCGCATGCGATCCCGAGGTGGCCGGTGTCCTGTACTTAGTCGCTCAATTGCTGCTTGACGGACACTTTTAACTTTGGAATCCATGCCTTTGTTACTGTATGACATAAATTTACAAATGACTCGTCTGTATAAACAATTGATTTCCCCTGGTCCCTAAACCTTTTCACGTCTTTTAGATATTTATGTCTTTTAGATATTTATTGTATCTGATGATATCGATATTGTCTCTTTCTATTAATATGCACTTGTTACCCCTTCTTTCATATTCGGACCCCAAATCATATAAGAACCGACTAAGAGTGGCCCTTGAGAAATTTGGTAGGGTCTCATCACTGTAGATCCGTGACAAAATTATATTCAGCGTTGGTGGAATATTTGCAAACTGTAAAGAATGAACAATTTGCCGCACTCCACATTGCACTATTCACTATATGCTTCTTTTTTTTTTCCCCCGCCCTTTTTCCTTTCTTTTTCGATGGCATTCTTAGAGGCCCTTTCATTACTTCCTTTTTAATCCTATACACTACTGCTTCTGAACACCTGATAGCCTTAGCTGTTTCTTTTACTGCCTTACTTACACACATTTTACTTGAAAAATAATCTAACACCTTCATAATTATTTGGCGTTCCTTACTTTAATTTACCAATATATCGTCTCTTCCTAGCTTCCCTTCCATAACTACAAATATTT
Source organism: Tenodera sinensis (assembly GCA_030765045.1). NCBI lineage: Eukaryota > Metazoa > Arthropoda > Insecta > Mantodea > Mantidae > Tenodera > Tenodera sinensis. The sequence goes on from CM060963.1 coordinate 129,871,055, forward strand.
ACAGAAAATATTAAATAAATAACGTGATAACAGCTCATAGATTCCACACAGTTACACACCGACTTCTTTTGAACTAATGCTAGTGGTGCTCCTTATACTATCTTCTGTGTCAGGCCTGGCGCTAGAATACGCTGAATAGATGAATACCTTTTGTTTGCCCTACTTGATGAAAGAAAGAAGTTACAGCCTTTTGGTTTATTTTAAAAACTTTCTCCAACCCTTGTCAACATTTGTTCTCGCTGGTTCCCTGATGTAAACTCAATAACAAAAAAGTTTTACGCTGCGTAACTTTTGCAGTGCACAGCTATAAAATTTTCCGAAAACATTTAATTTAAAAAATTGTAACACTTAACTCAGTAAACATAGAGAATTCAAAGTGGGCAGGTAGTAGCGCTATAGTTTACTCTACCTAAGAACAAAATATAGACCATTCTAGCAGTTTGTTAGTTAGTGCATGATGAGTATAGAAACAGCACATATCGGACTTCTATTGAAAAAAATGTTTTTTGAAGAAATATGGGCCTATAGAAATGTTGTTGTTGTTGTTAGCTAATGCTGGATTTCTGACAATGAAGTCATTAATCCTCTTGCTCTCCAATAATTTTCACTGATGGATGGGGCACTAGAAGTGGCCGGGCATATTTGAAGGTGGTCTCGATCCATTTCCTTTTGCAGATCACATAGAGGACAGAGTGGTGAGGAATATATCCCAATTCTGTTTAAATGTTTTGCCAGACAATCATGTCCTGTAATCAACCTGAAGGTTGCAACTGCTGTTTTTTGAGGATACTCAGGAATTACTGTTTGAATGTTTGGTAGTTCCCATCTTTTATTCTTTGATTTTTCATAGTAATATTTTTCAATAATTTTTTTTGAATTCAGAGTTGGCTAATCTTTTAGCTGCATAAAATGGTAGATTAACTATTGATTTCTGCACACTGCCGGTACCCTTTTTTGCAAGAAAATCAGCTTTCTCATAACCACTCAGTCCACAGTGAGGTGGTATCCATTGGAGGACTAGGTGTTTTTGAAGTGCTGTTAGATGGATAAGGATTTTCCAACATTCTATAATTGTTTGGTTTTTTGGTGACAACTTGGAAGTAATTGCTATAATTGCTGCCCTGGAATCTGAGAGAATAACTGCTTGCTGAAAACGTGAAATTCGGTACAAAAGATTTTGTAGGGCCATTCGAATTGCTTCAATTTCTCCATCAAAGTTAGTAGTTCCATAACTTAAAGATTTGTAGTAGGAAAAGAGGTGACATGTGACTCCAGCACCTGCTCCATCTTGGTTTGATATCAAAATGTTGTTGGTTTGATATAGAAATGTATAATGACTAAAAAGGATATAAACTAATAGAGAAAAAATTCTGCGTAGGATAATGTGTTCAAACCTGAAATTTATAACAACTGAATATTTATACCATGCTATTAGGAACCTGGCAACAGCGCGAAGGTAGAAAAGGATGAGGCTAATGGCAACTTGTATGCGCTAGATAGAGACAGATATATCCCATTTAACTCCTTACTGTCATCTAAGAGTGATACATGGTATAATACAGCTGTTCAACACGTTAACAATCCACAACATTAAAAACATGCTCTTTCTTGCAACTCCAAGCTGGTTGTGTTCATATGGCATAATTAGGAGGCACCTGTGTTAGCATAGTGACATGGGATTCCTCATCTACACACAAATAAATATAACTTACTGTGCTGTATCTGAGATGTCAGTGCTCTCATCCAATGCAAGAGCGAAAGCAACAAATGTGCCGATCTTAACTTTCAGTTGCATTTCAATGTTGTGTGACATGTAGTCACAATGTTTTGGTGAGAAAACTGCAGTCTTCAAGGTAGGAAGTTTGTTAGGACACACTGTTTCACTAATTTTTGTGACACACTTTTTCGCAAATTCACACTCTTGAAACGGTTTTAGTGACTTAAGAGATCTGATAAGCTACTGCATAACTAGTCCAGTTGACAGGTGATTAAGACAGTTGTCACATGGCATGGTATATTTGTTATGTTTAGATTGTAAACTTTCTAGAAGTTTGGCATGTTCTAAATCTGAGAAATAATGATAACGATGATGATGATGATGATAAAAAATAGATGTATACACGTATACAAAAATGTGTATCAGAAAACACAAGCTTTTTCATTGCATGCGGCATGTATGCAGTCATTTTGCTTTTCCACAAACACATTGTCTCAGGTATGTACTATATTTTACAAAAGCAAAACACCCAACTTCAGTGAGACCTGCACAAAGAGTCACCTAATTCTCAGGCCTTACTATATAGATAGTATGAAAATGAAATTGTCACATGCTTTCCTTGTTGTTCAAAAAGCATGGCAGCCATTGGTTCACATGCAGGTTTGAACAGTAGAATTTCAGAAATTATTATAAATTAATGGGCAAATATTACAAATTCAACTTCAGTACACTAGTAAAAAATATGTATATAATATATATTCAATTTTGATTAAACAGTGGACTAGAAGTAAGAATGATTTCACTATTGCTTTCCCTACTAATACACTAAAGACTCAGGAGAGCTTTCTTTCCAAAATTCATGACATCAAGAAGAATGTAAACTTTCCTAATTCAAAGGAAAACTTCATATCTAAAGTCAACCTGACATAAACATTACACATCACATATTATTTACACGTGATAGAAGAAGCTGAGAAAAGTGATACTCCAACAAGTGTTCTAAAATTATTGGCATTAGAGATAATCCATACTAGATTTCTGGAACATCAATGGCTCCATATTTATACTGATGGATCACTGATATCAAACCAAGATGGAGCAGGGGCTAGAGTCACGTGTCACCTCTTTTCCTATTACAAATCTTTAAGTTATAGAACTAGAAACTTTGATGGGGAAATTGAAGCAATTTGAACAGCCCTGCAAAATCTTTTATATAGAATCTCACATTTGCATCAAGTAGTTATTCTCTCAGATTCCAGGGCAGCAATTATAGAAATTACTTCTAAGTTTTCACCAAAAAACCAAGCTATTATAGAATGTTGGAAAATCCTTACCCATCTAACAGCACTTCAAAAACACCTAGTCTTCCAATGGTTGCAAAAAAGATACCAGCAAAGTACAGAAATTTATAGTTAATCTACCATTTTATGCACCTAAAAGATTAGTCAACTCTGAATTAAAAAAAATTATTGAAAAATATTACTCTGAAAAATCAAAAAATAATACCAAACATACAAACAGTAATTCCTGAGTATCCTCAAAAAATATTATCAGTGCCAAATAAGAAAGGGATTGACAGTGCACAGTGAAGGAGAGGCAACATTACCGGTTATCGCGACCACATGTAGAGCGTGTTAACATTAGTGTATATTTGTATTCGAGGACAATAGTAAAATAGTAAATCTACATGCAAAGGATAGCACATGCAAGTATATATCACTGTAAAGGTTTACGTTAACAAAAGAAACATACCTGTGAAAAATTGTAATTGGAAAATGCTGAATCCGAATCGCATGCATCATTGCTGTTGTTGCTGGAATTACCCGCAGAAATGACACTGTTCTATCCTTGCTTCTAAAACTCCATTTTCCCATGTTGCACTTATTACGCCCTTTGTATCAGTAACCACTTGTTTACAGTTTCCAGATTTTTATTGATGTAACTTTATTACAAATAACACAGCCAAGTCTTTGTTGTTTTAGCCCAAATTAATTAAATCGGATTGCTCTAGGAAACAGGGAAACCAAACAATTTTGCGACCATGTTCTTCAGCAATACCATCGACTGTATAATCCTTAAATTAAAATATGTGCCAAACACAATTTTATTTGCTTCCCAAGTATGTAAAGTTTTTTGTTAGGTTACGCTGTCTTTGTCAATATTTTTGGCCATAATTAAATATTCCTCAAAAGAGTAAGACAATTGTAAATGCTCACAACATACGTACAGATACACATATTAAGACGCACATAAATATGCTGCAAATAACCACATAAATAGAATGATGCAAACAAACTTGTCAGCACACAGGCAATCTCTAACTGATGCAAGTATTGCAAGCTGGACCTGGAGGGAGACATTGTATATATTGCAGGGATAACAGAAGATAAGACACACAGTTTATGTTACTGCTGGATTGGTCACATGCTAATCATGTGTTAAATACCAACTGCCGGCAACACTGGTTTAGCATTTAGCATTGCTATGGAAACTTCTTAGCTCTAGTGGGTTCCTCTTTTCATTGCTATGAGACATCCATCCCCTCCTGTTCATTTAGACCTTTCCATCATGTGGTGAGCAACTGTCAATCACCTTCTTGTTTGGCGCCGAGTTTAACTCAATTTCTAGAAGTGTGCCTTCATCCTAATTCTCTATTCCTGATGAAAAGCTCCAGAGAATTGAAGACATTGGTTAATTTTCTATGTCAGAAAATAAATATGCAGGAGACAATACCTTTGAATCCTATGGATAACAATGCAACAATCTTGGCTACTTCTCAATCGGATAATTTGCACTCTATTCATATGATATTAAATTTTATTCTATGACTAACTGGGCAACAACTTTCATTGCAGACAGAAAGTTCATAGTACCATTAGCAAAGATTTAAATATTCTGATTTTGTTTCTAGACAAACATGAGTACTGCAGTGTTCAGCATGGAATATAATTTCCTTTAGTGACTTTTATTAATGACAGACAAAAATGATGAAATGGTTAAAATGATATAATACGATAGTTCTTAAGTGTTCCAATGAATGGGCATTTGAAAATACTGCTGTTCAGATTTAGTTTATACATGATGGAGGATTGAATACTACATAGGTGACGATTTACTGATATAATAAATTTAAAATAAACCTAATAAGCATTTAGTTATATAATATTAACTTCATAGTCAAACCCTCCACCTTGTTTTGCAATAGATGTCTGCTTTGGAAACTTAGAGGTTAAGATCGAATCTGGTTTGCAATGAATCTGTAACTTTATATTGTTTCCAGGGTTTCCATCATGCCTGAATTTATTTATTTAGGGTGTTCACAATCAGTCATTCATCTTGTTAGAGCTGAATTGTAACTTGGCATTCTACAGGGCTCTTCATTTAAAACCCAACAGATACACAGCATTTTGTCTGTGTGCAATTGCGTGTGCCATAGCCGGCTTTGCTCTAATATAAACTCAGTACATAAAGCATGTATGACACTCTTACCTTATAGAAGATGCTGGAAATGTCGTCCACCCTCAGTTATACAAGCATTATATCAAGAGAACACATTCTGATTCTCACAATTAAGTTGGGCCACAGTAATGCTTCAGATTTCATTTCTAATATTTTGTTTTAGTTCTTCCAATGTATGAGGATTTGTCTCATAAAATTTGTCTTTCAGGTTACCCCACAAGTAAAAATCACATACTGTTAGATCGGGGGAGCAAGAAGGCCATACACCACCACTAATCACTCTATCTTCAAACACTTCCCTAATTTTATTCATGGACTTCTCTGCTGTATGGGTAGTAGCAAAATCTTGTTGAAACCACCCGTATGATTTCTCTTCTTCTCTTAGTTAATGATAAAATGGGGTCAAAATGTCATTTTGGTACCTCTGCATTTACAGCCTACTCGTAAATATTGGGCCGATTCTGTGTCTAGTGCTAACAGCACACCAAACTCTAACTCTCTGATCATAATGAAGGATTTCTTGAATGCAATATGAACTTTCAGAGACCCAGTACCAACTGTTATGAGTGTTAACACGACCATTTAGGTCAGGGGAAGACAGGTAACGCTGCTGTGATGTCAGCTCACTCAGCTCACATGCTCCCACCGAAAGCCAGTTGAATGTGTGACATCACAGCGGACAAGAGGAAATGCCATACGGGACATCATAATTTTAATGCTGGCTGTTTCAATTACGGAATAGTCACAGATTATAAATAATTACATTTCGGCTTTATGCCATGTATATAAATTCTAGTTTAAGTGAACAGTCATGTTATAATGCCAATAGAACAGAAATTATAACTATTTTGCCTGAGCTAGAGGAGAGCTATCCAGAACAATTAGGTGGACATTTTCCGACATTTGCTGTTTTGCTTTTCTTTAACTAGTTTGTCAATGTTAGGGCGTAATGCACGGCACATTTGTAACCGAAGACTGCATGTTACATTGTGATCTGACAATATGCTTCGGGACTTTGACTTAGAAAGGTTCATAACAGAAAAAAATTGTTCGCACACATATATAGAACCAAACATACATAATACCCGTGCAATAAGGGCATATAACCTCAGAAATCTGGTTTGAGGAACATTCTTATAACAATCAGCCAAGTCTTCCTTATGTTTATATTTGTCCTTCAGCAAATTGTTGCACTGTAAATTTATCAATTCAATTTGCTACCTGATAGAAACATTGTAACATCAAATGAATATGGGTCACAAAGACCTGAAACGTAGTTGACAATGTTTCTACATCTTGAAACCTGGTCTCAAACTAGTGTGAAACACAAGGAACTGAACACAAACACAAAACCACTACACACCACACTACACAACATCAACAAAAACACAAAATAAAAACAAAATTTGCACTAATGCCGTTAAGATCCCTCAAACAACAAATAAACACCCTCAAACTAGGCTGAAGAGGGTTCTCCCTAAACAGCCCAGGCAAGTTGTAAACATGCCCAAATAACATTTTTCATATTCATTCAGTTTCTTGCAAGTAGCGCCGCTGATCTAGGCAGCATAGCAATACACCGCTCTCACCTGACGTCACACGAACGCACAAGCTGGCTCTTCGTTTAAATACATCACACGGCACGAAGTTGTCTTCCCCTGATTTAGGTGGAACCATGCCTCATCGGAAAAGAAAAGAGGCTGTGGGTCAATTAAACTGTCATTCACTGATGAAGAAAACTATTCACAATGATGCATTCATGATACTGGGTCACCTTGATTTAAAGCATGGACACATGTACAGTTATACGGTTTTAAATTGAAATAAATCCTCATACATTGGAAGAACTAAAGCAAAATAATAGAAATGAAACTGAAAATATTGCAGTAGTCCAACTTAATCATATGAATCAGAATGTGTTCTCCTAATATAATGCTTGTTTGGCCAAGGGTGGACGACATTTCCAGTATCTTCTATAACGTAAGAGAGTAATACATGCTTTACATACAGAGTTTAAGTAGGAGCAAAGCCGGCTGTGGCGCACCCAATCACACACAGGTGAAATGCTGTGTGCCCATTAGATTTCAAATGAAGAACCCTGTATATTATCAAAGCAGAGGAATATCAGTGTTAATATATTCAATAGGAGAATCAAGAGAAAAAAATTAAGCACATATGCTAGTCTAGAACCCATGATTTATAAATAAAAGTGATTAATCATGACCATTACATCAGGCCTGGGCATCTCGCGGCATAGCTTGAGTAATTGTCATGTTTTGTGCTCTCAAAACATTAAGTTATCAGCACAAGGCCTTGTGCAAGCTGCACTAGAGAGCACCAGCTTCACAGCCCTACATTGCATCAACAATATAACTGATGTCATTTCTGTAGCTGCTAATACAATTTAGGATGGCCTAAAATATAAGAATCATCTGAAAAATAGTAAGCACCTTTGTTAAGACAAATTTCTCTAACTTTCAGAAATGTTAATAAAAATTTCCTTTTAGAGCATGATTTTCTTCTTCTTCTCATTTTCCTGATTACCCTCCCCTTATGTAAGACTTACACCCTCTAGGACTTACAGACCAGTGCCTAGGGTCCAATACCTGTTGGGGAGCACAGGAATCTATGGACAGAGTGAAGACCTGGAAGAAGGTGGTTAGCCAAGCACCAGGTATGAGAGTGATGAAGAGGATGATACGAAACGCAAGCAAAATTGATGAATAGAAAGGTGATGATGGAGCAATTAGTGGATTTTGTGGCAGGGGAAAATGGATAAACTGGAGAAAATCCACCCAGATGCAGCTTCGTCCACCACGAATACCACATGTGGGTCCCTGGGATCGAACCCGGGCGATCTACGTGGAGGTGAACGGTCTAACTCCTCAGCCATAGAGCTGCCATATGATGATTTTAAAAAACTTAATTGAACATATGGAATTATTAAAGAAGGCTATATTTTGTGTATGTATAAATGAAATCAAAGTCAATAATTGTGCTCCCAATTTACAGGATGTCGATTAAAAAAGAAAACAACTTTGTGCAGTGATAAGCACTTTGTTTACACAAAAGATAAAAAACAAAACAAGTCACTTACATTAAGAGCACCTTTAATTGTCAGAAAAAAAATCTGGCTGTAACTGAAGCCATACAAGAATAACTAAAAAGCAAACAAACACAAGGGCTGCCTAAAATATTCTTCAGAATTTGAAGATGAAGCGTAAAATCAAGTATCAAATTAAATCCATATTGCATATGGAAGCAAGACACAGTGATACCTAATGCAATCAATGCCATTGTCATAACCTTATAATGTTGCCACTTGGGGTTCTAGAACCTCCCGCACTCGTCTTCTCAGCACATCGCCCACTCCTATATAATGAACATATACTCAATGGAGTTAAATCAGGAGATCTCAGGGGCCAATCGATGCACACAATTTCTGGATGACCTAGTAACAAGCCTTTTATGAAATTGGAGATATACACAGCACTATTATCGTGCATAAACAAATATTCCTCCTGTTACAGCGAATTAGCATGTAGAGAAGTTCGGGAGACATTCTCTGCGGTACCATAATCAATTGTTCTGATCCAGATGTTGTCAAAAAGGCTCAGAGATGAGCTGACATCTTTTCAGAGCAATCAATATAGATATGAATCCATTCATCTTCTGGAAATCTTAAATTAATGGTTTCAAGGGCATATTGTTAAGCTTCTGTAGGAATGGCATTCTATTTTGTAAAATTTTCAGGTAGGTCTAGATGATGGTTCACTTCTAGGATATTCAACGGATTATTGAGATGTATAACTGGTTCTCTTTTAGATGGATCATTTATATCATATAATTCTTGTACTTTCTGTACCACATCTATTTGAGTTTTTAAAGTATTGACAGAATAATGTTCTTCTTCCCAATTGTTATTATCTAGTAATCTCATAATTTTTTTGTAGGTTAAAATAGCTTGTTCTTCAAGTTCTATTGTGATAGGTTTATTGATAGGATTAGTAATCTCACCCTTATGCATGTTGTGCACCAAAGAAGAGGATATGAATAAAAACCAGCTAGCAGTATGTGAAGGTCTAAACATCCAAGATTTAATCTCCATATATTGGGAAGCTAGACAGAGAATGATTTTATTATTAACTCTAGAGAATTGGACACCCCTGCATGCTACACACGCACGCATGCACGCGCACACACACACACACACACACACACAAACTCTTTCAGAGAAATTTTCATGTATCTGAAATGGTGTCTTATACCACGCAATCTGTAGAGACACTCTACCTTACTGGTTAGATAGGAACACCTCGTCCAACCAGATCGTTAAATTGCAGCAAGGCTGGGGAAGCTGGGTGTTTCTTTGGTCCCATTCCATGCCTTTGTGAGCTTCAGTAAGGAATGTCTTAGTGGCAAGAAGATGAAATTCAAGGCCAGCCTCCTTTAGTCTCCACTGATAGCTTCGTGAAAACATCCTTTTTCCACAGCTTTATCACAAAAATGTAACCAACATCTTTAATCCTCAAGAGCTCTTTATTAGGAATGGAGAATCAGGATGAAGGCACGCTTCTAGAAATTGAGTTAATGGGGATGTGGCAACATTGTGGAGTGCTCAGAAATAAATAAAATGGCAACTCTGCTAGGTCTAAAAGTTGCTTGATATTGAAGTAATTTACAACTGCATTGCATTCATTTAATACATCAATAATTACTTTATTTACTGGCATCCAGCTCTTTTAACAATGCGTTTTTGTGACCATTAATACTCCATTTTATACAATTAAAAGCTTTCCAATGTTATATAATACATTAAATTGATTTACTTTCAACATAATGAGACTTATTCTCACACAGTGCAGTGTTTGTGTCATACTACTGCATAATTACTTGTAAGTACAAAGGAATGTAATCATGATGAGCGATTTAACATTCTAAAATTATTCTCTCAGATTCCAGGGTGGCAATTATAGCAATTACTTCCAAGTTGTCACCAAAAAACCAAACAATTATAGAATCTTCCTTTCATAGAAGTTTGAAAACAGTGTTATTGTCCGGTTGATAATGGAGGAAGTTAACCTTCGAAATGCGTTCCGGAAAATTATGTTGTAAGTGTTGTTCAGTGTTATTAATTGACTCACCTTTTAAATTAAATCAATTATATTATGTTGGAAAATCTTTACCCATCTAACCGCACTTCAAAAACACCTAGTCTTCCAATGGATACCAGCTCACTGTGGACTGAGTGGTAATGAATGAGTGACTGAGTGAGTGAGTGAGTGCGTGCGTGAGTGAGTGGGGTTTAAGGGCACGTCGACAGGTAGGTCATTTGGGCCCTAGGTCAAAATTTAAAATCTAAAAACACTCACAAACTTTTCAGGCTAAAAGTGAAACCCTAAAATGGCAACTAAAAAGCGTTAAAAGCTAAAAACATCAGCCTACAAATTAGCATGATAAAATAAAATCCTGAAGAGCAACGTACTAAAAAGAGGTAAAAGATGAAAGCTAAAAAACTAAAATACAAAATTGTTAAAACATTAAAGGGTAAAATGTATCCGAGTTAAAAACAGGGTTAAAACCTCAGAAAAGAATTACAAATGTGTTACACTTGCGTAGCAAAACCAATCTGGGCAACGAACCGCAGGGTCTTGGCCACAGACACAGGGTTGTCACCCAAAATTGAGGCTACTGTAGATCCCAGACCAATTGACTGACGCGCACGAGCGTGTCTTGGACAATCCAAGAGCACATGTGCGACGGTGAGGCGAACATCGCATGACGGACAGACAGGTGCTGGGTCACCACGCAGAAGATGGACGTGAGTGGCTCGTGTGTGACCTATCCTCAGGCGGGTAAGAATAACTTCAGCCCACCTGGAATCCCTGTAGGAGGTCAGCCAGGGTTGCACGCTGTCTTTAATTATCCGCAGCTATGTGCCAGTCAACACTTCCCAAGACTGCTGCCAAACACATAGAAGCTGGTGACGGAAGTACCGCTGAGCATCCTTATAAGGTATTGTGTCAGTAGAAGACTGCGGCAGACGGGATGCAGACTTAGCTTCCGCATCTGCAGCTTCATTACCCAGAATGCCCGTATGGCCTGGGATCCATGTAAACACTAACTGGTATCCGCGTGAGAGCAATTGAGATACGAGCGTCTGAATTTTAAAAACGAGTGTGGACGTGCCAAAGAACTGCTGCAGGGTCTACACTGCACTCAGAGAGTCGGAGCATATTATAAAACCTCCAGGAACTAAGTTGGAAATAAAAATTAAGCAGTAAAAAATAGCACGCAGCTCGGCAGTATAAACAGAACTGTAGTCCGGGAGGCGGTATTGATGTGTCTCACCGTTATAGACGAAACTACATCCCGTAGCACCACCCAACTGGGAACCATCGGTAACTACCGGAGTGTAAGTCCGGCAACGTCCCAGTAGTTCGGTGAAAAGTTGACGAAACACCGACTGGGGGGTGGCCACCTTAGCAGAGCCCGAAAGCGCAAGGTCAAACCGGGCTCGATGAAGTTGCCAGGGGGAGAGCGGGAGATGGAAAAACGCTCTACAGCAGGCATTCGAAGCTCATGAGCGGCGAGTAGTTCGCAAAATCGAATGCCGCTTGGACGGGATATAGTCGTATTCCGAAGATAACGGTGGGTGAGTTCAGGGCGCAATACAGATCTAAAGGAAGGTTGACCAGGGTGAGCTGCCAACCTGGCCACGTAGGAACTTAATAAAATCGAGCGCCGAATAGACAGAGGAGGTTCCCCGGAATCAACATACAGACACTCAACACGACTAGTACGGAAGGCTCCAGTAGCTAGACGGATACCAGAATGGTGGACAGTGTCTAAAAGGCGGAGTTTAGGGGCGGACGCCGCGCCGTAGATAAAACTGCCTTAGTCCAATTTGGACCGCAAAAGCGAGCGATAAAGCCTCAACATAATAGTGCGATCGCCACCCCAAGAGGCCCCAGAAAAAAAAACCTGAGTATCCGAAGTGAACGATCGCAGGAAGCCCGAAGCTGACGAGTATGGAACTCCCGAGTTAGCTTGCTGTCGAGGTGAAAGCCCAGAAACTTGACGTGCGGAACAAATGGCAGACGTGTTCCATGCAAATAAAGATCAGGTGGAGGGTGCACACCACGGAGTCGATGCAAGTGGATACATTGCGTTTTGGTAGCGGAGAACTGAAACCCGGTGCGAAGGGCCCACTCAGCGATGGATGTTATGGTCAGCTGCAGTTGATGCTCGAGGTGCTCAAGATTATAAGAGCGGCAATAAATCGCGAAGTCGTAAACATACAGTGGCATCGGAATTAAATTATTAAATTATTTTGTTCTTTAACGACGCTGTCAATTGCCAGGATCACATCAGCGTCACCGGTGTGCCGGAATTTTGTCCCGAAGGAGTTCTTTAACATGCCAGTAAATCTACTGACATGGAGCTGTCGTTTTTAAGCACACTTAAAAACCATCGGTCTGGGCCGGATTTGAACCCGCGATCTTGGGATCAGTAGGCCAGCGTCTAACCAACTGAGCCACCCAGATCGGCAGTGACATCGGGATTCAGCTACGAACAACCCTGGCAATGCCGTTAATGGCCACAACCGTTACACTGAGACTCCGACTCCTGGGGCACACCATTCTCCTGGATCTTTTCTTGTGAGAAGGTATGGCCAATGCGTACACGAAAACGGCGAAGTTTTAAAAAGTTAAAAACGAAGGTCGCTAGATGACCGCGTAAACCGTAGTCATGCAAATTACGGAGGATACCATAGCGCCATGTACTGTCGTAGGACTTCTGTAGGTCGAAGAAGGCCCCCACAACGTGCTGCTTCATGATAAAGGCATTCTGGATGTAAGCCTCCATGCGTGTCAGGTTGTCGACACTGGAGCGATGGCGACGAAAACCGCATTGAACATTGCTCAGCAGGTTATTCGTCTCCAGCCACCACACTAAACGAGTGTTAATCATTCGCTCCAAGGTCTTACAAACGACACTCGTTAAGCAGATAGGGCGGTAGCTAGAGGGAAGTATCCGTTCTTTCCCAGGCCGAGGGACAGGGATGACAATACCCTCACGCCAGGAAGATGGGAAAACCTGCTGAATCCAGATACGGTTGTACATGCCCAACCAGAAGGAGAGAGCCTCAGGTGGGAGATGAAGCAGCATTTGTCGGTGGATCTCATCAGGACCCGGAGAAGAGTCCTTAGCTATAAACAGAGCATGGGCCAGTTCCGCTTCCGTAAAAAGAGCGTTACATGGTTCACTAGAGTCAGTGTTAAAATTGAGGACTATCCGCTCCGCAGATTCCTTGATGGGTAAAAAGGCGGTATTTTAACTTTGCGTTTGGCTATCGGCAGCGAAAGAGTCAGCAAGGGCGTCGGCAACATCCTGCTCACTGGTATAAGTGGAGCCCTGTACGGCAAGACCGGGAATTATCGTCCGGCGACACTTACCGTACATACGCCGCACAGCATTCCACACCTGTTATGCAGAACTGCGACTGGAAAGGGAAGAAACATAAGACTCCCAGGAGCTCCGCTTTGCACTGCGAAGTACAAAACGCGCGGCAGCGTTTAAAAGAAACAAAGTTTGCCTCCGTTGCATGTAAGTGGAAGACACGTAGAGCACACTTGCGTGCTTTAATAGCCAAACGGCATTCCTCGGTCCACCAAGGTAAAGGAACACGTCGTGGGGTAGAGGAACCTCGAGGAATGCTGGAATCCACTGCGAGCAAGATAGAACAGGTAAAATATTCCACCATTTCATCAATGGTGTCAAAATCATTGTCCCAAAGGTGAATGAGGGAACGAAATTTCCCCCAGTCAGCCTTGGAAATAATCCAGTGATGAAAGCGTGTTGGCACGGAATGGTGGCCGGATAGGTGAATGTTAATGGGGTAATGATCACTGCCATATAAGTCGGAAATTACCGACCAGTCAAGTAGTGGTACCAGTGACGGAGTACTATAAGAAACGTCTAGCGCGGAGTGTGTCCATAGGCAGATGATAAGTAGGCACGCCAGTGTTTAATAGGACTAAGCCGGACATATCGCAAAGGTCTGCTACAAGGCACACTCGAGCATCGTCAGTATCGGAGCCCCAGTGAGTGTGCTTGGCATTCAGATCGCCGAGAAAAAGGAGTGGTGGCGGAATCTGTGCCAAGAGAGCCCGAAGAACATTCTTGTGTACAACACTGACGGGTGGCAGATAGACATTGCAAACAGAAAAACAGACGCTCTGCAGCTGTACGCGTATCGCTACGGCTTGCAGCGGCGTGTTAAGTGGTATGCTGGTGGCAGAGGTGTTATGCGCCACCAAAATAGCCACACCACCACACACTCGCCCATCAGCTGCAGAGTCATGTCTATATGCCGAAAAACCACGAAGACGGAGAGCGTGGTTAGGGTGCAAATGGGTTTCTTGTGGACAGACGATTGATGGACAGCGTTTAGAAATTAGATGCTGTATGTTCGGAATACGTGCCCGGAACCCATTAACATTCCACTGGATTATTTCCATAGTGAAAAAGGATTAATGGCTAGTCTTCATCTTTTTCACCTTGGCTGACTTAGGACCAACGATGTGGAAGTCGCCGTCCTCTGGCGATTCCTCGGAGGTGTGCGAGGCAGAAGATCCCCTACGACTCCAGAGCGAGAGCGGGATCTCTGAGAGGACGTGCGACTGCTTGCGCGAACTTTATGTCGCGAACGACTTCCATCGATAGGATCCTTACTGCTTGCTAACGGCTTGGAAACTGTGGTCTGCACGGCGGAAGATGTTTTAGACATTGGACTTTTGCGACTAACTGTTGGGGTGCTCTCTGGAAGGTCAGTCTGTGTCGAGGCATTTGCAACGGTGACATGTTGCAAGCCGGCAGTAGCAACAGGAGGGCGGCGAACGGCCGACGGATAAGCTAAGGTGGTGGCAGGCTTCAGCTGTTTGAAGCGCCGACGCGCTTCTATAAATGTCAGGCGTTCCTTTACCCGCAACTCCTGAATGCTCTTTTCGTCAAAGAACTTAGCACACTGACGTGAGCTAGATGGATGGTTTCCCCCACAGTTCACAGAGCATGGGTCTCGAGTGCAAGCCGTGTCTTCGTGTGTCGGTAAGCCGCAACGTTCACAAGCTGCAGGATGGTTACACGAGGTGCTGGTATGCCCGAATCTCTGACACTGAAAACAGCGCATGGGATTCGGGACATACGGTCGTACTGCAGCACGCTCGTAGCCACAGTAGATGTATTCTGGCAGCTGAGTGCCCTTAAACGTAAGGAATACTGTAGGTAAGGCACATTCTTTACCATCCTGTTTCTGAGTTAACCGGTATGCTTGGCAGACTCGCTGATCAGAGAGGCAGGTGACGATTTCTTCGTTGGTGAGATCGTCCAGGCTGGAAGTGGTCACAACTCCTCTACACGAGTTCAAGGTCTTATGTGGGGCTACCCGGATAGGATAGGAACTCAACAAACTCGCCTTCAACAGCTTCTGCGACTGATCTCCATTAATCACCTCGATCAATAACGTGCCATCTCTGAGTCTGGTTGCGTTCTTAACCGGGCCACAGATCCTATCGACTTCCTTTTTAATGTAGAATGGGCTAATGTCCTTCATCGTCTTTCCTTCACATTGCATAGTCATCACCAAGAAACTGTCTATGTGGGAGGGTTTGCGCGGAGACATGATTGGTTTGGACCCCCATCCGGAACCGTCGGCGTCAGCCTGCCACCCGGGGGTCAAAGAAAAGAAAGACACCAAAATCTCCACGGTCTGCGCCGCCATGGAGACCCCTCCATGACTGATCTCAAGACGTACTTCAGAGGGGCTACCCTCCGATCTCCACTGCTTGTCCGCATGGGTAAACCGTTCACCACGCGACACCCCGGTTTTATGCCCCCACCACAGGAATAACCGCCTGTGCCTCCCCGCTTTAGGCCACGCTGACTCCGTTGAGTCAGCGTGGATTCAGGGGACTTCGGGTTGATTACACCGGGGTTCCGTCAGCGGTAACACGTCCGGGCGGCGACACTAACCCAAAGACACGGGGCCGTCGGGAAATTAACACCGGCCCTGCCCTCAAGGAGCTAGGTGGATGTACATGACATATGGAAGGGCTCCGCACCTAAGGCTACACATGGGGTCAGTGTAAAGGGTCCGCCTAACCTTCGCGCCTGAGACTTCCGAAGAGCACACAAGTCAGGGGCCGCGCTGAAAACCGTGGGACAGAACCACGGAGATAGGAAAGATCCCTGCTGGTGAGACAGGAGTTATAAAACTACGGCCTTTCTAACTAATAATCTTAATAAACCTAGAAGAGGTTGATGATAAGAAGCAACATAAGCTGCTGTAAGTAGCAACAGTTAATGAAGATGGAGGTGGTGAAATGATGGTGAGCGGCTAGGGGTCCCAGGTGTGCCAAACCTGGACCTACCATCGTAGGTCCACCTGGGGGAGTTTGATTGCGAAGTCCTCTTCTCCTAGATGAGTCGTCGACCAAGACTATCGAGCTTCATCTACCCATTGGAATGTTCTTTGCTTCCCCTCACCTCTTGCCTACCAGTCGTCAAAAGACACTTAGTAGGCTGTCTGGTTCGGGTACTGAGCCCCTCCGCCACGTCAAGGCGACACTCCTTCGGAGGGGAGAGTGGTAATGAGAAAGCTGATTTTCTTGCAAAAAAGGGTACTAGGAGTGTACAGAAATCTATAGTTAATCTACCATTTTATGCAGCTAAAAGATTAGTCAACTCTGAATTCAAAAGAATTATTGCAAACTATTACTATGAAAAATCAAAAAACAGAAGATGAGCATCCTCGATAAACGGCAGTTGCAACCTTCAGGTCAATTACAGGACATGATTGTCTGGCAAAACATTTAAACACAATTGGGATATATTCTTCACCACTCTGTCCTCTATGTGATCTGCAAGAGGAAATGGACAGAGACCACCTTCAAATATGCCCGGCCATTTCTAGCACCCCATCCATCAGTGAAAAATATTGGAGAGCAAGAGGGTTAATGACTTCATTATCAGAAATCCAGCATTAGCTAACAACAAATATTTTAACAAGACAACCTTCATATATGCCCGGCCACTTCTAGCGCCCCATCCATCAGTGAAAAATATTGGAGAGCAAGAGGATTAATGACTTCATTATCAGAAATCCAGCATTAGCTAACAACAAATATTTTAACAAGACAACCTTCATATATGCCCGGCCACTTCTAGCGCCCCATCCATCAGTGAAAAATATTGGAGAGCAAGAGGATTAATGACTTCATTGTCAGAAATCCAGCATTAGCTAACAACAACATTGAGAAGTGCCTCTGTCCTCTATGTGATCTGCAAGAGGAAATGGACCAAGACCACCTTCAAATATGCCCGGCCACTTCTAGTGCCCCATCAGTGAAAAATATTGGAGAGCAAGAGGATTAATGGCTTCATTGTCAAAAATTCAGCATTAGCTAACAACATTCTAAAATAATTATTTTGTTTCTTCGCCTGAAACATTTTAGTTTCCTTACTTGTCGAGATCTTCTAACATGAACAAGATATAATGCTTCCTTACATCCATTGTAAAGCTAATGGCTGAAACAAATTCTTTAATATAGTAATAGTCTCTGAGTTTTATGGTGAGATGTCTCTAAATGTGGGTATTTAAAGGAAAATATTAGTCACCCATTTCTGGAGGAATGATTCACAGTTGAAGCATGTGTATTGCCTGTTTTATTGAAGCAATTGCAATTAATGTCTTCTAAAGCATGCAGAAGTAAAATTTCAATTGTATTGCAGCAATCATGAGATGGCAGGAAAAATTATAACGCCATGCAGAGTTAAAATAGCCATGTAATTTGGTACCCTAATGGAGAAGCTTGATCAGAAGGTGGTTCAATTAACTTGTACAATTTTATACTTGACACAGGTTGTGCAGATAATGATATTCCTATTAAGACAAAAAAAAAAAAGGAAAAACACCCACTATTTGGGATTCAATCCATGCTCAGGGCACCGCTGTATTTTAGCAGTAACATGACTAAACGAGTTCAGTTATACTAAGTATAGAAATTATGGGTAGATTAAGTTTACAGTGGTAAGCAACATTGGAACCGTTTTTACATCTGGCTCGCTATTCAACTGAAACACAAGAATAAAATATTTTCTACAAGTGTACAGAAGTTGACTTTTCAATATTTGCCTGTTAATTTAGAACAATATCTGAAATATTGCTGTTCATCGGCGAGGTGAGCTGAGGGCTAACATGCTCTCTGAACAGCAAGGGAAGCATATGACAAATTTCATTCTCATACCATCTATGTGATAATGCCTGAGATCCTTTGTGTCTGTCTCACTGAAGTTGGGTATTTACTTTTCTGAAAGATACATCAATCCAGTATACATGCAACCTACCTTTGTAAGAATGCAAGCTTTAACAAGTAACAGCATGCCCAGCACCTGGTTGAGGAATGTAAAAGTGCATGTTTCTTTCTGCAGTCTACACAGAGTTAAAAGTACACAGTATAGGCTCAATAAAATACCTATACTCCATTCAGCCTTAGATCCATATCTTGTATCCCTCCATGATAACCTGATGTTCATATCAGCTGCAACTAACCCAAACAAATGCCATGTGGACTCATGCCTCGTGTTTATGTTGCAACAGAATTATATTTATTTGGGAGTTTCAAGAATAGCTCTGCTATCAAGTAGCCTTTACCAGAGTTATCATACATCTTGAAAACTCACAGATAATCACCAATATTTAAGGTAGGTACTATATTTTATTGTGTGCTTTAGTTTCGGTGTATTGCGAGTTAGATGTTGACAGCTTGTATTCACATCAGGTGTAGATCTACGGGTGGAGCAATTATATATAACTATTGTCATCACTGTTCTCATGTTTCTGCACCTTTATTTACTCTGAGCTTTTTAGAGATAACTTAGAGTGAAGGCATTCAGCGCAAATAAGTAATTTTAATAGAAGCTTACCTTATCTGAAATGCCTATTATTTTTCTCAGGTGCACTCCTCCATCACTGGAAATTCCAGAAGGCAAAACCATTAGCTGTATCTCAGGAGCAGCTTTCTGATCAGTAGTTATATTAATACCACTTAGCAAACCTATTGCTTCACACCCAGGAAATGTCAGTGGACCTGAAAATGTGTAATTAGTCAAAATAAGTAGGCAAGCAAGCAAACAGACATTTAAAACAGAACAGAGAGAACGGGTATGCTTTTTAATTTTATTTTTGAATGCTTTTATTTCAATGGACCTTAGAAACATGCATATCTAGTGAATACTCTAGAATTTTATCTTTGTATCGTTGCATGTATTTTTTACACGCTTTATATTAGCTTCACCCTGTGGAGTCATGGGGAACGAAGCTGCAGACTCACTTGCAAAGAAAGGCACAACAATAAAACAAAAGTCTAAATTCAATTTCTCATATTCCTCAATAAAACGCTTGATCATTAAAAATTTTTCTCATTCATACCTACAAGAAATAGAAACAAATGCCAAAGATAAAAAATGGATTACACTACTTTCCAATCCAGATATAATACCCCAGAGACCAAGGAAAACAGCTGTTGCAGCCTTCCGACTATTGACAAATCATGACTGCTTGGCAAGTCATCTCTACAGAATCGGTATCTCAGCCTCACCAATATGTGTCCTGTGTAACGATCCAGCAGAAATGAATGAAGAACACTTGAAGACCTGTGAAGCATTAAGATCAGAAGAAACTACAGTTCAAAAGTATTGGAAAGCACGAATGCTAATGGCTTCATTGCCAGATGCAAGGCACTAGAAAACAACAACAACAACATATTAGATTCACCTGTATGTATGTAATGCACTCTTTCGACGTAATTTTCACCAACTTAGAGTTGTCTGACTGACTCGAAAATTAGCGCATAAGTCAACCACCCACAGCAATACAATAATATCATTACTCTGTCCTAATGTCCTGACCAGAAACATCACGATAAAAAAGTTACTTAGCTAAGTTTATCAATGTAATTTTCAGCAACTTAGCGTCATCTGATTGAAAATTTTCACACACGTCAAGGGCTGATGACGTCACAATAATATATTACTTTGTCCTAAGTTCCTGACCAGTATCATCAGGATAAAAAATTACTTAGCTAAATTTATCAATGCAACAGAACCTTTTGACATAATTTTCACCAACTTAGTTGTCTGACTTGGGAATTTCCACACATGTCAAGGACCTATGACAATACAATATCATGATTTTGTCCTAATATCCTGACCGGGATCATAAAGATAAAAGAATGACTTAGCTACATTTATCAATGTAAGATAATTTTCACCAATTTAGAGTCGTCTCATTGAACTGAATATTTGCACACATGCCAAGGATCCATGACAACACAATAATATCATGATTCTATTTTAATGTCTTGAACAGGACCATCAGGATAAAACAAATTACTTACCTAAATTTATTAACGTAACAGAATCCTTCGATCTAATTTTCACAAACTTAAAGTAGTCTGAATGACTTGAAAATTTGCACATGTGTCAAGGGCTGATGAGAGTACAATAATATCTTGAGTTCGTCCTAATGCCCTGACCAGGATCATGAGAATAAAAAACGACTCAGATAAATTTATCAATGCAATGGAATCTTTCAATGCAATTTTCACCAACTTGAGTGTCTGACCTGAAAATGTACAATGTGTCAAGGACCAATGACAATACAATAATATGTTGTTGTTGTTAGCTAATGCTGGATTTTTGACAATGAAGTCATTAATCCTCTTGCTCTCCAATATTTTTCACAATGATATTGAAGAGAGCAATAGCAGTAATAGTAATCATTTTTTAGAGAGCACCATATTTTTATGTTTTGGCGGTCACATCGCTCTCTCACAACCCCCAGAATGTCTGGAGGACCACACCTGTCGTTGGTTTACGGGTCTCACCGACCTGATCGGGAGAGTTATCAAAATAAATTCACTGACCATATCCTCTGATTACCAACCAGAGGATGTATTACATGCCATGACAGATCAGCATGTTGGGTTAAGATTTTATAGAGAAATTAGAGAAATGGAGAGGTTGGAAAAATAAAGACTCCCTAGCCCTCGGGAACCCTAATAGCATCGGGGTCGGAAGAGAACAAGAGATGACCAAGGTAAGGTCAGATAGAAAAGTTACAGTGAGGAGCAAAACACCAGTAAGTGGAAGTAATGTTCTGCTCAGCTTGGGTACCTTGTGGTCGCTATTCACATATCCCCTAGAAGGAGACCCCTGAGGCCATCTACAAAAAATGTAGATCTTGCTAAAATACACAATTTAAAATTGTAGGGTGAACCATTTCAGAGATATTCCTTGTTATGTGTGTGAGTTTCAGAAAACTTAGAACTTTTGTGAAATGGCTCATCGTTGTTCATTTTTTTATATGTTAAGTGTGTAAAGACAACAGAATCTCAAACATTTGACTATCGCACAAAGCCTACTATATTCTAACATTCCCTTTGCACCTACAAGGAAATAAGCAATAAGATAATTTGTAAAAATGTTTATCTCAACTAACAAGAAAGAAGATTTAGGAATAAGAGTTTGTAAGAATGGTTAGTACAAGAGAGAGTGGAGAAAGTCATGCGAGTGCAACACATCAGATTTTTTAAAGAGAAGTCATTGTACATTATATGATCTCCTGCACATGCAAAGAGAATGGACTGTGAAAGCCATCACATAGTAACTTGCTCTTAAAGTATTTCAGTATTACTTAAGCTTACTGTATTCTCCTCTTTTCATTGTACTTACAAGGAAATATGTAATAAAACTATTTCTACTAAAGTTTCAGTGTTAAGAAGTGAACTACTTGTGCCTGAAGTAGTAGATACTAATCTGCCTGAAATGAGTATGGCAAAATGTTGATTTCCAAAAAAATAACATTTACCCAATTCTTGGCTATATGAGCAAGTTGGCACGGATAGAGAAGTCAGTTTTATGAATGAATTGGTAGAACTGTCACAGCAAGCTGTATACAATTGAGAAATGTTTATATCAAGGTTACAATAGAACTGCAAAGCTATGAATTGTGAATTGTGGTTCAGGTTTAGAAAAAATAAAGTCATGTAAAAAGTGGACTTGTCATTTGTCACATATTTATATAAAAAAAGAATCAATGAAAAAGATTCATAATAATAAACATAATACACTGTTTAGAATGCTAATAAGTATGTCAGTACCGTTATTCATAATTCAAACTTAAAGGGGGGGGGGGGGGATGAAAATACTGATGCTTTACAATGATTTAAGAAAAAAGGCATTTTTTTTTTTTGTTTCTTTGTTTTACATAATCATACAATAGTTGACTATATATACTAAACACAAATACTGTTATCCGTTAGGGTTTGCAATGACAGAAATCAATGTATAATGTTTACAGATTGAGTTGTCTCATATACACTGGGAATACTTACTTGTTTCTTCATGACTCTCATCATCAGATACAACCTGGGAAAGCATGAGCTTCCCCGACTATATTATAAGTTATATTATTATACAATAATATAACTTTGTCTTAATGTCCTGACCAGGATCATTAGGATAAAAAAATGACTTGGCTAAATTTATCAATGTAACAGAATTTTCACCAACTTGAGTGATCTGACTGACTTGAAAATTTGCACGTGTCAAGGATCAATGACAATACAATAATGTCCTGATCATGGTCATCAGAAAAAAAACTGCTACACTAAATGTATAAAAATAATAGAATTATGATACAATTGATGTTGCTAAGGCACTTTTCTACATGCATCTTGACAATTGCTTTAATTAAATATGGCAAATATGGCATCTGCATCAGCCATATAGGATGATACAGATGCCCGTACAGAGGATCTGGGAGGAACATGAGACCAGGTGAAGGACCAAAGACCAGAGTTTACCCAGGGTCAAGACACTTACAACAGCTGGTAAGTTAGAAATCTACACAAGTTACACTGGGCAAAAGAATTAAGTTGCTTAAAAATGTTAAAAGAGGAGATGCCCGGAGAGAGGACTTGAGAGGAACATGAGACCCAAGGGAAAGGATGACAGACTGGAGTTCACTGAGGGCCAAGACTGGTAGTTTAGAAATCTACACCAGTTACACTGAACAAAAGAATTAAGTTGCTTAAAAATACTGAAAGACGGAGATGCCCGGAGAGAGGATCTGAGAGGAGCATAAGACCCAGGGGAAGGATCACGGACCGGAGTTCACTGGGAGCCAAGACAGCCACAACAACTGGTAGTTTAGAAATCTACACAAGTTTCACTGGATACAAGAATTAAACTGCTTGGAAATAATGAAAGACAGAGATGCACAGAGAGAGGACCTGAGAGGAATACGAGATCCAGGGGAAGGATCACTGACTGCAAATTCACCAGGGCTAAGACAGTCACAACAGCTGGTAGTTTAAAAATCTACGCAAATTGCACTGGACAAAGGAAACCTGAGAGGGACATGAGACCCAAAGAAAGGATCAGGGATTGAAGTTAAACCAGGGCCAGGAAATCCACAACAGCTGATAGTGTAGTTAAAACAGTAATTTTTATCTAATACTATTTCAAAAGGTTGATCTGAACATAAAAAAAAATTGGAATTCAAAAATTTTAAAAGGATTTTAAATTAAAAAGTTTCAAAAAAAAAAAAAAAAAAAAAAGGAATTGAAAAACTGAGACAAAAATATTAAAAATAAATTATAGTTTAAAAAACTAAAAAAACACGCTTTAGTAACAAACCAAACTAAAAAGTGGAAAATAATTTTTCGGTATGAAGAGTTTGTTGTATAGTGACAAAGTCCACTGTTGCAGTATAACTTAAAAATGTAAATAAAAAAGTTATAACAAACTAATAAATTTTATTGTGAAAAGCATGGGATTACAGTAAAATTTATTATCTTGTTAATATGTCATTTTTATTTTGCACATATTAAAATCTTTTAATTATAATGAACCAGAGGGCTTTATATCGCTATAGAACAAACTCTTCATACTTAAAATTATTTTCGATTTTTTAGTTCGGTTTGTTATTAAAGCGTTTTTCTTTTTTAGTTTTTTGAAACTATAATTTATTAATGTTCTGCTTATAATACCACAAATACTCTGATGTCTCTGTAATTTAATATACATATCCTTATACTCATTAAAAGTAATACAACTTCCTGATAACTAACTTGCTGAAGTTGTTCCAAAATTCGATCTTCAATTGCAATTTTTCTTTGTACAGGGTCTTTCTCATAAAATGCCATTGTCTTAATTTTGTGTATTGCTATTTCAAAACTATAATCCTTTCCAATTAAGTTTAAAAGATGGATTGACTTTTGTAATTCATTTTCAGAATTTGCAACTAAAACAATGTCGTCAGCATATAATGGTACGTTAATATAATTTGGAATCATGGAATGCGCAGAATTTTATTTCTGTTTCTTTCTTGAATATATTACTTTTCTTGGTGTTTTCTGCTGTATCCTTCTTCATTAAAGATGACAACATGAACTTATTATGTAAGAGCACTAGAGTATACAACACACACAAGAGAACATGACAGACTACTAAAGATATAAATTTCATTCATCACAAAACCTACTGCAAAATGTATAAGCATATAATTAAGAAGACTAAACAAATGACAATAACAAAATGTATTAAAAATGCAGACAGTACAAGTAAAACAACATACAGAATAACAATGGGAGAGTTAGCAATAAACAACATAACCAGCAGAGATAATTTAGATAATATGGTAACAAAAGCATGGAACGCATGGAAACAATAACTACTTCATAAATATTGGAAATCAAGTCCAAGTGACTGCCCTATTTATAAAAACTATATAACCGACTTGTATAATAATAAATGCTTTATGATAATTTCCTTGCTTCAATGTTCAGTGTTACTCAAGAAACAATCACAGAAATAATAGCAAACTATAAATCAAGATCTTTCTATGTATGGGATGAATTACACCCATTTCTCATCAAGGAAATAAAACATGACATAAGTGGGCTAATTAATCAACTGTACCAGTTGTATTATGAAATGCTGGTTGCTCTGAGTTCAGGATCCACTAGTTCTCTTGTAATTCGTGAGCATGGTGCAGGAAGGTGATTATGAATAAATTTATTTCACACTTTCAATTAATTGTTTTATTTGAAATTCCATAGTAATTCTCTTTTATAATCAAGTAAACTTGTTTTGTTTTATATTCTAAACATACTGGCTAATTATATAATACCTAGGTATCACTTATGGAGAATGAGGGAGAATGAATTCTTTTATGACAGTGTCATATGTTGTTAGTTAATGCTGGATTTCTGACAATGAAGTCATTAATCCTCTTGCTCTCCAATATTTTTCACTGATTGATGGGGCGCTAGAAGTGGCCGGGCATATTTGAAGGTGGTCTTGGTGCATTTCCTCTTGCAGATCATATAGAGGACAGAGTGGGAAGAATATATCCCAATTCTGTTTAAATGTTTTGCCAATCATGTCCTGTAATCAAACTGAAGGTTGCAATTGCCGTTTTTCGAGGATACTCAGGAATTACTGTTTGAATGTTTGGTAGTTTCCATCTTTTATGTTTTGATTTTTCATGTAATATTTTGCAACAATTTTTTTTGAATTCAGAGTTGACTAATCTTCTAGCTGCATAAAATTGAAGATTAACTATAGATTTCTGTACACTGCTGGTACCCTTTTTTGCAAGAAAATCAGGTTTCTCATTACCACTCAGTCCACAGTGAGCTGGTATCCATTGGAAGACTAGGTGTTTTTGAAGTGCTGTTAGATGGGTGAGGATTTTCCAACATTCTATAATTGTTTGGTTTTTTGGTGACAACCTGGAAGTAATTGCTATAATTGCCACCCTGGAATCTGAGAGAATAACTGCTTGATGAAAATGTGAATTTCTATACAAAAGATTTTGTAGGGCCATTCGAATTGCTTCAATTTCTCCATCAAAGTTTGTAGTTCCATAACTTGGAGCTTTGTAATAGGAAAAGAAGTGACACATGACTCCAGCTCCTGCTCCATCTCAGTTTGATATCAGTGATCCATCAGTATAAATATGGAGCCATTCGGAAATCTAGTATGGATTGACTCTTAATACCAATAATTTTAGAACACTAGCTGGAATATCACTTTTCTTAACTTCTTCTGTCAGGTGTAAATAATATGTGATGCCTAATCTTTGTGTTGGATTGACTTTAGATATGAAGTTTTCCTTTGAATTAGGAGGGTATATATTCTTCTTGATATCTTGAATTTTGGAGAGAAAGCTCTCCTGAGTCTTTAATGTATGTGTAAAATTTCTCTTGTTCCATGTATTGAATGGGAGTCTGATCAACTTTTCATGTTGAATAAGAGCTGCTTTTTCTATTTCATATTCAATGGGGTATTGGTTGGTTAGTATTTCCATAGCTGGTATTGGTGTGGTTTTGATAGCACCTACAATTAGTCTCAGACTTTCGTTTTGAAAGATTTGAATTTTTTTTTGTATTTACTGTTACAAGAACTCCACTGCAATAAGTAAATAATGGCTTTATATATACATTGTATGTTGTGTTAAGAGTTGCTCTGGAACATCCCTACTTCATTCCTGTTAGATGTTTTAACAGTGAAAGGCATCTTTCTGCTCTTTGTACTACTTTTCTATTTGTTTGGTCCACGTAAGTTTGGTATCAAATATAACTCCCAAATCCTTTGCTTCCTTTGTTTCTGGTAATTGTTGGCCCTCAAAATTTAGCTTTATTTTAAGTGGGTTTTTTTTCTTAGTGAAAAGATTTGGTAGTTTGATTTTGTAAATGTTATATGTACATATGTGTATAGTCTCCCTGACAAACTGTAAATAATAATTCTTGATTGTTCTCCATGACTATTAACAAAAGGTAAGGATTTTTTCTTATTGATCTTTTGTGTTGTGGTTTGACATGTATATCCTAAATTTTGATTATTTTCACATTTTGCTTGTTAAGCCAGACATATGCAAATTAAAGTATATATACTGGGTGGAAGGTACTGTTTCAGCCATATGTTAACCAGGGATTCTACGTGATGAGTATAGCAAATATGTCCAACACAATTATTGTCACTAAAGAACTGCGTTGCTGAAAAAAAATAATTTGTGTTAAATATTTGGAATCATTTAGCTTCTTGACAAATGTACATAAATGGTTTATTATTTCACCAAACCATTGTGCACACATTGTGTGAACAATGCTATAATGCATTTTTACCTTAATTCGAATGAATTTAGCCACAATTTAACGCTAAAATGTTATGCAAAGTTTAATTTCTAAGAGAAATGATAGCAACATGGTATCGCATTTTCTCACCCTGGTTGAAAGACGAGCAGATTCAGTTTTAGGGTGCACAACTACGGCGATCATTAGCGCCCAAACAAAACAAAGCTAAAACCCATTTATTGTATAACAATTAAAAACCGTTAAAATATTAAAACGTCACCAACACAGTACCTGGAACACTAAAAGGTGAGATAAAACAAAAGCATAAAATGACAAGTGTTAAAATAACTTGCTGCAACAAGCCAAGATAAAACTGGCAAGTAAAAATTAAAATAAAGTAAAATATGCAAGTTAACATGTTTGCCCAGTCCACAATCTCAAATAAAATGTAACACTCGCTCTACACCACATGATGTGTCTCCCAGCACCTCAGCTAGGGTTGCTGGCAAACCCAGGGATTCCCGCAGCGGAGTAAACAACTGGCACTGAATTAAAACATGCTGCACCATCAGGGGCTCATGGCAGTGAGCACAGAGCAGTGCAGCATCCGAAGATAAAAGGTGACGATGACTAAAAAAGCTGTGCCTGATATGCTGTCTTGCTAAAATCAGTGATAAGAGCTTCACGGGTGATCAGCCGTGTTAAACTTAAGAAGGTCGAGCTTTCGGCCATTATACTCTCCATGGCCATCTTCAGGACTAAAATGATGGAAAATTCTCCTCAGTTTCCAAATATATACTATGGTTAGGTTGTGTTGTCCGAACCAATGCGCGGGTGATGGTTTCTGATTGGGCCTGCAGTAGGCTCGGCTGCAGTGTTTTCCTGCGGGTACGAAATTTGTGCAGTGTTTCTGATGGCTATAGTCCACGCGGAACTTAGTTTGAGTCCGCCCTCTCTGTTGAAATTGTGGGGGTGTAATTTGATGTGGATGGCCTCCTTGATGAGTCTGTCCCAGTAATTTTCTGCGTGTTCTAGTATTTTTGTGTCTTGGAAATTTATTTTGTGGACCTGTTCTATGCAATGTTGGGCTACTGCTGATTTTTCTGGCTGGAGAAGTCTGATGCTCCGTTGATGTTCTTTGCATCTTTCCTCTATCGTGCGTCCTGTTTGACCCACATACACCTTACCACACTCGCACGGAATCCTGTATATTCCCGGGACCTTAAGCCCAAGTGGGTCTTTCACCGGCCTGAGGAGTTGTCGGATCTTCTTAGGGGGTGTGAAGAAGGTTTTGATATTATGTCTCGCGAGTATACAGGAAACCTTGTTGGAGACAGAGCCGTGTGGACTATAGCCATCAGAAACACTGCACAAATTTCGTACCCGCGGGAAAACACTGCAGCCGAGCCTACAGCAGGCCCAATCAGAAACCATCGCCGTAAATAAGTATACTCCTTACTCCTAACCATATCCCACGTCCACTTCCCGTGTGTGACAGTCAGGACCTGGTCATGGCTGTCACCCGGTATCCCCTTCCGATGCCGGTAATATCCGGCTGTATTCCCGCACTGCGAGGGTGCTTCGGCGGTACCTCGACACCCACGCCACACTTCTCCATAATCCCCTCTTGAAAAACCTTTTAGTTTAGTCTTTCTCCCCTTTCCCTTTTTCCCAATCTCCCCGGCGAAATAAGCCAACTCTTTTTCCTCTCCAACTCTCTATCTGTCTCCCCTTTCAAAAAAAAAAAAAAATAAAAAAAAAAAAAAAAAAAAAAAAAAACCATCACCCGTGCATTGGTTCGGACAACACAACCTAACCATAGTATATATTTGGAAACTGAGGAGAATTTTCCACCATCCCCCCTACCTCACCCTGATTGGTAGCTTCCTTCGGGGTCGCTCTTTTCGGGTGCGGGTGGAGGGGAAGTTGTCCTCGGTCAGACCCATAGCGGCTGGAGTTCCGGAGGGTAGCGTGCTATCGCCGTTGCTCTTTGCTGCCTACATGTCTGACCTACCCGTGGAACCGCATACTGTTACGTGTCAGTATGCAGACGATGTCCTAATGTTCGGTACTGTTTCCCTCCACTACAGCGACAGCTCGACGCTATCGGCAGGTGGAGTGAACAGTGGAGAATGGCCATTAGCCCGCAGAAGAGCCAGGCTCTACTACTGGGCAAAGTTCGAAACTGGCGGCCGGGTGTATCCCTGGCAATGCGGCGGAGAAGAATCCCTTGGGTTAACTCTGCCAAATACCTGGGGGTACTACTTGACCGTGGTCTAACCTTCACTCCACATGTCAGAACAAAGGTCGGTCAGGGACATGGCGCCCTGAGACAGCTATATCCCATACTCCACTCAACCATGCCCACATACCTGAAACTACGCTTGTACCGTGCGATCGTCCCGCCCCTGATCCTGTACGGGTGCGAGGTCTGGGGTACGGTGGCTCGTTCCACCATCCGCAGGCTGCAGACCGTGCAGAACAGGGCGCTTAGGATGATCTACGGTACCGACCGTAGGTTTCCATCACACATCCTTCACACTCATTCCGGCATCCCATACATTGTGGACGTCGTGCGGGACAGGACTCGCACAATGTATGACAAACTCATACCTCACCCAAACCAGCTGGTGAACAGCCTGGGGCAATATGACCATCGCCTTCCTAGGCGGAGACAGAGCTACCGTCTACCCAAGGACGCCCTTGGCTGGTAGGTACCGCTTTGCCTTCATCATCCTCCACACCTATCACCTATTCCCCTCGGTTTCCTGTCACTGGCACTGCATTGCTCGTCGGCCATGGCTGACGAAGTAATCAGTAGGGAAATGGTCGCTTGGATGGCTAGACATCCAAGACCCGACAGATCCCGCCGCCAGTGACAATACAGGAACCCACCCTGCACCATCAGACATTACAAAGACAAAAAGCCTGTAACATATACCAACCTATACCACCACACGGGTAAATCCGTAATTAAACGGATAGGTACCGTGGCCACCTTACCATCCGCCTGGGTTAACCCAGACGACTAGTGCTCACTCCTGGACTCCTGGATTTTCCATCATTTTAGTCCTGAAGATGGCCATGGAGAGTATAATGGCCGAAAGCTCGACCTTCTTAAGTTTAACACGGCTGATCACCCGTGAAGCTCTTATCACTAACGTTCGCCGTGAAAGCTTCAAATCTTACATTGCTAAAATCACTTCCTCACGACGAGAGACGCGAGAGGAAGTTCTCCAGGTGACAGGGAGGGGTTTCACCTCCCTAAGTTTGTTCCCCTGAACATTTCTCCAATCACTAAGCCACCATAAAAGGAGTGCATGACGTAAAAATAAGCTAAAATTATCAGAGGGAACACAAGTGCTTAAAAAACCTGGGGGCTAAAACTGCTGCCTTAATAGCGGCATCGGCAGCCTCGTTTCCTTGCAAGCCTACATGTCCAGGTACCCACACAAAGGAGACGCAAGTGCTAGCACTGGTGAGGGAGTGGAGGTGGTCCTGGATATGCTGCACCAGTGTATGATAATTGTACAGCGTCCATAGGCTCTGGAAAGCATTCAAGGAATCCGAACAAATAATCAATCGCTGCAAGGGCTGTCGACATATGTATAAAAGGGCTTGATAAATATCAAATAACTCTGCTGTAAAAATCGAGCACTGCGGTAAAAGTCTAAAGCTAAAACTCTGGCGACCGTGGATAAAAGCACATCCTACTCCCTGATCGTCCTTCGAGCCGTCAGTGTATATAAAACTGCAGGATCCAAACTGCGCCTGAATGTCTAAAAAGGCAGAACGAAGAACAGAATCTGGCGTTGACGACTTTGGCAGGGACAACAAACCCAAATTGACATGGTCTTGCGGCGAAGCCATGGGGAAAATCTGGTTTCACCCCTCGGCAACGTCGCGGGTAAATCGACGTCCAAAGGCCGAAACATTGAGCAAAAACGAACGCCAGGAGGAAATAGGGCTAGGGAGCTCGTTAAGTATTGGCGGTCCAAGCTATCATTAAAACATAAACTAAAACTCGGGTGTTCGGCTAGACTAGAGAGTCTGCAAGCATAGCTATAGAGAAGAACATCCCGCCGATAGCTGAGCGGAGGTTCAGCAGCCTCCGCGCACAGGCTAATAACTGGGCTCGTTGGAAATGCGCCAATACTCAACCGGGTTCCACGGTGTTGTGTAGGATTGAGCCGATTTAAAACCGATGGTCGAACCGAAGCATACACAACACAACCGTAATCTAGCTTCGATCGGACCAGTGAACGTATAATCGTAAAAGAACTGTCCGATCAGCTCCCCAGGATGTGTCACTTAAAACACGTAAAACATTAAGAGAACGTTCACACCTTGCTTTTAAGTAGGAAATGTGAGAAGACCAACTAAGTTTTCGGTCAAAAATCAATCCCAAAAATTTCGTCTCCTTTGCGTAAGGGAGTGCATCTGGGCCGAGACGGAGGGAAAGCGGGAGAAACGCCTTCCGACGCCAGAAGTTTACGCAGATGGTTTTCTCGGCGGAGAAATGAAAACCATTTTCGACACTCCAAGTGAACAGTCGGTCCAGACACAGTTGGAGACGACGTTGCAAGTTTGGTTTGGTTTGGTTTAAGGGCGCTCAACTTCTAGGTCATCAGCGCCCTTAAAAGATCCATGGCAATAGGCAGAAATAAATTTCACTCAAAAAATAAAAATACTAGCAACAAGGAAAGTTTACAAAGGTAAAAATCAGTGACAATAGCTAGATATGAAACAAGGTGATAAATGTGCCCAAAAGCAGAAACACATAATTAAAAAATTTAAATCCTCAAATTTATATTGCACTCCGCTAAAAAATTAAAAACTCTATCAACCGCTGTTTTGTCGTCCGCTAGGACCTCTGCAAGTCTGGCAGGCAGCTGCAGAGAATCCCGAAGGTGCGCTAGAGAGTAACACTCTAGCAGCACGTGGCGAACCGACAAAACGTTGTCACACAGCGGACATAGAGGCGCAGGGTCCCTTCTAAATAGGTAACCATGCGAAAAATTGCAGTGCCCTATTCTTAATCGAGCCAAACTAACCTCCTCGCGACGAGATGTGCGACAGGAAGTTACCCAGTTTATCGGAAGTTCTTTCACTTCTCTAAGCTTATTACCGCGGAGAGCTGACCACTCGTCGTGCCAGGACAGCACCGCTCTCCGCACTTCAAGCCTAAAGTCTTCCGAAGTAACACGTGAGATGGTAATACTGGGTTCTGTAGTTGCCGTCTTTGCTGCCATTTCATTCCCAGGCAAACCTACGTGACCAGGAATCCATGCACACACCACGTCAACACCAGAAGCGTGTAAAACATGGAGGGCATCCTGGATACGTTGTACAATAGGGTGGGGGTTGTACAACTGACAAAGGCTCTGCAGTGCACTAAGGGAATCGCTCAAAATCAGGCAGTCACCTAATTTACGACGGCGAACATACAAAACGGCTCGATAAATTGCATAAAGCTCTGCAGTAAAAATGGAAGTGCTATTTGGAAAACCGAATGTATATGGTTCGGTTCCATAAACATAAGCACATCCAACACCGTTGGTATTCTTTGATCCATCGGTGTAAATATATCGACGGTCAGAGTAGCCTGACAAAAATTCTAAGAAACACGTGCGGATACTTGAAATAGGCATCGTGGACTTCTGGTGTATGGTCATCCCAAGATCTACATGGGGCGTACCAGATAGCCAAGGGGGGTAAAGTCTCTCGCCCTTGGCGAACATCACAGGCAGTTCCACTCCAAGCTTCACTAGGAGCTCTTGGAAACGGAACCCCGCAGGCTTTGGATTAAGGGTGCTATTTCTATATCGTTCTCTTAGCGTGGTGGTGAAAAAAGAAGCGAACGTTGGGTGCTTAGGCATACATCTAAGCGCACAACCATAATTTGCCAAGAGAATCTTACGCCGATATTGCAGAGGAGGTTCTGCGGACTCGGCGTAAAGGCTCACCACTGGGCTTGTTGGAAAAGCTCCTATTGCAATGCGGATGCCCCTATTATGGACCACATCTAATCTTCTCAGCACAGATGGTCGTGCTGACGAATAAACAATACACCCATAGTCTAGCTTGGATCGGACCAATGCGCGATATATTCGCAACAAAATTGTCCGATCCGCTCCCCACGATTTGCCATTCAGTACTCGCATAATATTTAGGGAACGGTCACATCTCGCTCTTAGCTGTGCAATATGCGACGACCAACTAAGCTTCCTGTCCAAGATCAAACCCAGGAAGCGCGTCTCTTCTGCGAAGGGAAGTTCATCTGGACCAAATCGGAGCGAAGGTGGTAATCGTCTCCTACGGCGCCAGAAATTAACGCAGATTGTCTTCTCAGTTGAGAAACGGAAGCCGTTTCTCACGCTCCATTCTCTAAGGTTGTCCAAACATTGCTGCAGGCGCCGTTGTAAGAACGCCGTGCGCTGAGAAGTGCAATAGACAGCGAAGTCGTCTACGAATAGGCATGACGAAACTCCAGGTGGAACACATTTCCAGATGGAGTTAATTGCTATAGCAAAGAGCGTGACACTTAGCACCGAACCCTGAGGTACTCCCTCCTCCTGAACAAAAGAATTAGAAAAAACCGAGCCGACCCTTACTCGGAAAAAGCGGTCCTTCATAAACTCCTGAATGAAAAGTGGTAGGCGTCCACGTATGTCCCAGGCATACAGGGAACGTAGAATCCCTGCTCGCCAGCACGTATCATAAGCCTTCTCAAGATCGAAAAATATGCCAACGGTTTGACAGTTCTTCATAAAGCCGTCCATTATCTGTGTCGATATTGACACAAGATGGTCAACAGTTGAACGGCGTCGTCTAAAACCACACTGGATATTAGTCAGTAGGTTACGACTTTATAACCACCATACCAATCGTCCATTGATCATGCGTTCCATCACCTTGCAAACGCAACTGGTGAGGGAAATAGGACGATAGCTGGAGGGAAGATGACGGTCCTTCCCAGCCTTCAAGATGGGAATAACGGTGGCCTCCCGCCAATTTTCTGGGAGTATACTGTCAACCCAAACACGATTATAGACCTCGAGCAGGAATGCCTTACCTTCAGGAGAGAGCTGTTGTAACATTTGTACATGAATACCGTCCGGTCCTGGTGCTGAACATCGCGAAGATTTCAGGGAATGCTTCAGCTCCGCCATGGTGAAAAGGCGATTGTAATCTTCTACGTTTCTAGAACGAAACGTGAAGCCTTGAGATTCCACCTGAGTTTTAAATGGAAGGAACTCAGGGGAGTAGTTTTCCGAGCTAGACACTTGTGCGAAAGCACTGCCAAAGGTATTGGCCACTTCAAATGAATCAACAACAGCTCCTGTGGCTGTTTTTAGTCCCGCTATTGGTATTTGGGTCGTTTTAGCTGCAACACGCCTTAATCTATCCCACACAACCGAGGAAGGTGTGTGTCGGTTAAATGAAGCTACAAATTTGCTCCGTGATGACTTTTTGCTATCCTTAATGAGTTGTCTGGATCTGGCGCGCATTTTCTTGTATTCGATCAGGTTTTCCAAAGTAGGGTGACGTTGGAAAACCCTAAGTGCACGCCTTCGAGCACGAATGGCATTCCGACATTCTTCCGTCCACCAGGGGACGGGAAATCGACGGGGGTGTGTAGTCGACCGCGGAATCGATTGTTCAGCAGCAGAGAGAATCGTCTCCGTGAGATGCTGCGCCAAATTATTCACTGAGTCGTGCTCGTTGTACGTAAAGGCAGCCAACTGGGTGTAAAGGTTCCAGTTGGCATGGTCCAAACGCCATCTGGGCATACGTGTGGAATACGTATGTTGTGTCAAGAGACTAATAAGACATGGGAAGTGGTCACTAGAGTGTAAATCAGAGATGACATTCCATTGTAAGGAGACTGCCAACTGAGGTGAGCAAACTGCAAGGTCAAGATGTGGGAAACTATTGTGAGTGTCCGAAATGAATGTAGGCTCTCCAGTGTTGAGGAGAGCTAAGTTGTGACTGTCCAAAAGATCGGAAATGAGTGTGCCTCTCGCACAAGCGCGACTTGAACCCCAAAGTGGGTGGTGCGCATTGAAGTCTCCCACCAACAGAAACGGTGTTGGCAACTGGGAAACTAGATCTTCTAAATCAATGTGCGAGAAGTCATGGGACGGAGGCAAATAAATATTACAGATGGTGAAATGTATGTTTGGCAGTTTAATCCATACAGCAACTGATTGTATATCAGAGTGCAATGGTAGAGTTTGCATATACACGTCATCTCTAACAAGCATCATAGCGCCGCCATGTGCTGGTACACCCTCTTCTGGTGTAACATCACACCCTATTGGGGTGTATTGCCTTAGATGGAAAGCGTCATGAGGACGCAGCTTAGTCTCTTGCAAACATGCAACCAGAGGTTCGTATTCTTTGAGCAAAAGCTCAAGTTCTGGCCGTTGAGTTCGAATTCCACGTATGTTCCACTGTAGGATAGCCATATTGCATTGTGTATGGGACAGATAGTTCCAAGGTAACTCTTCATTACTTTGGAATAGGCGGTTGTCGAATTAACTTCGCCCTTTTCTTCTCTCTAGGGCTTACATTTTTATCGGACGCTTTTTTGCGCCTCTTTTCCACTGGGGGTCTCCCAGTGTGGACAGATTCTAGTTCCATGTCCTCAGTCGAGGACGTCCGTGTTCCCATAGAGAATTTCGGTTCGAGAGCGTCGAACCGATTTGACACGGAGACCGGCGAAGATGACATTCGCCGGTCTGTAGCCATACCAGAGGATCCCTCTGAAGAGGATCTCCTAGGAGATGGCTTTTTCTTTCCCTTTGATGGCTTGGGAGAAACCTTGCTTGCCTTGAGGAAATCGGATTTTTTATACTCGGTCTTAAACTTGATCGGTGAAGCATCGTATACAATCGGTCTACTTGTCGAGGTCGGCTTCTTTGCTGGTGACCTTCCTGGTCTGTTGGATTGAACTGCGGTGCTTGTAGATGCTCTGGCGGACTTAGGTGATGTCTGAGGCTTTGGATGTGACCTAGCTACAAGAATTTTTTCTGAGATTGTTGTCCCATTTATATCGCTAGTTTGAGTTGCGATTTCCCGACATGGTACTGCTTTAGCTGCAACTGAGCTATAGGTACCGGAGCTCGGGATAGTGGGCTGGCGCAAACGTAAGAGCTTTCGGGCTTCTGAGAAGGACACCTTCTCTCTAACCCGGATTTCCTGGATAGCTCTTTCCTCCATATAGCGCGGACATTCTCGGGAGTTTGCTGGATGTTCTCCCCTGCAGTTAATACAACTGGGAGGTGAGGTACAGTCATCGTCATGGGCGATGCCTCCACAGTTTACGCAGGTAGCTCTACCACTGCAAGTGTCACTTGTATGACCAAAGCGCTGGCATTTGTAACATCTAAGCGGGCTCGGAATGTAAGGTCTTACTTCAATGGCCTTGTACCCAGCCTTTATCCTTTGCGGGAGATCCACCCGATTAAAGGTAAGGAAAAGGGTACGGGTAGGCAGATATTCGCCTCCATCTTTTCTCTGAACCCGATAAACAGATATTACACCTTGATCTGCGAGGTTCTCCTTCATTTCATCATTGGACATATCGTCCAATGCGCGTGTGTTCACAACGCCGCGAGAGGAGTTCAACGTTTTGTGCATCTCTACAAGCACCGGATAGCTGGCTAACATGTTGGCTTTTACAATAGTAGCTGCCTGTGATGCTGAAATAGATTCAACAAGCAGCGTGCCGTTTCGCGATCTTGTGCAGTTCTTCACTGGGCCAGCTGTCTTATCGAGACCCTTCTGTATCACGAAAGGATTCACCGATCTGAATGTTTTACCTTCCTCTGTTCTTGATATCACTAAGTAGCGAGGACCACTCAACTCTGCTACTTCCTTTTCACTGAATTTGGCATGTTTTGTTTTTTGAGTTTTAAAAGAACTCATGGCGATGATATCCTCCACCATTGCAAATGTCTCCGATGGCATGCTCACATCCTGGGCGCCACCCCGGCTTAGGTGAGAGTCCTGGCCTGGACCTTGCTCACCCTAGGGTCTCACCTCCCAATGCATAGACAGAGGGACCCAATCGCCTTCAGGAGTGCATCAGCTCATGCAATGGCCCCTCCCCGGGACTGACCTTTATCAGCGGATACGCACACAGATCCTACATGATAACCAGGGGCTGGGACTTACGCGATTACCCAGTCACCCCTTGCGTCACCCCATCCTCCGACGACCCGCGCGTAGGTTATCCATCAGACTGTGTACAGGGAGGTATCAGGTGGGAGGTCAAACACAAAAGTGGACCAAAGTTAATTGGGCGTTTGGCATATGCCCTCTCACCTCTTGGAGGAACCCAATCGAGAGTATGGCTCGGGGCCCCGGGTACGCCAAACCCGTACCTACCATAGTAGGAGCCCCTGGGGGAGTTTGATTTCGGAGTCCTCTTCTCCTAGATGAGTTGTCGACCAAGACTACCGAGCCTCATCTACCCGTTTGGAATGTTCTTAGCTTTCCCTCACCTCTTGCCTACCTGTGGTCAAAAGACACTAAGTAGGCCGTCTGGTTCGGGTACTGAGCCCCTCCGCCACGACAAGGCGACACTCCTTCGGAGGGGAGGTTGCAAGAGGTAAGTCCACCGAGAACTATAGTAAATGGCGAAGTCATCCACAAATAGCGAAGATGAAACGCCAGACTGGACGCACTCTACAATGGGGTTGATTGCAATAGCAAATAGTGTGACGCTGAGTACCGAGCCCTGCGGTACTCCGTTCTCTTGACTAAAAACACGGGACAAAACCGAGCCCACCGGTACCCGAAACACTCTATCCCGCATAAACTCCCGAATAAAAAGGAGCAGCCGACCACGAATGCCCCATTTATGGAGGGTACGAAGAATACCGTACCTCCAGCAAGTGTCGTAAGCCTTCTCGAGATCAAAAAGAAAGCAACCGTTTGGCACTTGCGCCCAAAGCCGTCAATCCCGTGCTTGGATAACGAAACTAAATGGTCGACCATTGAACGGAAGCGACGAAAACCGCACTGAGCATTGGACAGCAGGTGTTGAGTTTCAAGCCACCACGTCAATCGCCCGTTAATCATCCGCTCCATCACTTTGCAGATGCAACTAGTGAGGGAGATTGGACGATAACTGGAAGGTAGATGCCGGTCCTTTGCAGGTTTTAAAATCGGGGCGATGGTGGCTTCTCGTCAAACGGATGGGAAAACAGCGGAGCGCCAGATATGGTTAATTAGTCGTAAAAGATACTGCTTGCCAGGCAAAGAAAGGTGCTGCAGCATCGAGATGTGAATACCATCCTGCCCAGGAGCGGACTGCCTCTAAGAGACTAGGACCCGCTCCAGCTCCGACATAGTGAAGAAGGCGGCATTGTAACACTCGCGGTTGTTTGAGTGAAAAGAAAAATCATGCGTCTCAGCTCATTGCTTGATTGGTGAAAAGTCCAGGCGGTAATGTGATGAGCTAGACACCTCTGCAAAAGCGCCTCCCTAGCGGCAGCCCTAGGGCAAATTACTGTGCCATTATTGATCTTAAGACCAGGCACCGTAATTCGCGAAAGTTTGCTGGCCATGCGACGGAGCTTGTCCCAAACCACCGACGATGCTGTGAAGCAGTTGAAGGATTCCACAAAGCGGTGCCAGGATGTCTTCTTACTAGCCTGTATCATCCGACGAGCACGGGCGGGTGATCGCATGTAGATGACCAGATTATCGAGGGTAGGATGGCGCTGAAATACACGTAGTGCAGCCCGCCGTGCACTAACCGCCGCGGCTGGGCCGACGACCGAGGGATAGCACGCTCGGCAGCGGCTTGAATCACAGTAGTAAGGGATCCACCATCTGGTCAACATCGCCGAACACATGGTCGTCGGAAACAGCTAAGTGGCAAAAAAGAGGCCGGTTCGTTCTACGTAGCTGCCAGGTGGGTACACGTGACGAGGGTACGTAATTGGAAAGAAGGCTGATCACGCAGGGAAGGTGATCACTGGAGAAGGTATCCGAAACGACATTCCACTCAAAACGATGGACAAGCTGTGCCGTGCAAACAGATAAGTCCAGGTGACAGAGTGCCTGTGGAATCAGAAATAAAAGTAGATTCGCCAGTATTGAGAAGACAGAGCTGATTACGATGGAAAAGCTCTGCAAGGTATTTCCTCCTTACGCAAGCCCTAGAAAATCCCCAAAAAGGGTGTTGGGCGATGAAGTCTCCCAACAAGTAGGGTGCTGGGAGCTGGGACACTAGATCAGAAAGGTCCCCAATGGTGAAGGGGGAAGAAGGCGAGAGATAAACGGAGCATACTGTAAAACAAAAACCAGGTAAACTCACAGTAACGGTTACAGCTTGCAATGTGGTAGTGAGCATAATAGGCTGGTAAAATACGTCGTCGCGGATCAGCAGCATGAAACCCCCCAAGTGCAGGAGTACCAGGCTCCGGGGGTAAATCAAATAGCACCGGAGTAAAACCAGAAAAGGTGAAAGCATCCTGCTGGTTAAGTTTGGTTTCCTGTAGGCAGAAAAGACTGGGGCACAGCGAATAAGCCAACAGTTGCAGTTCTGATTTATGCCTGCGCACGCCACGTGTATTCCACTGTAAGATGGACACCCTGTGGGAAAATGGGAAAAAGCTCTTCACGGAGTTCATTTAGCCGACGGCTGCCGCTTCAATTTGCCCTTCTGATTCCGCGGGGACTTTGGCTTTGTGAAGCAGAAGGTTCATGCTCCTTAGTCTCCTCGGATAGAAGAGGGTCAGTGTCACCATAAACCTGAGACAGGGGTACAAACCGATTGCCAGTGATCACGGGAGTGGAGAATCCCGCTTCACGCGACTGCGCGCCCTAATCTCCTGGGATTGAGATTGCCGAGGAGGTGAAGGAGAAGTGGCCTTAATGCACACTTTACACTGGCAGAGTCAGAAGGCTCTTTGAGAAAATCGGAGCGTTTCGGGGTGACTTTGAATTTCTGAGTTTCACTACTTATGGGAAGGATCGTGGAGCTGGTGGAAGTGGAAGCTGGTACTACTGCTGTCGAAACAATTGAACTAAAAGTGCCAAACTTCAGGAGAGGAGACTGGCGAGCTAGATGGCGTTTGTGGGCTTCAGAGAAAGATAGGTGCTCTTTCACCCGCAGCTCTTGAATGTCCTTCTCATCCTGGTATCGCGGACAGTCGCGGGAAGTCGCTGGATGGTTACCTCGACAGTTCACACTGCTAGGAGCCGATGGACAAGCTCCTTCATGAGAATCCTTACCACAATTGGCACAAACCGCAACCGAAGTCTTACAGGAGATCTTAGTATGACCATAGCGTTGGCATTGGAAACAATGCATAGGCCGTGGAATATAAGGTCGGACCGGAATAACCTCGTAACCTGCCTTGATCTTCTGAGGCAACTCGAGCCGATCAAAAATGAGAAACAGCATGTGGGTATCAACCTGCACGCCATCACACTTAGCTCTTACACGGTAAACTTCAGTTACTCCTTGGTCCGACAAATAACCCTGTATCTCCTCCTCCGGCATACAATCCAAAAGTTGGGTGGTAATGACGCCCTTAGAGGAGTTCAGGCTTCGGTGCTTCTCAACACGGATGGGATATCCGTGGCGGGGTTTGGACTCTAATATCTTCTCAAACTATTGGGCAGTGTAGCTCTCGACAAGTAGTGAACCGGATCGCAGACGGGTGCAGGATTTTACAGGACCGGCAATTTTATCTAGACCTGACCATCTTCCATCCGGTGAATAACTAGGTAACGTGCCGATGACACGTGTACCTCTTTTTCGACTTGCACTTGTTTGCGGCGTTTAGGAGTGTTGGTTGCCATAGAAAAAAGGCTAAAAATTTCATCCCCCAGTGCTCTCCACCCACCACGGAGCCCAACAAGGGGTCATCCCACTGAGATGACAGGGCTACACAGGGGATATAGCGCGCTCGCCGTCCCACTCATCCTGGAGTTCGGTACATCACCTAGTCCTGGCCGATTGACTAGGTGTGGGTTAGCCCCTAGCCTCCCGTTTAGGTGCAGCAGAAATCAAAGCAGTGTATTGGAAATGCGCACCCTCCCCGAATTCAGAAAGAAACTGGACCGAGCTCAGATAGCATCCCTCAACCACCCGGATAAACGTTTCCACCGACACGGGTCTCCACGCATGGCCAACACGTTGGTGGGCGATTTTACGGACTCCCTCTCCACGAAGAGGAGCCCACATTGAGGGAGTCAGTTGGCTCGGGGCCCCGGGTGCGTCAAACCCGGACCTACCGTGATAGGTCCCCCTGGGGGGATTTGTGGGGGGTGAGTTGCCTGTCATTCATAAGGAGATTATCTTATTACAGCAAGTAATATACAAAAGAATGTCATTGTTTTAGGAAAATGAAGAGGAAGACTTATTTATTTGTGTACAAAAAGCAATTACTATTGTTTTAAGTCATAATGGATGATAATAAGGTGCTTTATTGGAAAATGTGTATCCCTTTGTCAGCATTGATTTAACCCCAAAGTACATGATTTTGATTCTTTAATTTTTCTGAATATTTTACTATACTGACCAGCACCTAACTTGGCAGTTGCTCGCACATATACAGAGACAGAGTTAGTATTGCCATATTGTCACATTTGGTGCAAGTTTCTCGCACTACAGCTACCTTACAACAATTAAAGAAAACCGTGTATTATACCCGTAATTGTGTATACTCCAATGAAAGTATTATAATGCCTGTTATACAATGTGTATTCATTAAATTTCTCTCATCTTAAACCTTATTTGCTTTTAATTTCTTACAGTAAATGATTACTTCAGTTACAGAGATAGAAATGTGATAATCATATAATAAAATGTAATTATTAATAGAGAAGGGATTAGAAAGAGAATAATAACATTTAAGATTCATTCCTATAAAATAGTAAATCATAGGTAGCAATAATTCTTTTATCTTGAAAATAGCATACAGAGTTACATAATGCGCTCTAACTTATGATATTTCAAATAGTTGCATACTTGTCTTCTACAAATTATGTAAATACCTCCTTATGCAATTATGTTGTAAGTTTCTGTTTATTACTATGTCGATATTGAATTTCTTTAAACAACTCTACACGGCCAACTCGCACACTTAGATACCTTAATTTTGCAAAACAAAATAATGCTTTAAAGTCAGTTTTCGAAAACAGGATTTTGGGGTAAGAAGACATAGAAGAAATGTAAAATTACGTTGTAATGTTACCCTTGGACAACAGCAAATTTAAATCCCAGGGACCTCAAAATTATTTCTTGCTGTAGGAAATTCCTGTGTTATAACAGTCTAAAATTTTATGACGGAGAACGCTTAAGCCAAATTTGTGCATTCCAATTACAAGTTTCTTGCCTATTTTTGCCAGGGAAATGAAATACAGGATCTGATAAATAATCTGCCCTCTCGAACAATTCGTTGCACAGTCCTAAGACCTACAATGCAAGCCTGAGCTATACGTTCACCACATTTGGCAACACTGAATAGTG
The DNA here is from genome assembly GCA_030765045.1 of Tenodera sinensis. Classification (NCBI taxonomy): domain Eukaryota; kingdom Metazoa; phylum Arthropoda; class Insecta; order Mantodea; family Mantidae; genus Tenodera; species Tenodera sinensis. The sequence goes on from CM060963.1 coordinate 129,913,935, forward strand.
GCCCGCTAGCAGACGCCTCATTCTTAAAGAAAGAATGCATCTTATGTATTATATCCCTGGCCTACTTGTGTAAAACCGCCTGCTGCCTTTTCTTTTCTTCCGTTATTTACACAAAGGAGACTGTGTTTAAGTATCAACTTTAACACGTACTACCACTATACTATCAAAAACCACTTTGACATTTAAAACGTGAACACAGCCTTCTCTTTACGAGAACCAATAACAGAGTGAATGATACTGGTCAACATGATTGACATCATTAGTAAATGCCATTGCGCATCCTGCCTCACCCGCCAAATTAGCTGCCGGTCAATATAGGTAAAACTGAATCATTATTACTTTAATGAGTACATCATTTCAGTAATATTTACATCTGTCAGACATAGCTTTTTCAATTCATGTGGATTTTCCCAAGTAAATGGCCCTTTCAGCAGTACAGTAAACACACTGGGTCAGTGTTTTGTTTACATGTGAGGGTACTGCTGGCCTCAAAGCACACATTGGTCAGGTACAACACAGGCCACTGGCATGTCTGAGGCCTAATTCCATGCATTCTGCGAGTGTTTTCTTTACATATGAGGGCATTGCTAGCCTCAAAGAAAACTGGTCAGTTACAACAGGCTGTTGGCATGTATGATGACTACAGTTAAATCTGCTTTATACATAACCCAGTTCTAAGTAATTCCTATTTATACATAAATTTTGGTAGATCCCAGCAAAATGTAGTTCAGAAACGTGTTAATAGGACCTTATTTATATGTAATGCATTTATACATAATTCAGTGTTATATTAAATTTCAGTGAAATACAACTGAGTTTTATGTAATTATGAGTATACGGCATACGCCATCTTAAAAGAAACTTGAGGTATATTTTTGTATCTCTGTTGACAGAGATGCATGCAGAGCAGGTGGCTGTTGGCTGGAGGAATTAAAGACAAAGATGTTTGCTGGTAGAGCTGGTGGCTTTTGAGCTTCGCCCACCTCTGTAGCGTGATGGTTAGCGTGTCTGCCTCACGTTCAAGAGGTCGCGAGTTCGAATCTCACTTAGGGTAAGTTATCCGGGTAAGGTTTTTTTCCGAGGTTTTCCCTACCCTGAGAAGACGAATGTCGGGTAACTTAAAGCTCCATGGACCTCGGGCTCATTTGAGCATCATTTCACCCATTTCATTTCATTCATTCATCCGATATAACACAATGTTGGAGGACGTTGATTAACAAAAACAAAAAGCACGCGGCAATGTAGTAGCAACAAACAAGAAGTAAAGATAAAACTTTTCAGTATCTAGTGTTTACTGTTGAATAACAGCTTTGTGTTTAAGTTTTCAGCCATAGAAAACAGAAAAAGGAAATATCATACACTAGATCAGAAAGTAAAATTCATACAAGAGGTGGAACTTAATCCACACAAAACCAAAATTGAAATTGCTTCAGACTTAGGAATTGCTTATACCACGTTATGTACAGTCATCAATAACAAAATGAAATGTATGCATATCTGTGTTATTTGTAAAATTGTGCACCTGTAAGCCCACTGTATTGCCCTTTTTTTTAAAAAAATCATGTGATGCATTATGAAAATCTCATTTGTAAGTAATTTTGAGTTACAAGTAATCTTCTCTTTTCCCCTTGATATACACATTAATCAGGTTCAGCTGTAATTCCATACACTGTGCAAGTGTTTTGTTTACATCTGAGTGCACTACTGGCCTTGAAGCACATGCCAGTTGGGCAGCACAATAGAGACTGCAGACGTGGATGAGAACAGCTCAACATTGCCATTTACATTGCCGAAAAATGAACATTTTTACAAAAAGATTAAACCCGCCGAAATTAAATGCAATTTATATTTCTTACACCTCATCTATTAGCCAGGTTATTCTGGCCGACGCAGTACTCTCCACCTGTATAATTAATAACAAACGAGGGACCATGAAAGTTACATTGATTAATGAACATAGATGAAAAGCATCTTTGATAACATATAATGTTTAGGAAGTTTATAAGTTTACTATTAGGTTAGCAGCATACAACATAATTAATGTATAACATTTGGTAAGTTTATAACAGGCATCTTAACTACTTCACAACTAATTAATTTATTGTATTGTATTTATTTCATCCATAGAAACATTATATATATGTTACAGCTAAAGATGAGACTTTCATGCAAATGCATGTTTTTATAGGAACATAAGACATTGCTCAAACCTAGCACTTACTCATTTCATTACTTTCTGGTCCCAAATATGTGTACTTTTTCTGTGCACTTCTGCATTTTTTGGAGATTAAAACATTCATTATGCATATTTAAAGAATTTTGGCTTTATTGTGCATATAATATCCTTATATTAATTTTAAATGAATTTTGTAATGCTTGGGTGAACACCCCAACTTCTCAATTTTTGTGGCAATTATTTTACTTCTGTTCCTCACTTTAAAAAAGTATATATCCTTGCATAATTTCCCAATCTCCAAATTTTATATCCTGTTTCCTGGCTCTCTTGTGAATTGAGATGTGCTTTCACAAGTCCAGCGTGAACCAGTTATGTGGGAGGGGCAAGGAATTTGACCTTCAAAAGCAGGGAAATGCACTTAGTTGACTCAGTCATAGCTTGTGCTAGTCAGTGTCCTTTAGAGTGTGAGAAAGAAGTGGTTAATGTGGTTGGTGTTTAACATGGTTATTTTGAGTGTTCATGTGGCATCAATATGCCTCCAATTAACACTAGAACCCCGGCGCTCGCTAGCTACCATTAACTACGGTAGTGGTCATTTTTGACCATTCATTTTTTGCCTTTTCGGTGTACATTTTACCACTTATTTCTTACCATTTTGATATTATTATTATTAGGTAACTAGGCTCAGTATATTATCACTGTTATGCATAAATTATTGGAAAATTGCCTTTCTAGGGCATACATATGAGTTTTCTATACTAAATTTTTTTGCCTAATATGCTTTTGGTATGGAGAGTTAGGAGAAAAAATATTTAATTTAGTAGTATATAAAAAACCCCGTGCGATGAACATGTCTTCTTTATTTATCTCTGTCTTTCAACAGTATGTTTACTCAAATAAAAAAAATTAGCTCAAATTCTCAGAAAGGCGGAATATGGTGCAATAGTACAGCTAAGAATATTTGTGATTATGAACATGAGAACTCAACTTTATGTATAATAGAACAAGTAATATTCCAACACACATCTTTATATTAGTAAACCTATTACAGTATGACAACTATGTTAGTACTTACACAGAAAGTTCCTTTCATTGTTATGAACATTCACTTATGCTTTGTATTTTACATACATAAGAATGTATCTAACTTCTGCTGTGCATTTTTCACATATTGGTTTCTTGCAAATATGACAGGAATTGCTTGCTTTGTTCTGTCTGCAGCTATGACCTATTTGACACTGTCATCGGCGATTAGGAGTTGGATGTTCTTCGGTTGGATTAGTCTGTATACAACGTTGTCTAGTTCCCAAGTAGGCTTCTCTTAGCTCTTCAGCGAGTTGAAAGATGAACCTGCAGCGTGAAAGTTCCTTGCCTTTTATTTCTCGAAGCACTGTCCAAGCGTTGATGGCAGCCAGTTCCAATATGTTGTAAAAAGCATGCATTGGCCATCTGCAGGTACCAACACGAAAGGAAAACAATCGTGCCATCTGATCAATCACATGCACTCCATATTTAGTGTTGTTGTAAAACTCAACTATTTCAGGAAGTATTTTTGAGGCTGCAGATATTGCAGATGAGTTGTGAATTGTACTCATTATAATTACATTCTTCTGTGGCTTTCCTTGGTAGATGGTTAGCAAAATACCGTCGTTTGTTTTCATAAGAATGGTATCATAAAAAGGAGCTCTGGAATTTCTTAGCTGATCAGGAGCTTCTCGTCTCAATCTGTTCACAGTTCTACGATACTAGTGCCCGACTCCTTTAGTCTTTTAGATAGTGACAGTGAAGTAAAATAGTTGTCGGTGGTTACGTTTCGTCCCTTTTTTAGAAACGGATTCATTAGAGACGTTACAACATGTTCTGAAACAGATCCCTTCTGAGGCCGCTGATTTATCCTTCCCCAGGTATGGGATAGCGTTGCAGAGTTACTTTGAGTTCACATCTCCAACCATCCAGTGTTTTTATACCAAATTTATCAGGCTTATTGGCCATGTATTGAATGAATAGACAGCGATATTTTGTAGGATAAAGTTGTTCATCTACTGCAAGGAACGCACCTGGTATGTAGCAAGCCTCACAGTTTTCAATAAATTTGTTCCAAATAGTTGAAGCCAGTGCAAACCTATCCGTCTTTAGCCTTTCAGAACGGGATGACTTGACATCAAATTGTAAACATCTCGTCAGTTCCACGAATCCGTCCCTTGTCATGGTATCAGAAAATATAGGTGCCCACCACTTTTTGGACCAGAGTTCAGCTAGTTCAAGGCTTCTGCACCCAAGTGCACCCCGCAAGTAAATTACGCTGATGAAAGTGTCCAGCTCATTTAAGGAAACAGTCCATTTCTCATCATTTTTCTTCTCTCTTGCTTCAATCACTGTACGTTTTTTGATATGTCGAAGAATCGACTCAACAATGAACAACTTCCAAGCAGATGCATGGCTGCTGTCCCTTACATTTCTCTTAGCATAAGCATATGACCTCCTTTTTCTTTCACATTATGTTGCTCTGTTCTACCAGGATTGTGACCTGTATTGATGATCTGCCACTCAGTACCCTTATCTCTAATAAGTACAGGAAGTTTTCCTCTTCATGTTACCTTTTACTGCCTCTTCTTATTATTGGTTGTGTTGAAGTGGTTGCGTTACCTGAAGCTGCAGCATTACTAGTAGGCATTCTCTTTTCACTTGCTGTTTGTGACGTAGTCAAATTGGATGGAGTTACACAGTGCTGCAAGTCATGTTCAAATGATGGTTGTATCGAGCTATGCCCATACCTTCTTACCTCCCTCGCAGCACGAGAATTACAGGAAATGTTACCGTGAACTTGTTTATCTGAAAATAAATAAACAGATAAACAATCAAACAAAATATATTTATAATGTATACAAACAAGGAAATGAATAACTACATAAATGACATATTAGGAATACAGTTTCATGTTATGCAATATCTAAATTCTAAAGCAAGCAGAATAAAACTTACCATTCAAATTGTCTTCACTGAACTACTCATCTTCCGATTGTTCTGAATCAGCTGGAGGTTGATAATCATCTTCACCACTACCACGCTCTTCAAAAAGATCACCTTCTGATACATCGTCTGGTATATCATGAAATATAGCCAGGATTTCATCTGGTTTCAAACCACGGGGCATCTTGGAGGCATAGATTTACAACGTAGACTACTATAATGAACAGTTGGCACGAAGACCGACAAAGCAGATTAGGGACAGTGAGAAATCCAACGATAATGCGAGCGAAAGCCTAACAAAATTGTAACGGTCAAAAATGACCGTCTCCGGGGTTCATGGTCAAACATGAAAAAAGACCCACGCAAATGATGACATGCCGAAAATTATTATGCTGTATAAAACTACAGGTTATATCAGGAAAAATCATGAAAGGCCAAGTTTCGTTTTAAACCACCGGCGGAGCTAAACTTATTTAAATATCAAGAATGGTCAAAATGACCGCTACCGGGGCTCTAGTGTTAAAGGTTTTAGACGTGTTCTCCTAGCACAACGGATAAGAGGCAAGGATTTTATTAGATAAGATGGGGATGTTGCATTTTGCGATTGTTGCGGTAAGGAGTAGCACTGTTATTTTGTTTTCAAATATTTTCTTGGTAGTAGTACTTTGTGAAACAATACAAATTAACTTTAAAATAATTAGATTATACTACCAGTTTTTAAATATTTTCTGGGTAACAGTAACGTCTATTTTAATTTCAGATAAAGTGCACTAAAAATTTCAAATTAACCAGCATGTCACATCTGTTTTGCACATTGCAAAAATATGAGTAAGAAAAAAGGAAATAATCTGCCACACACAAAATCCAGTCATTTATTACTGCTCCTGCATGTGAACCACCATAAAATAATAATATAAACAGAAGCCCACCTCGGTAGCATGATGGTTAGTGTATCTGCCTCACGTTCAAGGGGTCGCAAGTTCGAATCTCGCTTAGGGTAAGTTATCCGGGTAAGGTTTTTCGGAGGTTTTCCCTTATCCTGAGAAGACGAATGTCGGGTAACTTAAAGCTCCATGGATCTCAGGATATGACATTACGTTGGAGGATGTTAATTAAAAAAACAAAAAAAAACACACAAACTAATTATTACATGGATTGCTCATAGGCTCCATCATGTTGCAGAGAGATGCACAAGTAGCATTTGAATCTGAATATGTGCAGAAGGATATGATTTACATTAAAATCAACCTTTGTAATCTACCCTCTTCAATAAAAAATTTAGAAGCCACATGCCTGCCACTGATAGACTTGGTGTCAATTGTTGAGGAATTTCAAAGATCCTCAATTCTGCCCCTGACAAAGTGGGTGCAGTGGCAAAGAAGAAACTGGAGAGGTTCATAAATGCATTCTTCTGTTCAATGGGAAAAGGTTCTTTGTGGCGAACACTCCAATGAACAATTCGACCTGACACTGTCACAAACATGTTCCTTTAAGTATGTACCCATAACGTCTTGCAGTGCAGAACAGTCATTCTCTGCCTACAAAAACACATTGACTGACAAATGCAGAAGCCTCAAAGAAAATAATGTAGATATATTGTTTGTTGTTAACTATACTAAAAAGAGTGAAGTGATGTAAGGAAATTGGTACCAGAATGATAGTGCATAGTTTAGTGTATTTTTCCCTTTGTGCATGTTCCACAGTTTGATAGTGCATGAATGCATACATATTTCAGGATTTTATAGCACATGCAAGTCTTGTCCTTAGTTATAGGACATGCCAACTCAAAATGCAAAGAAAAGTATACCAAGCTATATAAATGAATACAAGTGCAGAGATCCCTGCTATCTTTTTTTTAGATAGGTTTCACTTTTGCTACTTTTAGCCATTCAGGAAATTGTCCAATTGTTAGTGAAAGATAAGCTAAAGAGCATTTTTCAATAATATAATTTTAATATCCATCAATTCCTGTTTTAGTTTTGTTTTTTAATTTTTGAATTACTGTTTTGATTTGCTCAGTCATTGCTGATACTAAAAAGAGACCATTTTCATTACATTTTAAACCTAATCTATCTCCTCTCATCACTGAATTCTTTTATATCACCTTTTCAGCCACACTAGTGGCTGAAATATCTTTAGGATTTCCTATATTTTGACCATCGATTTTCATACAAATTTGTCTCGGTTTTAATTTTACCCCAGACTATTTCTCAAAATGACTTAGATTTTTAGCTGCGCCTTTAAATGTGCTATCTTGGTGTAACCTTCTTGCCACCTTTGTTACTTTTTATATATTTTTTATGCTGTTGTTGTTGTAGTGTTTAACGCCCACTTTTACTACTACGGCACCGCAGGCGGTGACACAGATGATACATGGAATGAAGATGGAGCACCAGTGGAATGAGATGGCGGGGGAAACCAGGGCACCCGGAGAAAACCCGCAATGATGCCGCTTCGTCCACCACGAATACCACATGTGGGCCCCTGGGATCGAACCCGGGCCACCTAGGTGGTAGGCAAGCGCGCTAACCGCTCGACCACGGCACCGCCGACATTTTTTATGCTTCTGATAGGACTTAAATTCTTGTAATTTTATTTTTCTTGATGTATTTACTCAAGAACCTTAATATTTCTGATTTATGTATCCCGGTTGAAACCCATTTATTATTTTGTTTATCTGAATTTTGACTACTGGTATTGCTGCTCAAAGCATCCTAAATTAGAAGCTCCTTGAATGATGTCACATTGCCAAGGGGCAGAAAGTTGCAGCCCAATGTACCGCAATGATGCAAACTGCAATTGGTTGGGACGAACAGACATTGAGGAGGGAGCAATTGGCAGTACAAGACAAATGACCAAAGAATAGGGAATCTGGTGAACAATCTGTGCAAGCAGGCTCCAAAGGGCCTGATCTATAAGAGCTATCAGACTACTAGGACACCCTGGTGTTCAGAAATAGGTATGCTGAAGAAAGTATGGGAGTCAGATGAAGGAAAAACCAGGGTGAAACAGTTGGTGCTTCGAAGCAGAATGGTTAAGAAAATTGGAGGAACCTATATCACTACAATAGCAAGGCACCTGAGTGTTAATAAGAGGAAAAATTAAAATTATTTTGTTGTTTAACGATGCTGTCAATTGCCAGGATCACATCAGCATCGCCGGTGTGCCGAAATTTCGTCCCGCAAGAGTTCTTTTACATGCCAGTAAATCAAGTGACACGGAGCTGTCATTTCTAAGCACACTTAAAAACCATTGCCCTGGGTCGAGTTTGAACCCACGAGCTTGGGATCAGTAGACCAGCGTTTAACCAACTGAGCCACCCAGATCGACAGAATAAGAGGAAGTGACGTCACCTATTCTATTGGTGAGCAACCCATTGTTAAAACTGAAAATCCAACAATGTAACAAAAAGAACTGCAGGACCATAATCTGCAGACTTTATACCACATACTTCCATTTTGTGACACTACTAGCTTCTTTAGCATGACCACAGGCAGTATTCCCAAAATGGCAGACATCAATGTTTTGTTTCAATAGTGTGCTGCAATTGAATTCCATATTAACCCTCCATCGGGAGCAATATATCTGAGAGATACCTCTCCCACTTTTTTAAGCAATATGACGCAACTGTTTATGCGAAATTAATACAAGTCATTGTAGCTTCCTAAAACTTCCTGTAGCACTTCCTGGTTCATTATTGGCCAGCTGCTTGTTGTTTCGTTCGATTATCAAGCAAAAGTATCTGTGAGGTACATTGCGCCCGCTCACGTACCTCATTGTTTCTGTGGTCTTTTTTTCTGCTGGTCACATTTTTATGTACCATAATGTCTAAGAAGCAAGAAGTGTTCAAACCTAATGACCTACAGAAAGCCCTGGAAATGCTCTGGGATGAAAATGAAGATAATAAAGATTTTGTTGATTATGAAAGTGACACAGATTGAGAAACTGCGACAAAAGTCCGTGAAGAAGATTCTTCAGGTCCTTCTGCTGAAAATAAGAGCAAAGTTTGCAAGTCTTGCCTTGTAGACTCAAAAAAGAAGCGACTTTCAAGATATTGCTGCAAGAAATGTGAAATGTACTATTGTTTTGAGCATGCCGGACAGGTTTGCAAGAAGTGTGCTGAGAATTTGCAGTGAAAACTCTCAAGTATATTACAGACACACGCACATACAATTTAGTTCAAATAACTGATTAAATGTAATAATGTTTATAATTTCATAAAAACTGATGATGTTTATTGTTAACTTTATGTTCAAATATAAGAATAATTATCCTTTCACATTTTGTACATTCGCAGTATTAGTTTATTTTCTGCAACTTACATAACTCATGTTTTTGAAATGTTGTTGTTGTTAGCTAATGCTGGATTTCTGACAATGAAGTCATTAATCCTCTTGCTCTCCAATATTTTTCACTGATGGATGGGGCACTAGAAGTGGCCGGGCATATTTGAAGGTGGTCTCGATCCATTTCCTCTTGCAGATCACATAGAGGACAGAGTGGTGAAGAATATATCCCAATTCTGTTTAAATGTTTTGCCAGACAATCATGTCCTGTAATCAACCTGAAGATTGCAACTGCTGTTTTTCGAGGATACTCAGGAATCACTGTTTGAATGTTTGGTAGTTCCCATCTTTTATTCTTTGATTTTTCATAGTAATATTTTGCAATAATTTTTTTGAATTCAGAGTTGACTAATCTTTTAGCTGCATAAAATGGTAAATTAACTATAGATTTTTGTACACCGCTGGTACCCTTTTTTGCAAGAAAATCAGCTTTCTCATTACCACTCAGTCCACAGTGAGCCGGTATCCATTGGAAGACTAGGTGTTTTTGAAGTGCTGTTAGATGGCTAAGCATCTTCCAACATTCTATAATAGTTTGGTTTTTTGGTGACAACTTGGAAGTAATTGCTATAATTGCTGCCCTGGAATCTGAGAGAATAACTGCTTGCTGAAAATGTGAAATTCTATACAAAAGATTTTGTAGGGCCATTCGAATTGCTTCAATTTCTCCATCAAAGTTAGTAGTTCCATAACTTAAAGATTTGTAATAGGAAAAGAGGTGACATGTGACTCCAGCACCTGCTCCATCTTGGTTTGATATAAATGATCCATCAGTATAAATATGGAGCCACTCATGTTCTGGAAACCTAGTATGGATTGTTTCTAATGCCAATAATTTTAGAACACTAGTTGGAGTATCACTTTTTTTAACTTCTTCTGTCAGGTGTAAATAATATGTGATGTCTAATGTATGTGTTGGATTGACTTTAGATACGAAGTTTTCCTTTGAATTTGGAAGGTGTACATCCTTCTTGATATCTTGAATTTTGGAAAGAAAGCTCTCCTGAGTCTTTAGTGTATGTGTAAAATTTCTCTTGTGCCATGTATTGAATGGGAGTCTGATCAACTTTTCATGTTGAATAAGAGCCGCTTTTTCTATTTCATATTCAAGGGGATATTGGTTGGTTAGTATTTCCATAGCTGCTATTGGTGTGGTTTTGATAGCACCTGTAATTAATCTCAGACTTTGGTTTTGAAAGATTTGAATTTTTTTTTGTGTTTGCTGTTACAAGAACTTCGCTGCAGTAAGTAAACAACGGTTTTATATATATATTATATGTTGTGTTAAGCGTTGCTCTGGAACATCCCCACTTCATTCCTGTTAAACGTTTTAACAGTGAAAGGCGCCTCTCTGCTCTTTGTATTACATTTTCTATTTGTTTGGTCCATGTAAGTTTGGTATCAAATGTAACTCCTAAATACTTTGCTTCCTTTGTTTCTGGTAATTGTTGACCCTCAAAATTTAGTTTTATTTTTAGTGGTTTTTTTCTTAGTGAAAAGATTTGGTAGTTTGATTTTGTTGTATTAACAGTCATTAAATTTTCTTTGGTCCACCTCTGTAAGTTGGTTAAGGATTGTTGCATGGCTTTTTCCAGTTCTGTACTTTTGCTTTTTGGTTTTGAAGTCCACATTACCAAGTCATCAGCAAATAGTGCACACTTCACGCCTGATTTTTGTATTTGTTGTGGTAGATCATTAATAAATATATTAAAAAGTGTAGTGCTGAGCACTGCACCTTGTGGCAAGCCACGGTGTATTTGTTTATATTTAGATATATTTCTTCCATATCTGGTTGCAATAAAGCGTTGTGTTAGGAAATGACATAGCCATGAAAACATTGGACCTTGTATCCCTATTTTTTTTACTTTCTTTAGTAGTTTTGTTCTGCATATAGAATCATATGCGCTTTGAAAATCAATAAAAACTGATAAATTATCTTCTTTTCTATTGAAGGAGTCTTTGATTTCTTGACTGAGAAGTAAGACTTGTTCATTTGTAGAGTGGAACTCTCTGAATCCAGCTTGACATGGGGATATTAAATTTTGTGATTCTAGAAACCAATTTAACCTGTTTGACACCATTCTTTCCATCACTTTTGCTATTATGCTGGTAAGAGCTATTGGTCTATAATTTTTTATTTCTGATGCTGTTTTGTCTTTCTTCAAGAGTGGGACAATTATTGCTTTTCGCCATTCAGCAGGTACAGTGGTTTTCCAGGATAGATTGTAGAGTTTCAGTAGTTGTTGTTTTGCTGTTTTTCCAAGGTTTTTTATGAACTCTGGATGTATGTGATCTGGTCCAGGAGACTTTTTGTTTTTTAGATTATTTATTGCAATGTTCAATTCTTGCATATTAAAATTTTGGAAAAAGATATTGCACTGAGTGTTAGGATTACATTCTCTTTCTTGTTTCGAATCTTTCTTAAATTCTTTACGTTCCTTTTTATTATTTCTTGTTACTTTGTGTGCATTAGCATAATATTTATTGAATGTTTCGGCTATGACTGCATCATTTCATTTTTGAAATGTAGTATGATGTATTGTAATACTTTGAAAATAAAATTTGGTATATAAAAATAACATAATTAAAACACAATAAAATACAAATATTTCCCATTTAGGAGGAATTTCAGACAGCACAGAGGCAGAAATGTACATGGTATCTCTCAGATATATTGCACCCAAACATGTAACAATAGGTATTGCGCCTGACGGAGGGTTAAAGAGGGAAAATTTGCTGAAGTTCACCTCAGACTTTAGCATGCCTGTGGAGATATCTGCATGTATACTAGCAGTTTAGGAGGTGGGTGAAGTATTTTAAAGATGGGGAAATGAGTATCCAAGATGCGCCTCATAGTAGTCACATGTGCACTGCCTCTACGGATCACAACAAGAAAGAGTTGACGAGATCATTAGAGCAGATACACGTATCATTATGGATGAAATCACTGCACATCTTGCAGTAGGGCATAGTGCATGGCAAGAAATGATACAAATTCGCACTGTGGTGAAATGCCACAAGTGTTGTTACTGCAGGAGATTGGAGATGTCTTGTGTTCAACTCCTCCAGCAAGTGAATGGTTCGGAAGATAGGCATGTTTCATTATGCTGCTACTTTACCACACAGAAAATGAAGTGAACATCACAGTACAAGTGATAATGAACAGTGAAACTAGTTCACATTACTCATGTAACAGGGTGAGCTGGAAATTCTCAGTGAAACTTGAATGAGATAAAAGTGAAAGTATTGGGAAAAACGGGATGAAAACAATATTGACTGGACAAGAAGCAGTGCATACTTTCAAGAGGAACCATTACCACCTGACATGAACGTCCTTCAGTACTAGAAAAACAAGCAATTTCCAGGGCAAAGAAATTGGCCAAATAGTTTATATATGAAATCCGGTTTTTTGAGTCACTTCATTTATACTCACCTTCACTTATAAAATGTTGGAAAAACTGGAAAGTTTTCAAGATCATTTGATCTCATCCTCAGCCACTGGGTGAGTGAAGCCAACTTCTTCCACCACCTCTCTACTATTATGGTACTGTTGCCATCAGGTGTTAGGGGTGCAAAGTTTTAACGCATTCAATGCCGGGATTTCAAAATTTACTACTCTATTACTGTTTTTGATTATGTATATTTTTTCCCCAAATGTTTAGTTTGAGACGGGAACTTCTATGTATATATTTGTAATTTTAGATTAAGAATGTACATAAATATAAGATTTTAGATATAAGTATAACTTGGTATTGTGCAAAGAAGCTGCCTCTTGGAAGTAGGTTGACCTGAGTGCGTTTCTGAAGGCCAGGGAACAAACAATCTTTTGTCATCCCAAGCCGAGGGACATTTGCCAGAAGTCCAAGGACCCAGCTGGGTAAAATACACCCCTCCTCCATAACACGACTAGAGAGAAAGTGCGGGGGCGAGATATAAAGAGAATAACGTAGAAGCTGACAGTGGGGGTCTGTGTTGCGATGTTCCTTGGAGAGTAAACCTCGTATTGCTGAATAAGTATAGCTTCGCGCCAAAAGAAACGTTGAGGTGTAAAATGCCACAGTGATTAGTGTAAAGTAAAGCAAATAGCAATCTTAGAACAAAACTCCAGAAACTTGCTCGGGTCGGCACTTCGAGGCAAAATAACTGATGAAGAATAAACTTAGTAAAAGTCTGTGTTGTGTTGTCATCTAACCTCGCGCCTGAGAAACATCCTCTCATGCCTACCTAAATCCGGCACCCAACCCGTTACAACTGGCGCCCAAAGTCACAACCCCGTTACAAATGGCATCCCAACGTGGCGGCTCGACAAAGAATGACAACCAGAGGATCGCCGATGGAAGCAGTTGACTCGGCGAGAATAAATCAACGCGTAGGAAGAGAGTGAACTTCAACCCAGGGACAGCAGTAGACGCCGTGGACGCGAAAAGGAGACGACGACCAAGTAACATCACGAGCGACAAGAAACAGCCTCAAGACCTCGGAGGAAAGGCGCACCAGGTGCTGTTTCAACAAGCGAGACAATCAACATCAGAGGACGACCACATCAACCCAGCAACGCAAGTCGCCGAAAGGTCAGAGTTTTAAAACAATCCTATGTAAAGACAATATATATGATAGTTATAATAGTAGATGCATGAAAATAAACGTGTGCAAGAATGAAAGGATATTATATACAGTATGACTGAGCGGGGAAGATTAGAATAGGGTAAATTTTAAATAGATGCTCCTTCGTAGCGGAAAGTTAAGTAGAAATACCAAAATGGAGTCGTTAGAACAGAATAAAGAAAACTGCTGGGAGCAGCGACATGGTAGGGAATACTTCGGGAGATTACTTTAAGATACTCTTGGAAAAAATAAACGAAATGGGTGATAGGTTGGAGAGTAAAATTAGTGGACAGGCTAAAGAACTAAACGAAAGGGGTGATAGGTTGGAAAGTAGATTAGAGAATATGGGTGGTCAGGTTAAAGAACTAAACGAAAGGGGTGATAGGTTGGAAAGTAGATTAGAGAATATGGGTGGTCAGGTTAAAGAACTAAACGAAAGAGGTGATAGGTTGGAGAGTAAAATTAGTGGTCAAGTAAAAGAACTCTTAGACGAAGGATTTAGGACCCAAGAATCAAAGCTCAAAGAACATTTAGATCACAAGCACCAGGAATTTGAGGAGAGAATGAGGGAGCAATTAAATACACAGCAGGGGAGCATTTCCGAAATCCAGGAAGGGTTAAATTCCTTTAGAATTAACGTAGACGAAAATTTAGAACGTATGAAAGAGATGTGTGAAAGAAAAAATGTAGAAACTATGAAAATGCTGACGGATGAGCTAATAGCTAGTAAGAACGCAGTGCATGGGGAGGTAAATGAAACTTTGCAGGCAGTACACGCTGAATTAGAAGCTGAGGGAGAAGAAATTAATAAACTTAAGGAAAACACGGAGAAACAGCTATTAGCTCATCTAGAGGTAGATAACCGTTTAAAACAGAACGAGAGTAAGATAGTGGAACTTCAGGGATCTGTAGAGAGAATGGAGATACAATTACGAAGTATTAATGATGGTAATGCGACAAGCGCAGTTGACAGTAATGGAAATAACTCAATTGTAAATAGTGCACAGCATGAGGCTGCAGCTATAGAGAATGTAACACCTAGCTCCTTCCGCGTGAACCCGTCTAATACAGGGAATAGTCTTAGTCAATATGGGCAATTACTGAATGAAGTGTCTGTCCCCATTTTTGAAGAGTCTGATGCCATAAATCCTAAGCAATTCCTTATCGACTTAGACCGCTATTTTGAGATAAAGGATATACCGGAACAGCTCAAAATGTTTGTTGTGCGGAAGGCTCTGAAAAATAGATCTCTGACGTGGTTAAGGCTTGTTTTGGGGGAAAATTGTTCTTACGAGTATTTCAAGCAAATGTTCCTAAACAAGTACTGGAACGCGGCTACGCAGAACAAGGCCAGATCAATATTGAGCAACGGCCGATACAATGAACACGGCCGACAGTCGATGACGGACTACGTGTTAACTTGCGCGCAAAATTGTAGATTAGTCGATCCTCCTGCAAGCGAAGCAGATTTTATTTCGCAAATTATTAAACATTTCCCACAGCAGATTACAAATTACCTGATTGTAGCGAGACGAAAGATATTACGGAATTAATAGATCTTGTGTCAGCTTTTGAAAGTAAAAACTGGGAACGGGAGTTTGATTATGGTTCGCGGAGAAATGAAAGGGGAAGCTGGCGTGGTCAGCCGAGTTCACCGCGCGCCAACAGAAATTTCAATGGGAACCATAACCGAGACGTTGGTATCAGGGAACGATACCGAGATGATCCGCCAAGATTCGAGGGTAGGCCAAGAAACGGCAGACGAGAGCATCAGGTAAATTTGATTAGAACGGAGGCGAATTTCCATGATGGACCGTACCGACCTAGGGGACGTCGAAACGGGCATAACCCGAGAACCCCGTGGAGAGCACACGACTCCGACGAAGAGCATTACCGTAGAGAAGACAGGGGGAATTACGGTAGCGGATATAGCTCGCGAGGAAGTAACCGACGGGGCCAAGGAGGGGGAAATTCAAATATGCCCGGAGGTCAAGAGATCTTAGTGGCACCTGTGAGAGAAGGGTTTGCAATAGTGGACGGAAATAATCCGGAAAACTAAATTGCGATCTTGTTGTGGACCGGAAAAAGATTGCACCGAACCCTGGGGTGATTTACTGCACTGGGCTACGGTCCGAATTAAATGATGACGAAAGTGAACAATTGGCAATACTGAAGAATTACTCGGACGAAAACGAAGTAGAATCCCCGGTAATAGAGGTTAAAGTAGGAGGTAAAGCGGAGTTATTTACAGTAGATACCGGTGCTACCATGAATGTATGTAGCGCGAAGTTTTTCCAAGGGTTGCTAAACCGAAATGTCAAGATGATGACTTTACCTACTTCTAATGTGGTTTGCAAGGTAGCCGTAGGCAAAACGGTGCAAAGAATTAAACTGCAGACCATGCTATGCTTAGAAATCGGCGGGGAGGTGTTTGAGTACATATTCTTAGTGATCGATAATTTGATTTGTGAGGTCATTATTGGATGTGACATGTTGTACGACCTGAAGGCGGTCATAGACTTCGCAAAGGGAAGTTTAAATTTAAATAAAGATGAAAAGAGAATAGCTGTACCGTTTGTTCGTAACATGAAAAAAAGTGAGATTGTTGGCGTGTTAAATGAGTCCGATATAGGAGACGAACACTTATTTATCCAGCATATGCGTGTAGAAACGGAACCGGTTGTAAAGATTGCTATCAGGGATAACAAACCCGAGGGTAAAAGACCTCCTTTTAGTGAAAAGGCGGAGGGTACTTTGGAGCGAGAGAGAGGGAAGGCGCCCGTACCCTTATTCGTGGAACAAAGCCACCAAGTTCGGCAGGCTGCAATGAAAGGAAAGCTGACCGAGTCTTACCAATTGACCAAGGAACAAATGAGCCAGTTAGAAGACACATTAACTAAAAATGCTAACACCTTCAGTAAATTACCCGGCAGATGCAAATCATATCAACACAGTTTCGAGGTAAAGGACGTGAAAGCTTGTAATTACAGACAGAGGGAACTACCATTAGCCATACAGACGCAGGCTAGAGCTATCATCAACCAAATGTTAGAACTAGGAATACTTAGAATCTCAAATTCGGATATAATTAGTCCCGTTGTTTGGATAGCGAAGAAGGATGGCAGTTTAAGAAAAACATTGGATGGACGGGGGGTAAATAAATGCACCCTTCCAGACTATTTTAGGAGCGAATCTATTGAGCAGTTGATCGCTAAGATGTCCAGGGGCCAATATATTTCCTCAATTGATTTAACGGCGTCCTATTGGCAAGTTGAGCTGAAAGAAGAGGTTAGGAAATACACGAGTTTTATCTTTGAAGGAATACATCTAGAATATACTGTCTGCCCTTTCGGAATGCGCACCTCGGGAAATGGTTTGCTTCGGGCCATAAATGAAATTTTAGGGGATGCCACGAGGACGTATTTGCTCCATTATGTGGATGACTTCTTGATCATAGATAAAGATTTTGACGAGCACATGAAACATGTAGATTACGTGTTGACGAAACTTCGAGAAAATGGAATGACTGTAAACCTCGAAAAATCTAAATTCTGCGTAAAGGAGGTAGAATTTTTGGGGTACATAATAAATGAAAAGGGGCTAAAACCTGACAAAAAGAGAATAGATGCCATCATGAATATTCCGCCCCCTAAAACGGTTAAACAAGTTAGAAAACTGAATGGCGTCTTAAACTATCAGGCAAAATTTATTCCACAGTATGCCAGTATAATGGAACCTATAAGGGAATTATTGAGAAAAGGGGTGAAATGGCACCCACCCAGCAGAAGGCGTTCAAGAAGATTAAGCAGCTGTTTGCAAACTCTATACTACTTGAGAGGCCTAGGGATGGACTTCCTTATGAAATTTACGTGGACGGTTCATGCCAAGGGTTTGGAGCTATTCTAGGGCAAAGGCCAGCTCCAGACCAGTTCCATGTTATAAGTACGGCTTCCAGGGGGTTGAGCCACGTAGAGAGAAACGCGTCAGTGACCGAAATAGAGATCTGTGCGATGTATTTTGCCATTCAGCGATTTAGAACTAACATATACCGCAAAAAGGTGAAGATCTTCTCTGATCACATTAGTTTGTCTTTTCTACAGAAATGTAAGTATACTAGCTCAAAGATGTGTAGGTACGCTCATGAAATAATGATGTATGACGTGGAAATCCTACATATACCGGGAAAGATGAATACGTTCAGTGATATGTTATCGCGACTAACCCATCATGCAGAAATACCCGATAATATGGATGGAGTGCTAAGAGAAATTAAAGTGTTGAAACTAGAGATACCAATGGATAGGGGATTAAAGGAGAAATTAAAGAAAATCAGCGAATTGCAGAGGAAAGACTGTAAGTTGGTCAGTTTAATGGTCAAAGTGCCGGAAATAAATGGACAGGTGGAAGGTAGTTTGGGAATGAAAGACCAAGTCTTATATAAAAAGCACGGAGCCATTAACCCGAAGTGGAAGACATACATTCCTGGTAGCCTGGAAAAAGAAATTATTACGACGTTCCACAAAGCGTTATGTCATTCAGGGACGGACAGGACGACTGCTACCATTTTGGAAAATTTGTACATCCCTAAGCTAAGACGAAAGGTAAGACATACGGTTACGGTGTGTGACGTATGTCAGAAAGCGAAGCCACTGCAAGTCGCGTACGATTACGAGACGAACGCCATCCTACGGGACAAACCAAGATCCTTAGTTACGGTGGATTGTCATGGTGAGTTACCCCGAGGAGCGTTTGGATATAGATACGTCATAGTATTTGTAGACGTGTTCTCAAAGTTCGTTAAGATTTACCCGGTTAAAAAGATCGATAGTGCCACATGTTTGAATAAATTGCTGAAGTATTATATTCCCCAGGTCGGAAAAATGGACGCATTACTAGCAGATAACGCTACCATGTTTACAGGAAAGAAGTTCGTTAACACGATGAAAGAACAAGGTATCAAACTTTACCACTGTTCGCGTTATCGGCCAAATAGCAACCCGACCGAGAGAACCATGAGAAACCTATCGGTGTATCTGCGAGTATCCTGTAGTAAGCAACAGACGAAATGGCCCGAGATGATACCGACAATTTAAAAGATATTAAATGAATCAGTAAACCAAGTCACGGGATTCAAACCGGTAGAGTTAATGCAAGGCAAGCTCATCAACACGATGGGTGCGAACATACCGCGAACCCTGGATGTGGAAGGCGCCGTGGGTACCTCGCAATTAGAAATTATGGAAGTGGCCGCCGAGCGAATGAGAAAGAGGGCGGATAGACGTAAAGAAAAACATAAGGCGAAAAAGAGGAAAAAGTGGAAATTACACAAAGGCGATCTCGTATTGGTGAGAAACAAGAAACTTTCTAGCGCCATAAACAAATATAACCAGCGCATGGGACTTTTATACAAGGGTCCGTATAAGGTAGTAGAAGAATACGGAACTGACACGTACTTGCTTATGGACTTGAACAGCGGTAAGCTAGGCGGAAAATGGCATAAGCAGCTATTACGTCCGTATCTTCAGGACGAGGTCAGAACCGAAGAAGAACAAATAAAGGAAAGAGCACGCAAAAGTACATAAAGAATAAGTATTCGAGGTAAGATACGCCCGAGTCAGCCTATCAATTCGAGAGCTAGGTAAATACAGAATAAATGGTGTCAGAGGTCTAATTACGTGTCAAAGGGAGACTGAAGAGGCAGGAAACAGTAATGAGAGATATTTGAAAAAAAAAATTTAATGGTTTTAAAATACGCGAGAAGAGGTATATAAGTTTACAAAGACAGATGAAGGAACAGTGGTAAACTTGGAAGGATATAGGGGAAGATAAGCAGAAATAAGTGTAAAATTAGTAGCTCGTAAGTGTGATTAGATTAGCAGTGCAAAAGGTCATTATGTGAAACACTGGTTTAAGAATTAAAAAGAAAAAAAAATGTAAAATTAGTAGCTCGTAAGTGTGATTAGATTAGCAGTACAAAATGTCATTATGTGAAACACTGGTTAAGAATTGAGGGACCCTGGAAGACATTGAACCCTTGTGTTTACGTTTAGCCAGGTAGACAAGGAGAACCTGTGTCAGTGACCTATATGTGTGATAGTGTAAAGGAAGAAGGTGAAAGTCCAAGACAGGTAGCTAATTGAAAGTAAAGGTATGCTACGAGGAAGTGGAAATTCTTATGTGTAAGTTAAGTTGAAGTCAGGACTTCAGAGGAAAATAGAAGTAATCAAGAAAAAAAAAGGAGAAATCTCTCAAAGTTCTTCCTATTTTCTTGTTACAAAATCCGGCGCATTTGAGACGGGAACTTCTATGTATATATTTGTAATTTTAGATTAAGAATGTACATAAATATAAGATTTTAGATATAAGTATAACTTGGTATTGTGCAAAGAAGCTGCCTCTTGGAAGTAGGTTGACCTGAGTGCGTTTCTGAAGGCCAGGGAACAAACAATCTTTTGTCATCCCAAGCTGAGGGACATTTGCCAGAAGTCCAAGGACCCAGCTGGGGAAAATACACCCCTCCTCCATAACGGGACTAGAGAGAAAGTGCGGGTGCGAGATATAAAGAGAATAACGTAGAAGCTGACAGTGGGGGTCTGTGTTGCGATGTTCCTTGGAGAGTAAACCTCGTATTGCTGAATAAGTATAGCTTCGCGCCAAAAGAAACGTTGAGGTGTAAAATGCCACAGTGATTAGTGTAAAGTAAAGCAAATAGCAATCTTAGAACAAAACTCCAGAAACTTGCTCGGGTCGGCACTTCGAGGCAAAATAACTGATGAAGAATAAACTTAGTAAAAGTCTGTGTTGTGTTGTCATCTAACCTCGCGCCTGAGAAACATCCTCTCATGCCTACCTAAATCCGGCACCCAACCCGTTACAACTGGCGCCCAAAGCCACAACCCCGTTACAAGTTCTATCGGTAAAGTAAGTGATCTTAACAATTTTATATTACAGCCCATGTTGCGGTTATCTATCCACAAATGGTGTGATACAACAAACTTTCCAACTTATTTAAGTTTTATGTTTTTTTTGGTGTTCCCTTAGCCCCATTTCCAACTTTCTTTTAGTTTTTTCTCTCACAGTTGATCTGGTAAATCCCGGATTTTGAAGTTACAGGGTTTGTATTTTTAGTGGCTTGTTTAGCAGCTTCTTCAGACTGACTTTGTTTTGAGGTGCTAGTCTTATGTTTAATTTTTTGAGCATGTATTCAAAGTTTCTAAAAGCCCAACGATGGTAGGTGAATTTTCCACATTTCCAGTTTGTATTCGTAAGTAGTGTCAATGCAGCAGTTTATGAAATTACTTTGAGTCTTTCCTTTCTTTTTAACATATTCCTTATGATGATGGATTGAACATGTTTATATACTTCATTGATTTTATTCTTCAAATTTTTAATTGTGTTCTATGACTTTGTATTAAACATGCACATGGTAATGGATATGTGTAGGTAGTAAAGAGGCTAAATCTGCTATGTTTTTTAGCATTATATGGCTAATTACTAATTATTGGATGAAAAAACATGTGCTGTGTGGTAGTTGGGAATAATGGTACAATTATTTTTAGTTGTTTGAATTTCACATAAAATGTATACTTATTAGTATATCTCTTCAAGATTGCAGAATAAAGAAAAGTTGCTAATGTTTGTTTTTCTATGAATAGAAAATCATTTAAAAGGAAGATTTTAACACCAATAGTTGCTATTATTATATAACAGTTAATAGTTTTTATTATTACTATTGTTATTACTGTTGTTGTTGTTCTTCATCTTCGTCATCTTCTTCTTCATCGTCTTCATCATCTTCGTCTTTGTCGTCATCTTCTCCGTCTTCGTCATCTTCTCCGTCTTCGTCATCTTCATCTTCTTCATCATCTTCATCTTCTTCATCATCTTCATCTTCATCACCTTCTTCACCTTCATCACCTTCTTCACCTTCATCACCTTCTTCACCTTCATCCTCTTCTTCTTCTTCTTCTTCTTCTTCTTCTTCACCTTCACCTTCACCTTCACCTTCACCTTCACCTTCACCTTCACCTTCACCTTCACCTTCACCTTCACCTTCACCTTCACCTTCACCTTCACCTTCACCTTCACCTTCACCTTCACCTTCACCTTCACCTTCACCTTCACCTTCACCTTCACCTTCACCTTCACCTTCACCTTCACCTTCACCTTCACCTTCACCTTCACCTTCACCTTCACCTTCACCTTCACCTTCACCTTCACCTTCACCTTCACCTTCACCTTCACCTTCACCTTCACCTTCACCTTCACCTTCACCTTCACCTTCACCTTCACCTTCACCTTCACCTTCACCTTCACCTTCACCTTCACCTTCACCTTCACCTTCACCTTCACCTTCACCTTCACCTTCACCTTCACCTTCACCTTCACCTTCACCTTCACCTTCACCTTCACCTTCACCTTCACCTTCACCTTCACCTTCACCTTCACCTTCTTCTTCTTCTTCTTCTTCTTCTTCACCTTCACCTTCACCCTCTTCTTCTTCTTCTTCTTCTTCTTCTTCTTCTTCTTCTTCTTCTTCACCTTCACCTTCACCTTCACCTTCACCTTCACCTTCACCCTCTTCTTCTTCTTCTTCTTCTTCTTCTTCTTCTTCTTCTTCTTCTTCTTCTTCTTCTTCTTATTATTATTATTATTATTATTATTATTATTATTATTATTATTATTATTATTATTATTATTAAACAAATCATACATTAATTCCTGAAAATTCACTAAGATGCTCATACTTTGCATACTTTACACCTGTCAGTAAACAACTTCTTGATAATGCCTTCAAGTGAAGGCAAAACACGTTAAAAATTTAAATTCAGGTATGTGAAGTATGAGTATCTTCATCATGTCACCATATATCATTTTTGGGAATCATTACATTACCTCACAGTATCAATCTCAATTGATTCTAAACTAGGTCATTTATTCCCTAACAATAAGGATATATATAACCTGTGGTCAATTGCTACCCATTGGAGAAAGTCAAGCAGAACAATTTCGGAATTAGCGTGCAATACAGAATTGGTTATTTGCATTTATACACAGAAAACCACTAATAAAAACATAATTCAGTGAACAAGCTTTGCAGCTTTTCATAAAGGATTATTGAGTCAATACTTCAAAATCAGTATTGGTATAGAACATTGAGAAATAGTGATATTCCAATGGAGACAATGTTTAAGTATAAAGCATGTTACAACAAATAATTTTTAATTACATTTTTTACCAAATGATTCTCCTAAACGTACGGCCGAGTCAATCTGTTTAAAACTAAGTTTTGAAGATGCTCATAATTTGTGTCTTGAGAATGTACTTGGCTGAAAGCCTCAGACAATTCTAAATTCATCATAACAACCGGAAAGCTTCAGCTCTTATTATAAAATACAGATTGGTTTGTGGGTATATAACAAAGGTGCTAATTTTGGGTATAAAATTTGTAATCCTCCTATCTTCAAAATAATTAGTCACTCTTGATCCTCCTACAGCTCGAGGTTTTGAAAGTTTGAACTGTTATAAATATACTAGGGTTTCACATATTTTTAAATAAGCTATATTAGAACACAAGTAGTAATTATGCATATAAAATGCATATGCACATTACTCTCTGAATTACCTTGGCCAGCATGTAAGTATTTCCACAGTGCCCTAAGTGAAATAAGTGTGTCTGGATTTAGTGGTAAAGTCTGATTCAAAATAACCAAATCAAGTCCTGTGGTAACATGGTCCTGGAGACCTTCCCCAACTGGCAAATCCTTCAGCACCGTGATCTGGAAAAAGCAATCTTATTATTGGGAGGAATATTTTCTCTGAAGTAGCAATATATATATAGGACTTGAAAGATCTGAAAGTGTTTATTTCCATAAACACGGTAGCAGTAATAATGATTGTGGTGGCGGCGGTGGTGACAACAATAAAAAAAGCAGCATTCAAAAGATCTCTTACATGAGCAGCAAGTTGTTGCAACATTGATCCTTGTTGGATCTTGGAAGTACTGATATGACCAATGCCACATATGAAAATTATTAAATATTGTAACTGTACAAAATATGCAAATTCTTTTATAGTGATCAGAGCTTCACGGGTGATCAGCCGTGTTAAATTTAAGAAGGTCAAGCTTTCGGCCATTATACTCTCCATGGCCATCTTCAGGACTAAAATGATGGAAAATTCTCCTCAGTTTTCAGATATATACTATGGTTAGGTTGTGTTGTCCCAGCCAATGCGCGGGTGGTGGTTTCTGATTGGGCCTGCTGTAGGCTCGGCTGCAGTGTTTTCCCACGGGTATACACTTTGTGCAGTGTTTCTGATGGCTATAGTCCACGCGGAACTTAGTTTGAGTCCGCCCTCTCTGTTGAAATTGTGGGGGTGTAATTTGATGTGGATGGCCTCCTTGATGAGTCTGTCCCAGTAATTTTCTGCGTGTTCTAGTATTTTTGTGTCTTGGAAATTTATTTTGTGGACCTGTTCTATGCAATGTTGGGCTACTGCTGATTTTTCTGGCTGGAGAAGTCTGATGCTCCGTTGATGTTCTTTGCATCTTTCCTCTATCGTGCGTCCTGTTTGACCCACATACACCTTACCACACTCGCAAGGAATCCTGTATATTCCCGGGACCTTAAGCCCAAGTGGGTCTTTCACCGGCCTGAGGAGTTGTCGGATCTTCTTAGGGGGCATGAAGAAGGTTTTGATATTATGTCTCGCGAGTATACGGGAAACCTTGTTGGAGACAGAGCCGTAGAAAGGTATGTAGGCCTTCTCTTGAGTGAGCAGTAGCGGGTTCTTCCTGCTGCGTTTGACTTTCCTATGGGTCTCATTGATGTCCTGGTTGCTATACCCATTCTTGCGTAGGGTATCCTGTAAGTATTGAAGTTCTAGGTGTATGTGGTCCATGTCTGCTATGTCAAACGTTCGGTGAAACAGAGTGGAAATGATTGTTTTCTTCTGAGAGGGATGATAGTGGCTGGAGGCATCCAAGTATCTGTTGGTGTGTGTGGGCTTCCTGTAGACCGTGTGTCCCAGGCTGCCATCTGGTTTTTTGTACACTAGAACATCCAGGAAGGGAAGGGAGTTGTCGTTCTCCACTTCCATGGTGAATTTGATATTAGTATGTAGGCTATTGAGATGGTCCAGAAAAAAGCCAAGTTTTTCTGTCCCGTGTGGCCAGATGACGAAAGTGTCGTCGAGGTATCTATAGAAAGCTTTTGGTTTGTGTGTAGCGGTGTCCAGTGCAGTGTGTTCAAAGTTTTCCATGAAGAAATTGGCAATGGCCGGTGATAATGGTGAGCCCATGGCCACTCCGTCAGTTTGTTCGTAAAACTGGTCGTTGTAGCAGAAGTAGGTGGACGTGAGAGTGTGTCTGAAGAGTTGTGTGATGTCCTCCAGAAATTGTTCCGCTATGAAATGTAGTGAGTCTTCTAGAGGCACTCTGGTGAAGAGGGATTCAACGTTGAAACTCACCAAGATATCCCCCGGGTCCAATCTCATGGTTGAGATCTTTTGTATGAAGTGGCTGGAGTTATTGATGTGATGATGACAGGCGCCCACTAGTGGATTCAATAGAGTGGTGAGGTGTTTGGCCAGCTGGTATGTGGGTGAGTTTATAGCACTTACAATGGGTCGGAGTGCTATTGTAGGTTTGTGGATTTTTGGAAGTCCGTAGAGTCTGGGTGGAGTGGCTGAGTGCGGGATGGTGCTTTTTTGGGCTTCGGTGGTTAGGCTGGAGTGTTTGATGAGCTTAGTGGTGATCTTGGTGATCCTGGCCGTCGGGTCCTTGTCAAGTTTCTTGAAGGAAGAGTCTTCGAGCAGTAACTTAATTTTCCGGTCGTAATCTGTGGTTTCCATAATCACCGTGGCATTGCCCTTATCTGCTGGAAGTACTGTTAGGGATGCGTCTTGTCGTAGTGTTTTTAGTGCTCTGGATTCTGCAGAAGAAATGTTTGATCTTGGTTTCTTTGCTCTGGATTCTGCAGAAGAAATGTTTGATCTTGGTTTCTTACGAACAGAAATCAGTCTCACATTGATGAAAGCTAAGAAACCAAGATCAAACATTTCTTCTGCAGAATCCAGAGCACTAAAAACACTACGACAAGACGCGTCCCTAACATTACTTCCAGCAGATAAGGGCAATGCCACGGTGATTATGGAAACCACAGATTACGACTGGAAAATTAAGTTACTACTCGAAGACTCTTCCTTCAAGAAACTTGACAAGGACCCGACAGCCAGGATCACCAAGATCACCACTAAGCTCATCAAACACTCCAGCCTAACCACCGAAGCCCAAAAAAGCACCATCCCGCACTCAGCCACTCCACCCAGACTCTACGGACTTCCAAAAATCCACAAACCTACAATAGCACTCCGACCCATTGTAAGTGCTATAAACTCACCCACATACCAGCTGGCCAAACACCTCACCACTCTATTGAATCCACTAGTGGGCGCCTGTCATCATCACATCAATAATTCCAGCCACTTCATACAAAAGATCTCAACCATGAGATTGGACCCGGGGGATATCTTGGTGAGTTTCAACGTTGAATCCCTCTTCACCAGAGTGCCTCTAGAAGACTCACTACATTTCATAGCGGAAAAATTTCCGGAGGACATCACACAACTCTTCAGACACACTCTCACGTCCACCTACTTCTGCTACAACGACCAGTTTTACGAACAAACTGACGGAGTGGCCATGGGCTCACCATTATCACCGGCCATTGCCAATTTCTTCATGGAAAACTTTGAACACACTGCACTGGACACCGCTACACACAAACCAAAAGCTTTCTATAGATACCTCGACGACACTTTCGTCATCTGGCCACACGGGACAGAAAAACTTGGCTTTTTTCTGGCCCATCTCAATAGCCTACATACTAATATCAAATTCACCATGGAAGTGGAGAACGACAACTCCCTTCCCTTCCCGGATGTTCTAGTGTACAAAAAACTGGATGGCACACACACACACGGTCTACAGGAAGCCCACACACACCAACAAATACTTGGATGCCTCCAGCCACCATCATCCCTCTCAGAAGAAAATAATCATTTCCACTCTGTTTCACCGAGCGTTTGACATAGCAGACAAGGACCACATACACCTAGAACTTCAATACTTACAGGATACCCTACGCAAGAATGGGTATAGCAACCAGGGCATCAATGAGACCCGTAGGAAAGTCGAACGCAGCAGGAAGAACCCGCTACTGCTCACGCAAGGGAAGGATAGCCCTCAAGAGAAGGCCTACATACCTTTCTACAGCTCTGTCTCCAACAAGGTTTCCCGTATACTCGCGAGACATAATATCAAAACCTTCTTCACGCCCCCTAAGAAGATCCGACAACTCCTCAGGCCGGTGAAAGACCCACTTGGGCTTAAGGTCCCGGGAATATACAGGATTCCTTGCGAGTGTGGTAAGGTGTATGTGGGTCAAACAGGACGCACGATAGAGGAAAGATGCAAAGAACATCAACGGAGCATCAGACTTCTCCAGCCAGAAAAATCAGCAGTAGCCCAACATTGCATAGAACAGGTCCACAAAATAAATTTCCAAGACACAAAAATACTAGAACACGCAGAAAATTACTGGGACAGACTCATCAAGGAGGCCATCCACATCAAATTACACCCCCACAATTTCAACAGAGAGGGCGGACTCAAACTAAGTTCCGCGTGGAATTTTTTTTTTTGTGGTGGGGAAAAAGGCTACTTACGCCCTTACCGCATGCGTGCATGCGAGTGTAAGACTCCTACCCTGGCTTCGAACCCGGGCAGCCTACTCACTAAAAAACCCCACCGGAAGACATTTCATTGCAGAGCTGTATTAGGGCTTCTGCGCGTTCAATGGTGATGAATGAGAGCTGCCTGCCGGGGGCAGTAACAGCTGGTAATTACAGAAGAGATGCCCTGTCTTGCAGGGGAGAATTTGATGAATGATTGTGGGTATGATATGCACTGCATGCGAGCGCGTCAACGATGAAATCCTGGGCTGCAGTCATGATCAAGTCCTGGCTACAGCCTGGGGAGATTGAGGTGACAGTGATAATGAAATTCGTCGTAGTTTTACTTATAACAAACATTATAGTGGTTTTACTTATTCTATGTTAGGCGTCCCTAGTGGGAGCCCCGTCTGTGCTTGGCGTCCACATTGGGAGCCGCATCGGTGTTTGGCATCCTCGATGGGTGCCGCGTCTGTTTTTTTTTTTCTTTATGTTTCCGGGTGCCGCCTGGACGTCTGGAGTGCACACTTGGCGGGCAGTCTGCCTGAAGTGCAGGTGCGGGCCAGTGCCACTCCCGAGGGGCCCCTCTCCCCTGGGACCGCCTTGGCTAGGTAGCGCAAGGTCTTGGAGGGCACTGTGGGAGATGGACGTCACGTGGTATGTCTGTAACATAAAGGCAAAGTCGGTGGATTAGCTCAATGTATCAGGTTGTCAAGGTAGTCGTTTATGGCGTCGTCTATGTCTGGGTTGGTTAAGTTTCTGTCAAAAAGGGATAGTGGTCTCATGTGTTTGTCGATGGTTGTTTCGTATTGTCCAAGTGTAGTGATGAGTGTATTGTGGTGTGATGGGATTTTATTGTATAAGTCGAAGGCTAGTTTTTTAATAAATTGTTCTATCGTATGCATGTGTAGGTCTTCGTGCAGTTTTTTGGATGGTGCTAAGCATGGGACTTTTGCTACTATACGCAGTATCTTATTTTGTAGTTGTTGAATTCTTTTGATATGTGTTTTTGCCGCGTAGCCCCAGACTGGCGCCGCGTACGTCAGTATGGGCCGTATAAGCATTTTATAAAGTGTTAGGGCCATGCCGAGCTGTAGGGCGTTACTGTAGTTGATTAAGGGATACAGCTTGCTCAATTGAGCATAGGCTTTTCTGCGCACTTCCTCTATGTGAGGGCGCCAGGTGAGTCCCGGATCCATCACTAGACCTAAGTACGTTACTTTATTGGTCCAGGTGATATCATTGTTAAAAAGTTTTAGCGGTTGCAGTCCATGCCTCGGGTGGAAGTGTTTTCTGCGTTTTGTGAACATTATAGCTTTACTCTTAGTGGCATTGACTTTTATTCGCCATTGGGCGAGCCAGGGCTCCAGTTGATCCAGTGATGTCTGGAGGTTTCTGTGTACGAATGCAGGTTTACCTGATTGAGCCATAATCGTCGTGTCGTCAGCATACAGGAGATATGTTGTGTTCGCGCTTTTCGGGATGTCGTTTATATAGATATTAAATAAAAGCGGCCCGAGTATACTACCCTGAGGGACACCCGCCAGAATTGGGCGGGGTGTGGACTTTGCATCGTTCGCTAGCGAGGAGAAAGATCGCCTGCGCAAATAGTTCGCTGTTAGTTTAATCATTGTGTCCGGGAATTTAGTGTTTATCATTTTTCGTATCAGTCCTGCATGCCACACGCGGTCGAAAGCACGTTCTATGTCAAGTAGGACGGCTCCCGTTGACTTATTGAAATTGAAGCCTTTCGTAATGTATTCGGTGGCATGCAGGAGTTGCAGTGTGGTAGAGTGGTTGGCCCTGAAGCCAAATTGTTCGGGAATTAAGATGTTATGTTTTATAATAAATGCATTAATACGTTTTAGTATTACTTTTTCAAGAAGTTTGCTCATCGTGTTAAGCAGGCTAATAGGTCTGTAGTTTTGTGGGTTCACGTTATTTTTGCCTTTCTTCGGGAAGTGTAGCACATTTGCTGTTTTCCACCTATTTGGGAAGCAGCCGTGCAAAAGGCAGAGGTTGAATAGTTTCGTTAGTATTTCGAGTGCGCTGGCCGGTAAGTGTTGCAGCGCAATGCTAGGGATTTTGTCTGGTCCTGGTGTTTTTCTTTTCGGTAAATGCCTGATGATCCATTTGATTTCGCAGGCATGTGTTTTTCTAATTCTGTTGTGCGTTTGCCTTTCATGTATGTTTTGAACTACGGCTTCAGTTTCGTTTACAAATACTGGCAGTGATGGCGTTATGTTTGGTTTGTGTGTATTGTCTAGTGCATCTGCCAGTGCTTCTGCTTTCTCTTCATCCGTGGTTGCGATATGTTGACCCACGTGAAGAGGGGGAATGGAGATCTTGTCTCTGGTGAGACATTTTGCTATTCTCCATACTGTGTTGGTGCCCGGATTTAGTGACTGTAATGTATCGTTCCACTGGGTGGATATAACAGTGGACGTTCGCTCGCGAAGTTGTTGGTTCAGTGTTTTGAGTTGGTTCTGAAGTGTCGGACGTCGGTGCTGTTGCCATTGTCGCCTGGTTCTATTTCTTTGTTTAGTAAGACGTTGTATGTCTGTTGGCAGGCGTACGATTGTTTTCTTTTGCCGCTGTAGTGGAACTGCCACCATTGTGGCATACTGTATTGCTTTTTCCACCTTTTCGGTAGCAGCATCTATATCCTCAATTGAGTCAACTTTAATGTCCGACATTTGGGCATCTACGGTTTCTGAGAAGGTGTCCCAGTTAGCTTTGTTATAATTTCGCCTTGGTCTGGGTGGCACACTCCGGAGAGGGCCTTCAAGTTTGATAAGGACCGGTAGATGGTCTGACGATAGCTCGTTAAAAACTTTGAGCGAGACGCGAGCGCCGGCTTGCCTTTCTAGCACTATGTCTAGAATATCAGGCGTGTGGTTTGCCTGAAACGGGATGTATGTCGGTTCTGTGGGTGCGTGTATTATATAATCAGATCTGTTTTCATGGCGTAATAGGGTTTGGCCTGCCTCGTTCATGTTGGTTGAGTTCCAAAGTGGGTGTTTGGCATTTAAATCGCCTGCTATTATAACACTTGGGTTCAACTGCAGGAGCGAGTTAATGTCTGCTGTGACTATGTCGCCTGGTGGGTTGTACGCTGAGACGATGATTATGTGATTGTTGTTAATTGTGGTAGCTATAGCAGTTGCCTCGAGTCTGTGCAAGGGTGGAACTGGTATTTGATGATGGGCTGTGTCTTTGCGGACAGCTATGGCTGTGCCGCCGCCACGCCTATCTCTGTCGTTTCTATATAGATAATATCCGGGTAAGTTACATCTATCACTAGGGCTTAGGTGAGTTTCTGTCAGAAGGACTATTGGTATGTCGTGTTTGTCTAGAAAGTCGAGAAGTTCATGTTTTCTTTGTCTCAGTCCATGTGTATTCCAGGTCATTAAGTTAGTCGTGGGATTAACGCCCATCATGTGTCACGTCAAGAAGTCGTTGGAAGAAGTTGTAGTAGACCTGGAGTGTGTCCATAGTCTCGTCAGGCTTGATTTGTAGTCTGTCCAGGGCCATGTAACACATCTCTAGGTTGTGAAACCACTCTGGGCTATTAACGGAGAGACGTGTGGGGTAGTGACTGTCGCGAGAGTGGTCCTGGGCTTGTCTGGTTTTGGGGGGTGGCCTGACGGCGTCACGGTTCGAGCTGTTGGGAGCTCTTGCCGCCGTCTTTGGAGGAAGCGCACTGGTTCCTGTGCTCGTGCCAGGGTTTGCAGTGGGAGCTCCCCGGTTGGCGGGTGGTCCCGGCTTCCTCCCATTAGTTTGGGTTTGTGTCTGTGTCTGAGCCGGTGTCTGTGTTTGTGTCTGTGCTGGTGCCTGTACTCCCTGGTTTGACGTCCGTAGCGCGGCCAGGTGTCGCTGGTACACCAGGCAGCCACGAAAGCGTGCCCGTGTCCCTGCGAGCCACATAGTACACACCTGCGCCGCTCTAGAGGGACGTTGCATGACTGCGACTCATGCCTCCCCGCACACCTCGAGCAGGCTGCTTCGGCCCTGCAATTGGGGGCCAGATGGCCCAATCGCTGGCACCTGCCGCACTGCTTGGGGAAGCGAGGAGGACAGTAATCCTCAATCACCACCTTAGAGTAAAGGATGAACGTCTTTCGGGATAGTCTTGAAAGATCTTCCAGGGATGTCAGCTCAACAAGGTATTCCGCGTGGACTATAGCCATCAGAAACACTGCACAAAGTGCGTACCTGCGGGAAAACACTGCAGCAGGCCCAATCAGAAACCACCACCCGCGCATTGGCTGGGACAGCACAACCTAACCATAGTATATATCTGAAAACTGAGGAGAATTTTCCATCATTTTAGTCCTGAAGATGGCCATGGAGAGTATAATTGCCGAAAGCTCGACCTTCTTAAATTTAACACGGCTGATCACCCGTGAAGTTCTGATCACTAACGTTCGCCAAGAAAGCTTCAAATCTTACAACTTCTTTTATAGTTTTGTGTAAGACCAACAAGTTTCGTTGCATATAAACAATTTTTTTAAGGTGCAGACAGGCTGCCAAACAATACACAACAATATTTTATATAATCAGGTGATCTTACAAGAATAGGATGAGGAATAATTTTAACTCCAACAATTATGTGTTAACATTGTTTTATTAAAGACATTTAGTGAGAATAAATAAAAAAAAAATGGCAAAACCCCTACTTTAACATTATTCTGAAAGCAGTTGCACTATGAGTATTTTACTTGCACATTTTTTAAAACAAAGATTATGGAAAAACTATTAATGTTATAAATCCAGTTTGTTTTCTAGCCGAGTTTATCACCTTGAACCACACTTATGTAGTTTCAGAAGTTTCTAAAACACTTGCTTTGGTCCTAAAGGGAGCATAATTAAGGTGTTGCACCAACATGGGTATTTTATTAACATAGCGAACAATCAAGAGTGGGATTATTCCTAGAAGTGAAAAGATTACTGTGGTTGCAGTTCAAGTGGCATTGCAATACATTTGGTCCTCCTTTCTTGTCTAAAAGCTTTTTGGTGTGCTACCAAAGCAAGAAATGTGAAAATGGTGAAATGATGCCAAGTGAACCTGGGGTCAATAGCATTAGTTATCTTTACAGAATAAGGAAATACCCTAGGGGAAAAAAAGAAAGAAAAAAAGCTTATCCTAAACATTATGCAAACTCAAAACCCCTTGAATGTGAGTGCAGAAATGCTCCCCATACCAGTGAGGTGTGTACTCATGGCAAGAAAAACCTTCTAGATTTTCAGGTAACAAAAATGTGAAAAAGGCCTACATTATTTACTCTCACTGTTTACTACAATGTCAAAGCTAAGCACAAAATTCACTTGCGGCAGTCAAAAGAAAAATTTACATTAAAATATGTATAATCTGATTTGTAATATATATTGTGACAAAATGACAAAATTCAGTCCAGTTATTTTCGTATCACCTTATTTTCCTTCTAAACTTTTGCATAAAAACACAGTTCTCTTCCACTGAGGTTAACACAGTCTATAGTCTTTCATGATATTACAACTCACAATTGTTTTCTTCTCGTAGCATTGACTTAGTCCTTTCACTATCTCTGTCTCTCATACACTAACTCCAATATACTCATTCAACCTTTATTAAAACTTCTTCACTTTGATGTGGCGTATCTTTCACGGCTGTCTTGAACTCACTGACATACTGACAGACTCAAAAAACTGCCTCACTCCACGTGCTTCGCAAGCTTTTTATACAGGCAATGACATCTTTCTCAAATGCCGAACAAACAAGGCAGCTGCTGGACAGTTCTTAAATGCACTGCGAAACTTTTTATGTTGCTATATAAATTATTAAATCATTTTGCTGTTTAACGACGCTGTCAATTGCTAATCACCATTGCCAATGTACCGGAATTTCGTCCCACAGGAGTTCTTTTACATACCAGTAAATCTACTGACATGGAGCTGTCATTTTTAAGCACACTTAAAAACCATCGGTCTAGGCCGGATTTGAACCCGCAACCTTGGCATCAGTTGGCCAGCATCTAACCAACTGAGCCACCCAGACAGACGTGTTGCTGCATGATTGTTGTTAGTCACATGTTCACTTGTGTTAGTGGTGTGCTGAAACTTGACCTTGACACCTTTGTTAAATACTGCACAAGTAGGGTGGGGCAGTCCAGTGTCACAATATTTCACATTTAAATCAAAACAATAGTAAAAATTGAAGCTATTAACAGTGAAGCAACAAGATTCTAAAATAAGAACAAATTAGAAACTAAAAACTTCACTTATCTTAGTATGTTGATATTCTTTTTCTCTTTTGCTGACCCAGGGGTTTCAAGCTATATCCAGCTCATTCTCAAAGCCATATAAACAAAATCGTTGCCAAGCTACAATATTTTATTTTTGTGAAAAACAATTATTCATATTCAATTTTTTATTTACCAATCTCTGAAAACAAAAATTTATAAATACAATCTATAGATGGTAATTCAAAGTTCATGACATGGTTCCTGTTTTTTAAAATAAAAATTTTTTCCCAAACCATTAAATCTATCGGATTACTTAACTGTTTTAATAATTTAACCTCTGAATTAATTTCATGATTAAATGACCAAAAATGATCTGCCACAGCTGATTTATCAGTTTGTTTATATTTAATATTTCTAAAATGTTCTTTTATTCTGGTTTCTAGATGACGTTTAGTTTTACCAATATAAACTTTATCACAATCTGAACAGCTAAATTGATAGATGCCAGATTTTTTATAATTTGGTATTTTATCTTTTTTTGAAAAATTAAGTAAATTTTGTATATTAAATTTATTTTGAGGGACCAAATTTATTCCATATTCTTTAAAAATCCTTGTAAATTTTTTATTAGCCCATGGATGGTAAGTAAACTTTTTAAAAATATAATTATCTTTTATTTTTTTAAGGGTTGAAACTTCTTTGACAGCTTTTTGATATTTAAATTCCCCTATCCTTTTATGTATAAAATCTGTATTAAAACCATTAATTACTGCAGTGTTAATAATATGTTTATATTCTATGTCAAATTCATCTTTATTAAGGGGTATATTTATTAATCTATAAATTAAACTATTAAAAACAGCAAATTTATGTGCAAAAGGATTAAAACTTTTATATTTTATGTAATTATCAGTGTGAGTAGATTTTCTGTAAATATCAAATTTCAATTTATTTTTATGTCTATTTGAAATTTGATATTTACAGAAAATCTACTCACACTGATAATTACATAAAATATAAAAGTTTTAATCCTTTTGCACATAAATTTGCTGTTTTTAATAGTTTAATTTATAGATTAATAAATATACCCCTTAATAAAGATGAATTTGACATAGAATATAAACATATTATTAACACTGCAGTAATTAATGGTTTTAATACAGATTTTATACATAAAAGGATAGGGGAATTTAAATATCAAAAAGCTGTCAAAGAAGTTTCAACCCTTAAAAAAATAAAAGATAATTATATTTTTAAAAAGTTTACTTACCATCCATGGGCTAATAAAAAATTTACAAGGATTTTTAAAGAATATGGAATAAATTTGGTCCCTCAAAATAAATTTAATATACAAAATTTACTTAATTTTTCAAAAAAAGATAAAATACCAAATTATAAAAAATTTGGCATCTATCAATTTAGCTGTTCAGATTGTGATAAAGTTTATATTGGTAAAACTAAACGTCATCTAGAAACCAGAATAAAAGAACATTTTAGAAATATTAAATATAAACAAACTGATAAATCAGCTGTGGCAGATCATTTTTGGTCATTTAATCATGAAATTAATTCAGAGGTTAAATTATTAAAACAGTTAAGTAATCCGATAGATTTAATGGTTTGGGAAAAAATTTTTATTTTAAAAAACAGGAACCATGTCATGAACTTTGAATTACCATCTATAGATTGTATTTATAAATTTTTGTTTTCAGAGATTGGTAAATAAAAAATTGAATATGAATAATTGTTTTTCACAAAAATAAAATATTGTAGCTTGGCAACGATTTTGTTTATATGGCTTTGAGAATGAGCTGGATATAGCTTGAAACCCCTGGGTCAGCAAAAGAGAAAAAGAATATCAACATACTAAGATAAGTGAAGTTTTTAGTTTCTAATTTGTTCTTATTTTAGAATATTACAGAAATCTGACGATTGTCTTTGGGAATGGAAAGCTCTGACCACAACCAATTTTTTAACTCTTCAGGTAGTGAAAATATCAAAAGACTTAATAGGACTATATTATATTATGGCACTGAATGATAGATTTGTTTGTTGGGAACATGAATAATCTGTTTTGCTAACTAAACTTTACAGGGTAACGGTGTTTTTCTTAACCATCTAATTTAAATCCGGGACATAAAGTACTTAAGATTGTAAGTTGCCCTTGGAGTACTTATCTCAGATATGAGATTCTCTAGTACTCTACCAGGAAAATATAAATTGGTTGGGGAATTTAATGTCATACTGTGAAACTGTTTGTTTTCATTTATGTTCATTTTAGAAAAAGTATATTGTTCGTCATTAGTGTTCAGTTATTATTTGTGTTATTAAATTGTTTAATATTAAAGGAAAATAGTTTCAAAGAAAGTATAAACGAATAAAGTGCTATGTGCAGGTAAACATAAGTATGTGGTGTAAGTGATCTAATTATGTGATGTCACGGAAAAGGCTGAAAATGTGTGTTGCCAAGGAGAATAAACAAGATTGCTTTTGGACAGGAGTTATGAGCTTGTGTTCTGCATTGATAAAAAGGAATTCATGAATTATTGGCAATCATCTATGCCATCAGAACATTAAATGAAAGGAAATATACATGTAAAAGTATTATTATGAAAGTACAACAATTCATGTGTTGTAATTACTGTGAAAAGAATAAAACCTGGAGTTCTGATAACTACTAAAACTTTATGTAGTTTGGATGCTGAAATCCAGACATAATCAGCCCGACCCAAAATGCCTGAGATAATTAAAAAGATAAAAAATAACAGTAGTCTCATGCTCACCCCAATGAAATTGTAAATGAACCACACATATTATTCCAAACGTAAAACAGGGACAAGAGAAAACTTTCCCTCAAACTTGGTGCCCAACGTGGGGCTCAAAAGGAAAGGTATGATTCAGGAGAAATTGATCCAGTAGGAGAAGAAAAGGATTCTTCTTAAAGGTGAAGTATGTGCAGAGTGGAAAACGCATCGACAGACTACAGAAGAAGATTAACATCACACAGATAGGCATCATGGATACAATAACTTCCAACCCAGGGGATTCTGGACATAAAAGATGAGAAAGGTATGTCTGTGAAGTGAAGAAAGAATAAAGAAGAAATTGAAATTTGACATCTGACAAGTAAGACAGTTCTAATTTATGAAAGAAAGAAAGAAAGAAAGAAAGAAAGAAAGAAAGAAAGAAAGAAAGAAAGAAAGAAAGAAAGAAAGAAAGAAAGAAAGAAAGAAAGAAAGAAAGAAAGAAAGAAAGGAAGGAAGGAGGGAAGGAGGGAAGGAAGGGAGGGAGGGAGGGAGGGAGGAAGGGAGGGAGGGAGGGAGGGAGGAAGAAAGAAAGAAAGAAAATTAGCCGGACTTTGGATAGCAAAAATTTTGTTATTGAAGAATAAAAAGATAAGAATGGAGAATATTAAAGAATCAGGGGATAGAAGAGACGGAGAAAAGGGAGAAAAATTAGTGGAAAAAGTACTTACGACACTGAACCTTTTTTTATTTTTCAATATAGTCTCCTTGTAGACTAATGCACTAAGTCCAGCAATGTTCAACGCCTTGATCCCATCTCGAAAATGAGATTCCTGCAGGCCTGTAAAATAGTTGTTAACTCTGGCTATCAATTCTTCATTTGAAGAAAATCTTCATCCATCAAGGAAAATTTTCAGCTTCGGGAAGAGATGGAAGTCTGATGGAGCCATATCAGGTGAATAAGGCGGGTGTGGCAACAATTCATACCTTAGTTGCTGTAATTTTGCCATGGCGATGTCACATGTGTGTGGGCGTGCATTGTCTTGATGAAAGATGACTTTCTTCCTTGCTAAACATGGCCTTTCTTCATGTATCTTTTGGTTTAATTGGTTCACGAGGTTAGCATAATGCTCTCAAGTAATGGTTTCGCCCACTGGGGAGGTAATCTACAAGCAGAATATCCTTCGCATCCCAGAAAACTGATGCCATTACCTTTCCGGCAGAAAGAATTGTCTTTGCTTTTTTTGGTGGTGGAGAATCAGCATGCTTCCATTGTTTTGACTCTGGAGTATAGTATTGGCCCAAGTTTCATTGGTGGTCATAAACCGGCGCAAAAATCTTGTTCGTTGCTTCTAAAACGTGACAAGCATTGTTCCGATACTTCCATTTTCATGCGTTTTTGATCCAGTGTCAAGAGTTGCGGCATCCATCTTGCAGATCAGTGTTTCATATCTAATTCTTCAGTCAAAATTTGACATACCCTTTCAGGTGACATCTGGCAAGCTTGAGCAATTTCACACACTTTCAATCGGCGATCCTCCATTACCATTTTGTGCACTTTTACAATGATTTCTGGGGTAGTGACACATCTTGGCCGGCTACTTCGCAGATCATCATCTAAGCTCTCCCCAACCAAATTTAAATTCATTTGTCCACTTGACAACAGCTGAATATGAAGGAGCAGAGTCCCCTTGTGTATTCAGAAAATCAGCATGAATATCCTTTGCTTTCACACCTTTCTTTACGAAATACTTAATCACTGCTCGAATCTCAATTTCTTCCATCTTCACAAATCTCTACACGGGAACAACAATACAGTCGCGTCACCATTACAGCTGTCTTCCAAGAACATTGTCATGAACGTGTTTACAGGCAACAGTCCAATGAATATCATGTGAACAACTCGTGGTGCTATGGCTGAACTCTCATGGTGATTCCGAGAACTTATCAAACCACCCTCTTAGTGTCTCACTCTTATTTCCATTTGTATTAAATCCCTTTATTATTTATCTACTTATGTCATCCTTTCTTTATAATTTTTTTATCCCTCTATCTTTTTTGTTTCCTAATATTTTCTATAATCACTCACTATTAGCACTTTTCTCCCTTTCTTTCTTTCTTCCTCCCCATGTATCCTACTTCACGTACACTTTGTTTCACTTTTACGAAGACATGGTTCATTTAACATATCTTCGTTCCCTGTTACTCAAAACCATTTGCTCCATTTTGTCACACGGCGAGGTATCTGTTGCTAGTTTGCTCTTTTGACGTGATAGATACCTTTCTGATCTCCATTCTTTTCACAACTATACTTAACATCCATTTCTTTGTCTTCCCACTTACACACATCCACTGCTATATCATCTTTTTCACTCGTATTTTTTCTAATATCCTTTGGAATTGCCCCCTTGCACTCATTACTCACTACCCTAATAACCTCATTATTTCACTCCTTCCTTTCTTTTCTTTCTTTCTTCTTCCCCTTTCTGTCACTTATCTCAGCTGGAGCTTCACTCAAGGCCATTTCTCCCTCCCGCGCTGCATTGCCGAACACATGTGCTGCTTACACATTTTGAACAGTTCACATTTCTTGATCACTCACCTTGTCAGTTAGTGTAGTATCCTTTTGTATCTTCATGTCAATTTTGTTTCTCTGGCTCAATGTCTTCTTTTTGTCTGCCTTATCGTTTTTTCGCTATGATATCCTTTCTGTCATTTTTCTATTGATCCATAGCTGTAAATTTCCTAATGCATGCCATTTTTCCTTGCTTATGTGCTGATCTTCTTTGTTCTATTAAGCTTCCAAGTAGTTCTCTTTGCTTATAAAGTTAAATCCCTGTTGTAGATGTCTGTCCCTCTCAGTTTTTGGCTTGTTTTATTACTTTTGTGGCCGATTACATGCTAAATGAATTTTACTAAGATATATCTTCTCTTTGTTCACAAATTTCATAGCATCTTACTTTCATCTCAAATCACCTTCCTAAAAGTTCTCGTATCTCTCTTCTTGCACCCCTTCCTGCTCTTTCCTCAATTCCCGTAATTACCCAATTGTATAGTCTGCTCTTATCTTCCAGGTGCTCCACTCTTCCAATGTTCACAATCTGGTTCTTGACTTCCTCCACATTTCTATTAATCTCTTCTTTTCTATCAGCCATCTCTTGCTTGTGCTTTGTTCTAATAATCTTTCCAATCCAAACAATTCTCTCATCATGTTATCAGTTGTTTCCCCGGCTGCCATGTTCACTGTTCCCGTCTTCCTCATTTAACATATCTATTACCATATATAATGACTACTACCTTCACATCACAAGTTGCAAGATACTTAGTTGTTATCAATCACATACGGATTTGAATTTTGCATCATGTTTTATTTATTTATACTACTTCCAGCAGCATTTTTGTTTAAATCACTTCTTTCTTTTCTCAGCTTTGCTGATGAATTAACATTTTCATGCAAATATTGAGTCATTTTGTGTGTGACTGTATCAATTGCCACCAACTTGATCATGAGCAGCTTGTAATACTAAGTAGATATGCAGTATGTAGGATACCTCCTTAGGGGTCTTTTTCCATTAAAAGTCTTTACAAGATTCACGTATCATAACTACAGTATTTTAAGAGGTGGAATTAGGACTGAAAAATTCAATGTCATAGTTAGGATTTGAACCAGGGATCTTCCGCTTATCGATCAGCTGCTTTAACCACTAACCTACCATAGCCAACTTGCCAGTACGACATTAAATTCCCCAGCTGATTCATACTTCTCCCGGTTAGACCACAAGGGAATCTCAAATCACAGATAAATACCCCAAGGGCAACTTACAATTGTAAGTACTTTGTGTGCCGGGTTTAAGTAACCTTTAGATGGTAATTATTATTTATTTATGCCAACAAGCTTACTGCTGGTGCTTTTAAACATACAAGCCTCATTCCGCCTCTTAAACATTGCCCACACACGGCTTGTGTGTTTAAAAACACCAGCAGTAAGGTTGTTGCCATAAATAAATAATAATTACCATCTGCAGTATTTTTTCTAAATATTCCCTTACTCTTGCCAGTACTGTGAGCATTTACCGGTAATTATATTTATGAAAATGAACCTCTAAACATACCTATTATTTTACAATGTGACAGCTCTTTTGTCATCTATTTTTTATTGCAAAATTAAATATTCTATTCACTACAATAATAATAGTATTGAAATTAATTTTTATAAATTTAAGGGGAGGCATCTGTGGAAATGACCAAAATCCACAATTTTTGTCACAATGATGTGTAAATTTGTAGGCATGTGTGCCAAAGCATATCTAGAAGGTTTACCAAATTTCACTTTTCTATGCAATAAGTTTTTGCAAACAAATTTTTTTTTCTGCAATTTTAGGGTAGTAAAACAAATGCTTCTTATAAAATATTATTTGTTATAAATAAACTAAACTCTGACTATATTTGTATATTAGTACCAAATATTTGCTTCAGAACTTCAGTGTGCACAAGTACATAATCTGGATTTGCTAGTTCCACATTCATTTCATTTTCACCATCCTTGGAGAACTTTCTAAATTTTTTACTACTTCAACCTGCTTCTTCAAGATCTACTGCAGGATCTTGTTGCAAGAGATTTCTTTGTTTGTTTTTGCTTAGGCATTTCACAATAATTTTATACCAATTAATAATAATTTAACGAAAATCTGGTCCACCTAATGTGCAATCTTTACAACTTTACAATAAATTATAATAGTGAGAAGAGAATTAGCTGGTTGTGCATTTACGAACAGCTAAATAAAGAATTTAGATTTTCACTTACGGCAAGAAGATACTTTTTAGTGTTCCCTGCCTTATTTTATTCTATATTATACTTATTCTTATTCTAAACTCTACTTATCTAAACATAGACCACAATAAAGATGACTTCTTTCTTCTTCAGGCTGTGTAATCTTGAATAAAATACAGAAAAATAGAACCATGTGTTTCACACATGCAAAAACAGGAAACAGTTTGATCTGTTTCACTGGGATGAATGTTTGCAGAAAATCCCACAAGATGTCTCTGCTTACATCCACCAGAACTGAATCAGACTGCCTGATTTAAACTTCAAAATTCTATGTGATTTTGCTTCAATGGGGCAATGAATGCATTTCAGCAGCCATGCCCACTTGCACATGGGCATTTAAATCATGGCGTAGTGGCCATTTAAATGGCAATGGGGAATAAATGATGGCAGATTCTTAAAGTACAATGTACAGACATAATTTTATGGCAAAAAACAAAAAATCACCTTTTTTGTCATTTTTGTCCAATTTTCACCGATGCCTCCCCTGAACAATGGAAATTTTAATCTCTGAATATCCCCCAGATTAAAATCATGAGTATACTCATGATATAAGTGCTGAGGCTTTCACAGCCGGCATTATCAACTATGTTAAGTAGATTTTCCAGGCTTGTGGGCCATGGTCGAGTTGGATTACCTTCCTCCGACGTTTCGCTGAAAACTGCGTTCAGCATCTTCAGGGTCAACCTCTGTTATTAGCGGCTGCACATAAACTAAAGTTCACTGCAACCTTTCATATTCATCTATTCATCTTTGACAATAACTGGGTTTCCATGGTGTTTCATGGTGCAGATGGTGTTATTGTTATTGTCCGGTTGATAACGGAGGAAAGTTAACCTTCGAAACGCGTGCTGGAAAACTATGTTGTAAGTGTTACTCAGTGTTATTAATTGACTCACCTTTTAAATTAAATTAATTACAACAACACTGTTTTCAAACTTCTATGAAAGGAAGATACTCATGATATGTTTAACTTTTTCTTTTCCTTGCTGAAATTACATTTACAAACCAAATCTTGGATATTGAAGCACTATGAAATTAACAGCAACAATAAATAATAAATGTTAGAACCATTGTTTATTTGTTTGTGGCTCTGTGCGTGAAGGCAGAGAAGTATCAGCTTCGCACCACACTCTGGCACTTGCAACATGATTCTCAAATGAAACTGATTTAGCACTTTCTTTTCCTGAAGTCTCCTCATAGCTATCTTCAGAACTTTCAGATCCACTACATTCAATATTTAACTCTTCTTCACTCTCCATTTTCATAAAGTGTGAAAAAGCAACACATAAACTGCAAGAACAGACTGTAACGGAGACCTGTAGTATGAATGCAGAAAAATACTGATAAACTGGCTCATTCAGAGATATTCAAAACATGGGACCATAGCTAAATCTAGAGAAGGAATCAAAGGACTACTAAAACAACAGGCAGAAAGAGTGAATTCAGCCTTTTAAAAGTATCTCGGTCGGTATGTCAAATTAAAAACATGAGTAT
This sequence comes from Tenodera sinensis, assembly GCA_030765045.1. Classification (NCBI taxonomy): domain Eukaryota; kingdom Metazoa; phylum Arthropoda; class Insecta; order Mantodea; family Mantidae; genus Tenodera; species Tenodera sinensis. The sequence goes on from CM060963.1 coordinate 129,957,059, forward strand.
ACTCGGCAGTAGCGGCTTGTGACTTTTTAAACCTATGTGCTACTACTCAGTGGCGGCTCATGCCTTACAAACTAGGTGAAGTAGTTCACTTATGCATGCTGAAAATACAATGCAAAGCCGGTGTCCCACAGTCCAACATTTTTGACCAAACTTTTTGTAATCAATAGAATTGCACACAATACCATTTGGTCCAATACAAATGACAGTTCACGTAGCAAGCGAGAGAAATAAACATGGCAGATGCAAATATTAATTTAGCGATTGCTATATTAAGTATAGGTTTGGGATATATTTCCACAAATCTCAGTAGGAATAAAATGTATTACAAGTAAAAGACATTGGCGGAAACAGGCTTTGTTACAACGAAGAGAACAGGGCTCGGGCCGAGGCGTATTGGATCCACTCAAAACGAATTGAGGTTAGAGCACCCGGAAACTACCGCAATTTTCTACGAATTTGCAAAGATTTATACCTCAAACTTTTACATCACGCCGAAGGCAAAATTACGCATCAGGACACAAATATGAGAAGCAGAAAAGAGATAAGGAACAATTGTAATGGTTCACAAACGCACATGAAAAAGTCTGCTGTTTTTTTGAAGAGCATCAGCTATCATGTTTGTGTTTGTTTCAAGTGTTTAATTTTAATTTACATTTTAAATGGTTCGCCGAATCATTGTGCTTCTGAAAGGAATGGGTTACATTAATGAAATCTGTGAATCCCTCTTTGTTACACACGTTATTTTTGTTACTTAAAAGTAAACAAGCCCAGCAGAACAACGGTTGCAAACTACGGCTACTGCATAGCCAAGAATGGTGATCGAACCAAGAGCTTTTGAATTTAATGTTATAAGACTACTCTATATTACTATCCTCTCTTTTAATTGGTATATCGATATCAGTGGGCTGCCCAAAGTTTATAACATCTTTCTCGCTTTCATCTTTCCACCTGGAAAATGGGGTTTCTAGCAAATTGCAAACTATATCGTTCACTGGATTCATAACAAAACACTTATATTCTATAATTTAAATACCGTATTTTATCGCGTAATTCTCCCGTTTTTTTCCTCGAAAAATTTGCTTGAAAACACTGGGGAGGGAATTATGCGAGTGGTGCTTCTAAGAATTCAGAAAGGAAGGGAAACCATGTAGTATTATGTAAAAGTTATATAGATGTACAGTAATTTGTGAATGAACTGGATACATACGACAGTTTTATTGGGCCTACAATGTATTGTTTCATTGTTTCTTTGGTCTGACTATTATGCGGTCTCACTTTCGTAACTATCATCACTATTTTCATTTATATCTGGCTCAGATAACACATCTTCATGTTCACTATTCCACAACATGTCGTCAGAACCGTTAATGGCACAAGAAATACCATTTTTTTTAAAACCCTTCTTAACAATATGATGACTTAGAAACATCTGCAGCTTCGTATTTCAACTTTACGATACGTTGTGACAATGGCAATAAGAGTATTTTTGTGGCAAGCACTGCGTCCATTGTTGTCCGTGAAAGACACCGCTGCGTCGATTGTTGTCCATTATGAAGTCATTTGAAGGCTGCCTCAATAAGAACGAATCAGGAGAGGGAATTATGCGATGCTTAAGTAAATAATTTTTAGTGATGAAAAATCATATGGGAGGGAAATATGCGATAAAATACAGTATTACAAACACTGGAGTCTAGCAAACCGTAAATTATACTGTTCACAGTTATCTAAAACACCACGTTTAAGTTTACCACCACCTCTTCCTCGAGGTAAACGACTACTATCTTCTAAGCGCGTGAAAACAGGAACCATCCCCTCTACCCAAGTGAAAGTTTTTCTTATTTGCCTGAAACCATGTGCATGCATATACTATTTCCCCATGCTACATCGTTTCGTGACGTCATGTTGTCATGGCAACCAAGCTGTTTAGTGCAGCAGTTTCTTCCATAATTCCAATTGCTTCACTTGGCCTTGCAGCTGAGATTAAGACCCGCTCCCACCAATTTTCCCTGCTGGCTACCTGGCTCGAACTTCCAAACAAAAGAAGGGTTGGTCAGTGCTACGGCTGCTAGCAGTGGAAATTTGTGACTAAACTGTTAGAATGGCAGTAATAATGCCAACATCAACAAAAATGGAATACTGCTATATTGAGGTGAAAACCTCTTCACCTGCTTCACTTGAATAACCGCCACTGCTACTACGATAACCACAAATATAACAATAGAAGTAGCTACAATAATAGCACTCACCCTACTGGTGAAATTTGAAGTCCATTCTTCTATCCTTCCTCTTGGCAAACTTCTCTATCACCTTTATATTGAATCCTTCGATTTGCAGCACTAGACGTTTTTCTATAGAGAGCATTGCAAGGGCCACCAAGCGGTCTTGACTCATGGAATTCCTCAAAAACGTTTTAATCCTCTTGAGAGTAGAAAAACATTGCTCTGGCTCAGAAGTTGTCATAGGTGTTATCACTAGGATTTTTAGAAGCTTGGCCAACTCGCTGAATGTATATTGTGCTAATTTTTGCTTTATAAGTTGCCATAGAGGAATAGCACCAGCTACATTTCTGAAGTCTGGTTGGGAATATAACACACTTAGTTCTGTTTTAAGCCTTCTTTTGTCAAATGAGGGATAAGATTGCACCACTTCATCAATGAGATTATCTGGGAATTGCTTCGAGAATGCCAAAAAATTCTCACAATTAAGAATTTTTTCGCACTTTAAGTGATCGAGAGATTGAAAACAAGTGCAAGCCTCTTCTATGATTCGATCACATACTTTCTTTGCATCATTGGCCATGGAAGAGTTTCTTCATTTGGCAAGTCTTTCAATTGTTTCTTCATTGTCTTGATCTTCCAGAGATTGCCTGATATTATGCATCGCCTGAATGAATGTCGTCACATTGCTTTTAACTTTAATCATGTCGACATTGCTGGCTTGTATCTGATTGAACAGAATGCCCACGTGCGGCATAACTTTGTGAAAAAAAGAGAGCATGTAATTATATTCGGGATCTTCCAAATTAAGCCTAAGCCCTCGAGCTCCTTGAATACTGGGTTTTGAGGAAAGAGATTGCTCCAATTCCGATAAACATTTAGCAAGTTCATCTTTATTTTCATAAATAACATTTAAGGTTCTAGATTTAAAATTCCACCGTGCTGGTGAGCCACTGGGAATTCTCTTGGAAATGATTGATTCTAGAGAAGCAACTCGTTAGGGAGACCAGATTTAACTGGTGCGCATAGCAATGAATATAAGGATATTGTTGCTTTATTTTAACTTGAACGCCGCCAGTTTCACCACTCATAACAGATGCTCCGTCGTATGTCTGTGCAGTCATTTTGCTTTTATTAACCTTCAAAATATTATCTACATCCCCTAAAATATATTCCGCAATGGCAACAGCATTTTGTGCATTGGGGTTAAAAAATCCCCAGAATCGTTCTTCTGGACATCCATTAATTTCATATCTGAACACTAAAACTAATTATGTGTGCTCAGAGACGTCTGTTGCCTCATCTGACATTACTGAGACATAATCTGCATTGTCAATTTCCGTTGAAATTGCTTCACGGCAGACTTCGAGCATGCAGTCTAACAGCTCGTTCTGTATAGTCTTTGAAGTTCCTTTGAAAACTTTATTTGACTCCGTATGACCCTTCACTGCATTGTCAATGCTGCTGATAAGATTTATGAGTCCTAAAAATACCCCCGGATTTTCTGATTCTGATGATTCATCATGCCCCCTGAGGGCAAGCTCGAAGGCACTGCAAAATTTAATGCAGTCTATTATACTAGATAAAATGTGTCTATTTTTTTCTACCTGCTGGTTGCGTTTTATAATACTCTCTTGGTAGGCTCTGCTTAATGTTGTGGCAATATTAACTGTTCCAAGCTTGGGCAGAACCAACACATTGTTGATGTGTTTATTTTCACCATGCAATTTAATTAAATAGTTAAGATGGCCGAGATCTTTAACACCGGTTTTACTAAATGCATCACTATTTCCAAAGAGAAGGCAAGGAAAGCAGAACAGGACATTTCTAATATCACAGCCACAAATCCAGTTACATGCATCATATGCTTTCCTATTGAACTGGCGTGTATATTATCCCAATTGCAGGTGCCTTTCGCTTTTTGTGTTAGGTTTAAGTTGGGGACTGGCCTACCTAATTGTTTAATTTGTATTTTATCTTCTAAAGATTTAGAAGAAAATGATGTTTTAAATAAACTATCAACTGAATTCATGTCTGTTCACTATTGTCTAAAACTGTCACTCACCTCGGAAACTGAAAAACACAATGCTTAACTAGACCAAACTTAACCAAACAGATTTGAATATCTGGTAACCAATATTATTTATGCACGGCGGCTGGCGCTAATCTACGCTTGTATATATGAATGGCCTGACCATGTGCGCCAACACTGTTTTGAAATACTAGGCAATCCACTATTATTGTGTATGCAGGTCATATTCACGTAATATTAGACTACTGTACTGTATATGTCTAATTTTATTTATTATAATGATTGAAAATAGTTACTAATTACCACATTTTAACATGAGAAAGGTTTTCTAATTAAATATTGTTCAATTTTAATACCCCAAGCTCTTTAGCACCAAGTACGAATGTTGGCAATTTTGGTTTGGCTCTTCTTCGTTGAGCACAGAAATGCGCAGTTTGTAGAGGATTTTGGCGCATGCCGGTGAGGAAAAAGGGTAACTGGAGCACGCGCACTTGCCTTTTCTTGACGGTGTCCTTGTGCTAACCACATCTCATACTTCATTGGAGGTTGAATGCTGACATATAACTCAGCGGACGATTTAAATCGTTTAACAATACACCACGGAGTGTCTGTTTCAAGATATCATTTTCTTGGTGGGGGGAAAATAATAAAATGAAGTAATTTTCTCTCTCTTCTTTTAACTGTGGGCCAGCCACCCCTGTGCTCGAGCTTATATGTCATGAGATTAATGAGGTTTCAAAATTAAAATAAACTTACATGTTTTGCTTCAAGTTGCTCTTTTGGACCAATCCCAGAGAGCATCAGTATTTTGGGTGTCCCTACAGTTCCTGCACTTAAAATGACACCCTTATGTGAATGTACTTCATTTCCAACACCACATCTTCTGTATTTCACACCATAAGCTTCATATTTGTCTCTTAGCAGCACCTAAAACATAGGGTATTAGCATTTTACAATACATTAATTTTGTTTAACTATGAGTTAAATGTATTGCAAACTGATGTAAAAACAAAAGGGAAAGTTGTAGCTTGGATACGATTAGAAGTTGTTACTCTGAAAGATGGAGTGACATAAACTTCAGTATATGTGAATTGTATGAAGGAAACGAAAGTGATATGTATAATCTACTAATGTAAGGAAACAATTGAATGGATGAGAAAGATTATGCATTAAATGATTTGGTGGCTCCTGATTTTGAAGGTAAAAAGGTAAGGGTAATATTATAAAGACAGGCAGTCATTTGGAAAAATGTGAGTGAAATTGGCTCAGAATATAATTTACACATAAAACGTTTAATGCAAAGAAACAATTTTCTTCAAATAAAAAACTAGTACTTGTTGATGCACATGACAAGACGGCAGCACAGGGTTATATGTCAGAGTTTGAAGAAGGTAGTGGGAAGAAGCTAGAGAAGGTGTGTGTGTGTGTGAGTGTGAGTGTGTGCGTGTGTGTTTTTTTTTATAGCATGCCCCATTCCATAGGAATACTACATGCTTGCATTTATTTATTTACATACAATTTACATTTTATATACATGTATATATTGTTGGTGATGTTCTATTTGAACATTTACACTTTTACTTACCTCTAATTTTTTATCTACCTTAGTCTAATGGAATACTTCTGTATTGTGTATATTTACAATTTTTTATTTGATTTTCGTTGTTTAATGTTATTTTATTTTGTTTGACTTTATTTCTTTAACCTAATGCTATTTTACAAATCATAAATCTAGTACTTATCAAATAGTAAAAGGCAACTATAATTATACTCGTAACAACAGTAGAGTATTGAAATGTGATTGGGCAATGATACTGGTTGCAATCTTGGTAAGGAGTAGAAATTATATATATTTGGACTTAAGTCATTCTATTTCTGTGAATTTTATAGAATTAATGAAGTTAACGAAAGGTTGTATGAAATTGTTTCCAAGTTCTCCTTTACTTTGTATTTTCCTAATCATGGCGTTTCTCTGGTTTAGTATTTTGCATCACAATATGTGGTTTACGGTTTGGTCCTCTTCTTCACATTTGCACATTGGGTTGTCTAAAAATCCAAACCTGTGGCGATATGATCTTAGCTTTCCATGTCCTGTTATCATTGCTGTGAACTCTGGAGATATTGGTAACCGTTGCTTTAATCTTCTTCTCATGGATGGGAAATATTCTTTGGTTACTGCTCCTTTCCTTAATGCTGCCCATTGTTGTTGCCATTCTTCGAGTCCAGTTTCATTCTCTCTAGTTACTATAGCTTCTTTTGATACTTTGTCATATATTATTTCGGTGTCTTCCGCGGCAGCTTCTTTTGCTAGTCTGTCCACAAGTTCATTTCCGTGTATTCCCACATGTCCTTTCACCCAGCCGAAATGTAGTGTCCACTTTGGTTTTGACAGTTCAAGGATTTTGGTTTTGATTGCTTCTATCAGCTGGTTATGTTTTATGTTGTTCCTGAGCAGATCTAGAGTTATCTTACTGTCTGTGAATAATGCAGCTCGTTTTTCATCGCATTCTCCATATCCAAGCTCATCTAGTTTTTTAAGTGTTTTTAATATTGTCAGTTGTTCAGCCTGGTTATTTGTGCATTGTGGATGCAACTTGAACTTTAATTTATATGCCAGGTTGCCATGGATGTGTGTGTGTGGTGTGCATGTGTGTGTGTGCAATAAGATAAATTGTACAAATGTTTATCTAAACTAACACAATGAAGATATAGAAATAAGAGTGGTATTTAAGTTTAATGTCTTTCAAGGGTACGACACGAATATTTTGAAGAAAATAACCCCACCCTAAACTACCCTTTACATAGAACATTTTTATTTTCTTGAAAATGGCTCTAACAATTCTGATTAAAATGTCATATGTTCAAGATATTTGTATGACAAATGAAATGTATATTTTGAATTTTCTGGCTATAGTCTATGTAGTCCTGTTTAGTCTGGATGACTTTTGAATAACTCGTAGATCATAAGAGATAGACAAAATCTTACTGTACAAAAAATGTAGATTTTGCTAAAATCCACAATTTGTCTAAATAAATGCTTTTGTAGAGTGAACCATTTCAGAGACATGCCTTGTTATTTATGTCAGTTTCGGAAAACTTAAAACTTTCATGAAATGGAACATCATTGTTCATTTTTTTATATGTTAAGCATGCAAAGAGCACAGGCTCTCAAAGCTTAAAAGATTTGACTATCGCTCAAAGCCTGCTGTATTCTAATATCCCCCTTGCACCTATAAGGAAATAAGCAATAAGATAATTTGTAGAATGCTTATCTCCACTAACACGAAGAAGATATATGAGTAAGAGTTTGTAAGAATGGTTAGTACAAGAGTAGAGAAAGTTATGTGAGTGCAACACATCATATTTAGAAAAGGTCCATGTATTTTTTTTTTTTGGTGTATGTGTGTATGCGTGCGTGCGTGTGTGAAAAGTCTGTTAAAAACCAAAATTGGTATTTAAGTTTAATGTCTTTCAAGGATGCGACATGAAGATTTTGAACAAACTAGTCCCACCCTGAATTACCCTTGACATGAAAAATTTTTATTTTCTTGAAAATGGCTCAAACAATTTTGATTAAAATGTCATGCGTTTAAGATATCTGTATGACAAATGAAATGTATATTTTGAATTTTTTGGCTATAGCCTATGTAGTCTTGTTTACTCTGGATGATTTTTTAATAACTTGCAAACCAGAGATAGACAAAATCTTAATATACAAAAAAGTAGATCTCGCTAAAATGCACAACTTATGTCTTAATTTTTTTTTTGTAGTGTGAACCATTTCAGAGATATTTCTTGTTATTTGCGTCAGTTTTGGAAAACCTAAAACTTTCATGAAATGGAACATCGTTGCTCATTTTTTTTATATGTTAAGAATGCAAAGAGAATGGGATCTCAAAGCCTTTAAAGATCTGACTCGCTCAAGGGCACTGGGAGGTTGATTGACTTCAAAAAATCGATTTTTTGTTTTTAATGTTAAAAAAATATATAATTCTTCAGCTTTAAAATGATATATATAACATAGGTATAGTGTTATTTGTTATAATGATGGTTGCAGTGGTAGATTTACAGTGATGGAAAAATGGGTATAAAAGTTAGTCAGAATATGAAGGAAGCCTGTATAAAAAAATATATATGTCGACTCTTAGAGGCAAAAAGGGCAGTTCAGTTGCTTGAAAATAAAGCTAGAACTAAGAAAAGGAATAGAAAAGATGAGGAAAACTAAGTGAGCAGGAATATGGAGCAGGCATTCTGAAAGTATGTGTAATTTGAAAAGAATGGTACTTCAGCTTTGATCGCAATTACTCGAAATCTTGATTTTTAAAATATGGTGCTCTCTAAAAAGCGGTTACATTTAATGCTAAGTCTCTTCAATATCTGTGAAAAATATTGGAGAGCAAGAGGATTAATGACTTCATTGTCAGAAATCCAGCATTAGCTAACAACAACAACAACAACATTGTGTTTAGTGAAGTGTTAACAATGTCACTTTCAAGCCTGGTACCAGTGGCACAGGTACTAAGGGTAAAGTACTCGGCTCTCAGGCCAGAAATATTTTTAAAGTGTACAGTTTTTTTTAAGGAATTGGCATCTGAGGAAGTGCGTGTAAATAAGTATGTTAATATTAAGTGTTAATTCTTCTTTGCATGACAAAACTTTACAGAGCACTATGTGATAGGGTTGACATTATTTTGGATTTGGTTTAAGGGCGCTCAACTTCTAGGTCATCAGCGGGTTGACATTATGCTAGAGGTAAACAAATATACACATACAGCAAAAAAACTGGACCTATTGACAGTGAAGCTATGTAAATCAATAAATATTAATATTTAGAGACTAAACTTAATTTATCTTTGGTAATTTTGATTTATTCCCAATTCTAGACCAGTTTTGCAAGTCAGTTACTCACATCCTCAGAAAAATGTTTGTTATGATTATCATTGTTACAGATTCTAGGTGACAGAATCAGTCGAAGGTATCTCAAAATTCATTATTTGAGCCTTATTTTTGAAAATGAATATATTTTCCCAAACCATTGAACATATGGGTCCATTAATTATTTTAATAATTGAACTCTAGATTTATTTTATGATTATGTGATATTATTTCCATGATTTACCTTATAAAGCCCGTGACTAAAATACTGACAGTAAATATATGTATATTTTAAATATTTTCCTGTAAAAATCATAAAAGTGTAAAACTATGTAAAATTGTAATTATACCCTCTAAATGTTATGTGATTATGAAATATCCAAAAACATGTACTACAAAATTTAGAGTTTCAGACTCAGGCGACATTACTTCCTGCACATATTACAATATGCATATGTTTTCATCAAAAATAAAAAAGTTGTTATTGCATAACTATCCTAGTCTTAAAAAGTATCTGTACTTGCTCCTCTCTTAAAAATTGATTCTTCTGTCCACTTTATAATAATCGTAATAACTAGTTGCTTACAAGTGGTTTCACATTGAGCAGTTGCATGTAAGATGTTGAGATGACACCCAACTGTTTATATCACAAATGTATTTTTGTTTGTAATGATCCTATGTGAAAAAATCTGATGTGTTGCATTTATATGACTTTCTCTACTCTTGTACTAAACATTCTTACAAACTCTCGTTCCTATAAATCAGGTTTCAAGAACGGTTGACTGCACACAATATCCAACTGCCAGCTGTAGAGTGGCATTCACTTGGCCGATGCCCTCCCTGGCAACTCCAGCGTGCATGCTTTGAGCTGTGCGAAGTTAGCTACCCCTCACTTGGTGTTCTGGGCCGATACCAGACTTATACTCCGGTATTTACTGATGGCTCACAGATGGGTAGTACAACGGGTTCTGCTTTTGTATACAATGGCAACATTCACACGTACTACCTTCCAGGCACCAGTTCAGTATTTACCACCGAGTTGTTTGCCATATTTAATTTCCTACTTTTTATCTCCAGTTCAGGTCCTGGAAGTTTTATCATCTGTTCTCTTTTAGCGCTCTCCAGGCCCTACAACAGTTTATTGGCACCTTGGTATTGATTGTTAAAATCCAGACATTGATCTCGCAACCACTGCCTCGCGGATACCAGTTGGTTTTTACGTGGATCCCAGGATATGTGGATATTCCGGGCAACGAGGCGGCGGATGCAGCTATGAAGTCTGCATGTCGCCTTCCGGAATATTCCACCTGTACACTCCCCTATATGGATGTGCAGAAGTACTTTCGTTGCCATCTATTTACCCTCTGGCAGCAATCTTGGGAAGCGTTAACTGGCACTCAGTTATGGACAATAAAGGACACTGTACAACCCTGATAGATCAGTTGCAAGGATTCCAGGTGGGAAGAAGTGGTGTTAACGCTCGAGCCATGCATGGACACCTTTTGCGTGGTGATCCAGAGCCTGTTTGTGCAACGTGCAACGTTCCACTCTCCGTCGCACATGTCCTTCTTGATTGTCCGCAATACACTCGTGAGCACCAGACTGTTGGCATGGGCCTTTCACTGTGCTCTGTTTTTAGGCAATGACCCAGTAGCTGTAAATACAGTACTGCGGTTTGTTGCCAAGATAGATTTTGGCAAGCAGGTGTAAGGTACTTTTATCTTGGCAGAATTAGAATTTTAGGGTGGTTTTAGCTTTTCAACGGGCTTATAAGTTTAAGTTTTTACCTGTTTTAACTTTTAGCTGTTTTAACTCATGTTTTAGTACTTTTAACTTTCCTTTTTAGTTATTTTAACTTTTTACTAATTTGCTTGTTTTATTTTCGTACTTTGGGTCTTAATGACCTAGTTGTCAATGGGCCCTTAAACCCAACTCACTCACTCTATTGCATGCCAAAACATTAAAAGAAAACGACAGGTTAACGATGAAAAAGAGGTACACATAGCGTCCACAGCGCGTTACCTAGTAATCAGCAGGACGGAAGAGGGACAGTCTTTTTTGAAGGTCAACCCCTTTGTTATCCAATAGGTCTAGATAAAATAGCCAGTCCAGTCAAGTCATGTACCCGTATTAGATCAGGATCGCTACTTGTCGAAACTTACATGTCCACACTGTTCGACAAGTTGCTGAAGGCAAAACTACTCCACGGATATCCCATCCATGTTGAGAAGCACCGGAGCCTCAACTCTTCCAAAGGCATCATTACCACTCACTTGTTGGACAGTATGCCAGAGGAAGAGATTCAGGGTTACCTGTCTGACCAGGGAGTAACCTCTGTTCCTTGAGTCTGAACAAAGCATGACGGAGTGCTAGTAGATACCCATACACTTTTTCCTACCTTTGATCAGCTTGATCTTCCTCCGAAGATAAAGGTCAGCTATAAGGTCATTAATGTTTGGCCTTATATCCCCCACCCTATGCAGTGTTTTCAATGCCAATGATATGGGCATATCAGACGTCTTCTAAAGCCTCTCTTCCTGTTTGTGTCACCTGCAGCAAAGATGCCCATGAAGAAGTGTGTCCATCTGCTCCTAGCTGTGTTAACTGTAGAGGTACCCATCCGGTGACTTCCCGCGATTGTCCACATTACCTGGATGAGAAAGATATTCAAGAGCTGTTGGTCAAAGAGCACTCATCGTTCTCTGAGGCCTGCAAACGCCATCTTGCTCGCCAGCCGTCGATACTCAAATTTGGTACTTTTAGTTCAGTAGTGTCAATCCCAATACCAAAAAGGGATGTAGGTACTCAAACCTCCCCTATAGCCTGCACCGCCAATGCATCTACTTGTACACCATTCACAGCTACAGCCTCAACCACCTTCACATCCTCACCAGTGCTGGCACTTGGGTCACCTTTGTGTGGGTACTTGGACACGTAGGCTTGCAGGGAAATGAGGCTGCTGATTCTGCGGCAAAGGCAGCAGTTTTAGCACACAGGTATTTTAGCTCTTCCATTCCCTCTGACGATTTTGGCACATTTTTACATCAGGCACATCTCAAGGTGGACAGTTTTAACTCCGGAATGTTTATCTTTAGGACTCATATTCATGTATGTGGCTTTCATGTAACTGTTTTCTTAACGGGCACCAGTTTTACAATGTGGCAGTTACATCACCCGACTTAAACCCCCATTTTGCAAGGGGGACCACACCTATCGTTGGTCAACGGGTCCATCGGACCTAGCCAGGAGGACTAAATAGGTGGTATTTAGATCCACCGACCTTCCCCTCATGTGCCTCTGAGGGACGCTGTTGTGCTGTGATAGGCCAGCACATATGTAAATGACATTTCCTCCATTTTAGATGAAACAGTTATACCGCTGTGATTCGGTCCCCAGAGCCTCATCTGTTAAAAGCAGGGTGCACCACGGGCAGGATGAGGATGGGAATTGGGTAGGAGAGGCTATAGGAGGCGCATCACTACCCCTTACTACCCCTACATGTCCACTACTTTCCAATCCAGATATAATCCCCCAGAGACCAAGGAAAACAGCTGTTGCAGCCTTCCGACTATTGACAAATCATGACTGCTTGGCAAGTCATCTCTACAGAATAGGTATCTCAGCCTCACCAATATGTGTCCTGTGTAACGATCCAGCAGAAATGAATGAAGAACACTTGAAGACCTGTGAAGCATTAAGATCAGAAGAAACTACAGTTCAAAAGTATTGGAAAGCACGAATGCTAATGGCTTCATTGCCAGATGCAAGGCACTAGAAAACAACAACACATCTCAAGGTGGAGTGGTGCCTGGCATGATGTTCAGGGGAACAAACTTCAGGAAGTGAAACTCCTCCCTGTTTCCTGGAGGACTTTCTCGCGCGCCTCCTGCCGCAAGGAAGTTATTTTAGCCAGACTGTGCATCAGGCATTGCCGTTTTACCCATGGTCAACTTTTATTTTGTGATGCTGCACCGCTTTGTGCTCATTGTCATGAGTCTCCGATGGTGCGGCATGTTTTAATTCAGTGTCAGAATTTAAGTCAACTCCGTCGACTCACTGGGTCTGCCAGCCACCCTGGCTGAAGTTCTAGCAGACACTACAAATGCAGTAGAGCGTGTGTTATGTTTTATGCGCTTTAGCGGAATGTGCGCTCATGTCTGACTCGCATATTGATCTTTTGTCCATTTACATCTGGCCATTGATGTGACTTGTTTTTATCTATTAATGTGATCTTGCGCTTCCATTTTTGCTTGACTATGCAGTTACTGACACTGTATTGGTGACGGTTTTAATGCTCTACTGTTTTAATTTTAGACCTGTTGGTTTTGCTTTTACCTTTTTATGCTTTTAGTGTTGCTTGGGCGCTAATGACCACAGCAGTTCAGTGCCCTAAAGCCATACTACCCTACCCCCACCGACTGTAATATAGATCTTCTAAATTCTGACACAACAAATTTAAATAATTCTAATAAAGATACATCGCACAAATCATGCACATCGTTAACAAGCTTGAGTACAAAAGTTCATGATGGAGGATCCCCAGTTTTGACATGTGATTACATGGTATCGATTGCATTGTTCACTACACAGCTTGCACACACAAGTTTCGTCTGGGTCATGGAAGTATTCAGTGTTGCACAGTTTATAGTGATACCCATGTACCGCCATTGAGTTGACAAAGTGTCACATGTCTTGGTTAGTGTCTGTCCATGCCCTATTCATCATGGCCTCCATTGAGTAGAACTCGAGCCAAATTTCTTCCCCCTTGTCCACTCTGTCCTATATTAGTTTTTCGTGAGCGTTTGTGGATGGTAGCCCTCGCTTCATTCGGAGGTCCTAAATGAAGAAGGTCTCGTTTGCTAGTTCATACACTAGTCTAGATTTTGTGTGTTTTGATATTCCTAAGGTAGCTTAGAGGAAGCGTGACTTGATTGCTTCTAGCGTCCTCAGGTCAGCCAGGCGCAGTTTTTCCCATATGATGTCTAGTCCGTATGTGGCAATGGGCACAATTTTTGCATCAAATAGTCTCGCCACAGTTTCTAGTAAGAGCTTTGTAATTGTTTTAATGTTATATATGGCTTTGGTGGCCACTGTTGCTCTAGACATTATGTGAGTTCTGTAGCTTTTTGCTGTTTTTTGCATTGTCAATCCTAGATAGTTGAATGTATTTACAGTCTTGAGGGTTGTCGATCCTAGATTTATCCTGTCTCTTGCAGCCTCTCGGCCACCTTTTCGAAATGTCATTTTCACTGTTTTCTCTGTGTTGATTTTCATCTTGTTATCCTTTGCCCATCTGTCTAGATTATCTATGGCTTTTTGTACTGTATGCAGGAAACTTGATCCAATGACCATGTCATCAGCATATATGCTTAGTTGCCTTTACCACATCGTACTTTGCAATGTTAAACAGTAAGGGGCTTAGTGGATCACCTTGCAGCAAATCTAAATAATGCAAAAGGAAATAGAGTTACACTAAACAAATACATACAACTGCTACAAAGATATGGGTTTAAGCTTCAACATAGTATTCCAACACAGATTACAACATTTTCATCTACTAGCATAGATCATGTAATTACAAACAAAATATATGGCCCTGGTTACTGTCACAGATTAGAATCAGGTCTCTCTGACCACAAAGCGGTCATAAACCTATGAATCAGTGAAACACTAAATAAGAAGCAGAAAAAATTCATAACAAAACGTGTGTACAACACAGAAAATATTGAAACATTTAACGAAAAATTAAAAACATGTAAATTGGTCTTTCAGCCCCTCTATCCCTGTTGATATAGATTATAATAATTTTCTTTAAAAAATATTAATTTTTTTCATAATAAGTGCATTCAAAAATTCATCTGTACTCAAATCATTAAAAAATATTCATTGAAATGGTGCACAAAGAGTATAAGGATATCAAGTGCATACAAAAGAGCATTATATTCAGAATACAAAGTGACAAAAAAATCCTTACTTTATAAATTATTACAAAAAATACAATAAAATTTACAAATCTGTAGTAAGGAAAGCCAAACAAATGGCAATTGAGAAATATTTTGCAAGTTCACATAACAAAAGTAAAGCAACATGGAAAATTGTCAAAGGTGAGCTAGGATTGAATAAGGTAATAAAATCTAATATTCCTGCTGTTGGAAGAGCACAAACCATGGGTACAAAGGCATATTCTGAACAATTAAATCATTATTTAGTAGATGTTGAAGAACAAAATCATGAAATGCCCCCATCAACACAGGAAGCAGAGGATAACTACATAAAAATGATGTCATGTTAACACTCAGTTTTTTATTATTTTATTACTGCTGACAAGGTAATTAAAGAAATAAGGAATGTACAACCTAAAACATCCAAAGGGAGGATGAACTACCTCCTTGTCTTATAAAAGAAATCAAACACCAAACAAGTGAACCAATAACACAAATAATAAATCAATCATTGGTTACTCTTTCCTTACAGAGTGAAATATGCACACATGAAACCCATACATAAAAGAGGAAACTGTGAATTTAAAAACTTTCGGCATACATTTCAATAATTTTTTAGAAGATTGTGAAATCACAACTAGTATTCTATTATTTCAACAAATTATCTGACTCCCAACATGAATTTAGGAAAAATCACTTGACTACATTTCTTGTTCTCTTCCGACCCTGATGCTTGTTGTAGTGTTTAACGCCCGCTTTTACTACTACGGCACCGCAGGCGGTGACACTGATGATACATGAAGATGGAGCACCGGTGGAATGAGATGGCGGGGGAAACCGGAGTACCCGGAGAAAACCCGCCCTGACGCCGCTTCGTCCACCACGAATACCACATGCGGGTCCCTGGGATCGAACCCGGGCCGCCTAGGTGGTAGGCGAGCGCGCTAACCGCTCGGCCACGGCGCCGCCGACCCTGATGCTTTTAGGGTTCCTGAGGGCTAGGGGGTCTTTATTTTTCCAACCTCTCCATTTCTCTATAAAATCTTAAACCCTAACATGCTGACCTGTCATGGCATGTAATACGTCCTCTGATTGGTAATCAGAGGATATGGTCGGTGAATTTACTTTGATAATCCTCCCGGTCAGGTCGGTGAGACCCGTAAACCAACGACAGGTGTGGTCCAGTGATGTGACTGCCAAAACATAAAAATATGGTGCTCTCTAAAAAGCGGTTACTATTACTGCTAAGTCTCTTCAGTATTTATGTTGAAAAATACTGGAGAGCAAGAGGATTAATGACTTCATTGTCAGAAATCCAGCATTAGCTAACAACATATTAAGTGTTACAGTTTATAATGTTGTTATCATTATCCTTTGCTGCATAAGTTTATGTTCTGACAATTTGTGGCACAACAAATGTTTCTTTCCACGTTCCCTCCCCATAACTTCCGCCTTCTGGCGCATCACTCTCCAGCAGCGCAGCCACCGTGTGCACACATTGGTTCAGCTCATGCGCCTTCTAAAACCATATGCCGTATAATAACACTACACAACACTTACTTATAATTTACTGGAGCATGTTTCGAAGGCTGACTTTCCTCCATTATCAACCGGACATTGACAATGACTAGTATAGGGTTATTAACTTCAAAATCCCAGCATTAAATGAAGTGCTAAAGCTCTGCACCCCTAACACCAGATGGTAGCAGAGAGAGGGAGCAGGAGCTTTTTAAAACATTTTAAGTGAAGGTGAGTGTACGAAAGAGACTCAAAATGACCTCAAACATGAAATGAGAAATGCCACTTTAAAGCATTAATATTTAAAGTATAAATATAGCAATATATTAAATCACACCAATATTACTAATTCTCGTGGTATTTGCAGGTACACATAAATGAGTAGGAAAATACAGTGAACTGTGAAAAGCTGTGTATCTTAGTGCTACACACAGCGTTTAAGGTAACCCATCTGTGAAAAATGGGCAAAAATGAGTAAATTTTTCATTTTTGGCTTTTTATACCATAAATAAGTTTAAACCTTTGGCTTTCATTTTCATGCTTTTGTTTACTCATCTGCGCCCTTTAAATGACTTCACCGAGGGATTTAAATGGCCATGTGCTAGGTGGTATGTCAGTTTAATTACCCAGAAACACTCGAAGCAAGTTAAGTAGAGTGCACTTGAAGTGCTTGCAATGTTTTTCCGACTCAACATCTGTTCAGCTTGAGTTTGAATTACGCCGTTTCTTGTGACAAATTAGCTGAAACATGCTGGCTAACCTGAGAATCATCTATATGAGAGCTATCTGTTGGGCAAATTCCAATGTTCTTTGGTTTATCTAGAGGGAAAATGTGCTAACCCCATGGTGCTTTGTGAAGAAATGCCCAAAGGAAAAATTTGTTTCAAAAAAGAAAACAGAAATTGGTGTAACATCTGAAATTAGTGAATATAATATGGGTTATGAAGATTCACATCATGTAAAGTAAGACGTTCAGGGTAGAAATTTCAATGTAACTGGGGAGAAATTAAGTAAAATTAGGGATAAGTGTCGCCCAAAGGATAGTGCTAGGCATTCAGAAAGGGGCTACAGAACTGCTAGAAAGCGACTGAAGTTTGAAAAAACAGCTAAAAGGACCTCTGAGGGTCCCACATATGGTGCAGGCCAGTTTTAATCGAGTACATTTGTGTTATATAGTTGCTAAACTTTAACTCCATTTTTCTCCGCTTATGATTTCCGGACACATGATTATGTACAAAATGCTCCTTGGTGCATAGTTTTGCAGATTCTTGAAACTTGGTACACACATTGTTCAAAGTATAAGAATTAAAATATGGCCCTAAATTTTTGCTGTACCTTAATACAAAAGTTTTTATTTAAAAAAGGAATTTGTAAAATTGGTAAAATTCTCAGAAATTGGATTATGCAATTTTCAAAATTTTTTTTTCTCTCAAACAAAATAAACTACTAAAAAAACACAGCCAAATGTTGTAGCACTATATGTCATTGATTAGCTGTAGAAGTTGTTGAAACATATGCACCGATGAGCATTTTTCACAGAAGCTTACAAAAATTTTTAAAAAAATATTAAAGAAAACTATTCAAGATATAAAGTTCAAACTCATAACACTGTTTTAACTCTGAGAAACCAGCCTATCGCCAAAATTTGAGAAGAATTGGACGAAAAATGGCAATTTTTCAAATTTCACAGATGGGTTACCTTAAGTATCCCAAACGTTTCACTTCTTTTAATTCATATAAGAGTAGCAAAAAACGCACTAGAATGTTTCCATGTACAACAAAGGAGAAAAGGTAGGCTCAGTATTGTCTGGAAAAACAACAAAATTAAATCCAGGAAAATAGAGGAATAGAAATCAAATTGTATGTACTATCTTTCAAAAAAGTAATTACCCAATTACAGTGAGACCTGCGCAAAGGGCTACCTAATTGTAAGGCATTCTGGTATGGATGGTATGAAAATTAAATTTGTCATATGCTCCCCTTGCTGTTCAGAGGGCAGCTCACCTCGCAGTTTTGAAAAGCAACATTTCAATAATCCTTCTACATTAATGGGTAAATATTGCAAATTTAGCCTTAGTGCATCTGTAGAAAATATATTCTCATTGTTTCCATTAAATTATGGACTAGATGTAAAAGCAATTCCAGTGTTGGGTGCTAGGCTTACATACATAAGCTTAAACAGCAACACCTCATTTTCCTGTGTGAGATAGCTGAACTGGCTAAAGTGTGTTACTGCAAATAAGCAGTAGTTTTGTTTAAACCAAAGTGTCTTTTTTGTTTTGTTTCATTTGTTTGTTTTTTTTTCCCTATACTAAACAAATATCCTGATTTATGTAAACTGCGAAATATAAAGTTATATGAACTAACAAAACTTTTCTGATAAAACTACTCCTTTAGAGCAGCAAATTAAATGGCTATACTTATTTTGCACAGCATTGTATTTTTTCTCTCCATTTTACTAATGCTACAATTTGATTGAAATGTTACTACTACATACTTTATAAGATATTAATTACACTTACTGAAAATAAAACAGGCAATGCACCTTCTTCAACTTGCAATCATTCCTCCCAAAATTAATAACATTTCCATTCAAATACCCACATTCAAAGGCATCTCCCTATAAACCTCGTAGACTATTTTCTATTTAAATAGTTACTTTGGTCATGCATGTTACTGTTCATATAGCTGCTATGGATATATGGAAACTATGCAGGGTGGAAGCAAAATAACCCGTCAGACTGAAGAAGGTGAGAGAATGGATGTAGATGAACAAAAAATTCTTATATATTCTTTTAATTAAACGCACTGTTAACTAGATAATTGCATTTAAAGCTGAGGGTGTGTGGTAATGTCACACCACTTGTTGATCGAATAATTTGCTTCTACTGGCAGCTCAATGAACTATTCTAATGCTCTATAAAAGCCATTTAAGTAACATTGGCCATGAATTCAAATTCAGATGTTTTGAAGCTGGGTGAGAGACCCAGAAAGTTCCGCAAAAATGAGGTTATTGTCCACTGCACTATATGCAAACTGGCTTCGAATTCTACATTTCTGCGTAATTACAGGATTTTATTTAAATGTTTAAATGCCTGAATTGTTTCCTGTTTTGAGAGGCTTACACCATGATAAGCCAAAGAACGCATGTTTTAATTAATTCAATGTGGTTGGTCTGTTCCTCACTTTACATCCCACAAACATTTTTTCTAACTTTCGACATCATTTGAGGTATTGCATCCTTTAGGAAATCACAAATATGATGGAAACATAAATACTAACTTTAAATATGCTCTAAATGGCCAGAAAGACAAATTCACTTCAAATAAAATGCATACAAGGTATGTCCAAACCTACTTACTGAACATGCACCCAGTTGGTAGCAATATTGCTGCCAACATTGCTCCTGCTTGATGATACCCAAGTGTTTGTTGCTAACGTTAAGAACATCAATACACTGTAGTTAAATAAACTGACTAAAGTTACCCGAAATTCGGACATAACATGTGTGTTCTTAATAAGCCTTCTCGTATAGGAACTGCATGCATCGTTCATCGTGAAACAATGATGCGAGATCAACATTATTAACGAATCACATACAACTTTACTTACAAAGTTTATTTACTGAATAGCAGGGACCAAACAGGACATTCATTTTCACAATAATAAAGCTAGTTTGCTTCCAACATCGGCACCTGGAGTGAACACAGGTACAGTTTTAATATCGTCTGCCAGATGTGTGCGCTGCAACTATTACAGCATTTCAAAGGTTATGTTACTAGTGTGAAACACCTCTTACATTATTAATACTGTTATTCTGTGTTGCATTTAACTATGTGGTACTAATAATTGCTAAATCTTTAGTAAAGCATAATTTATAATGTAAATTTACTATCCACTGCAATATGCTTAAACAAAAAACAACTGTATGCAGTTAAGTAAACATTCACGCAATCTACACCAGTGTCGGAAGAAAGAAACACAGCTGATGCGATGTTGCCAGTTCTAACAGAATTTTTTAATTTACACAACAAATTGTGGATTTTTAAAAATTTAATTTACACAAAAACCGTTGAATCAATTGACATACGCCAAAGGAAAAGGTTACTAGTTATTCAATTTTCTATGAATATACCATAAATTAAGAACCTTTAATCAGTAATAATTTAGCCAGGTGATGACAAATTTTTTTAATAAAAGTATTTTTTCCTAGAAAACTATAAACTTTTCAGCCTTTTGGTAAAAGAGTTTTTTGTTATTATTTATTTATGCCAACAAACTTACTGTTGGTGTTTTTAAACACACAAGCCGTGTGTGGGCAAAGTTTAAGAGGTAGAACTGGAACTTAAAAATTCAATGCCACAACTGGGATTTGAAGGTCTGTGGTTCAAATCCCAGTTGTGGCATTGAATTTTTAAGTTCCAGTTCTACCTCTTAAATCTTGAGTTTTTTGTTATTCACAACTTGCCGTTAAAGTTTGGCAGATTATTTCATTTTCATTCTGTATATCTTGTTCATGTTAGAACGTCTCGACAAGCAAGGTGCAACAAGTGTAACTAATTATTTTAGAAATGTTTAGAAAATTCAGCTTAAATGCATTCCTTTATGCATTCCTTTTTATGTTGCAATGAAATTTGCAGCCAAGTTATAAACATAACACTTAATATCACATAAATAGAGCGAGAATGCCCAAAGTGAGAAATAGCTGAGATGGTTGCATTGCTATCTGCAGAATTCAGAACTGCTAACTTCTCCTGGTTTGATCCTTGCTTCCCACATGCTTATTTTCTGAAACACAAAACTAACACATCTTTAATTCTCTATAGCTTTTTATCACAAACAGAAAATGAGGATAAAGGCATACTTGTAGAAATTGAGTTAATGGGGACATTGTGTAGTGCTTTGAAATAAACAACATGGTAACGCTGCTAGGTCCATACCACTGTTCCATGTTGAAGCAATCTTACAGCTGCATTGTGTTCTGTTTAATATATCACTGGTTAGGACTTCATTCACTGGCATCCAGATCTTATAATGATGTATTTTTATGGCCATTGAAATCACATTTTACCTATTAATGCTTTCCTATGATATGTAATATATTATAGGTATACACGCTAGAAAAGAACCTGCGCAGAAACCATGTTTCTTTGCTGTGCATGGTGCTAGTGGTGGGGGTCAGTTCTGTTTCGGCAGCGCACGGTGCAGATCGGCTCTCTACAAGCACATGTTACACTTGAAGTTTTGTAGTGCGTTCCGTGTAAAACTTTATAACAAGTTTTTGTAAGTATTTTTGTGGCTAATAGCGAAAGTGTTTAACATGACTAGTAAACCAAGCTTATCTGGTCGGTCGTTATATTGTTTACAATGTTGCTAATTACTTAAAAGATAAAAAGAGTGAATTGAAATTGAGTTACAACGTTGCTGCATCGACAAGTGAAGCTACAGGAGTTTCCATTAGTTTAGTGAAACGCATCATAAAGGAAGGGACTACGTCTTTGTCTACCACTGGTCAGGTCAAATTCTCAACGCCGAAAGGGAAGGCTAGAGAAAGGAAAAAGAAAGTGGAAGTCGATACATTTACTGAGGGTATAGTTCGAAGGAAAATACACGAATATTATACAGTGAAGAAAGCAGTGCCAACGATACAGAAGCTCAAGCATGATTTGCAGAGTGATGGCAGTTTGGTATGCAGCAGGGAATACCTGAGGAAACTGGTTTTGCGATTACGCTTTAAATGGAAAAAATGTGCTTCTAAACGGCAGCTCCTAATCGAAAAGCCTGAAATTGTGTCCTGGCGTGCTAATTACCTGCGAAATATTCGTAGGTACCGTGAATAGAAGAGGAATATTGTGTATCTAGATGAAACATATATAAATGCTTGTCATACCGTCAGTTCTTGTTGGCAGTCTCCAAATGAGTTAGGGGTTACAAAGCCTATGGGTAAAGGACCCAGACTGATAATTGCCCATGCGGGAGGAGAAAACGGGTTTGTGCACAATGCTTTGCTAATGTTCAAATCTAAACAAAAAACGGGTGATTATCACGGCGATATTAATGCTGTAAATTTTACAAAATGGTTAGAAACACAAGTTATTCCTAATTTGCCCAGTAACTCTGTTGTCGTGATGGACAATGCTAGCTATCACAGTGTTCAGAAAAATAAAAGGCCAACAATGACGACGCTGAAAAAGGATGTAATGCAGTGGTTAAGGGACAACAATGTGTCGTTCAGCAGCAATATGCATAAACCAGAGCTATTGCAGTTAGTGAAGTCAGTGCCCAAAGAAAAGACGTATGTAATTGATCAGATCCTCAATGCACGTGGCCACGAGGTATTGCGTCTTCCACCATATCACGCCAATCTAAATCCAATAGAGTTGGTATGGGGAGAGATAAAGGGAGAAGCTGCACAAGAGTTGTCCAATGCAACTTTAAGTGCAAAGCAAACCCTCTATGAGGAGCTTTTCCGTGAGTATTCCAGAGATAAGTGGAGAAAGTGCAGTGATCATGTACGAAAAGTGGAAGCAACACACTGGGAATCAGATGGACTAATGGATGATGTCATCGACAGTTTCATCATTAATGGCGGAGATCATTCAGGCTCAGAAGAATCTGTTACCGACACAGCTTCTGAATTAGATTCAGAATCGGCAATGGAAGCGGACTAGTGTAACTCGGCCTAGCGGACTGCTGCTGCCTGCTGCTTACCCCTCCCAGTTCAGTCACGTGAGTACCAACATCTTCCGAGGTTCTTTTCTAACTTGTAGACCTATAAATTAGTTTGCTTTTGATAAATACTTCCCCTTCCACTGCCCTCTGGACAGTGAGTGAAGAATATGACAAATTTCATTCTCCTACCATACATACAAGAATGCCTGAGAATTAGGTGCCCCTTCGTGCAGGTCTCACTGAAGTTGGGTATTTACTTTTGTGAAAGATAGAAGATATGACCCCAAGGTGGAAGATATGCATATACACTGAGAGTATACACTGTACAACAAGACCTCAAATCATTACTCAAATGCTCCATTTACCTGTTCGACTGTGGCATGGCTTATTAGTTTTATGTTTTTATGCATTTTAAGAAACTGATCAGGACTCCAGCGACTTCCTTGTACATTATTCACTTCTGCTATCATAAAACCTGGAAAATGTGCATTTTTGTTAAGCTTCTACTACAAGCTATGTTAGCACAAAGAAATTAGAAGTTACACTTTTCGTCCATTACCTGCTATAGTTAAGCAATCCGCTTCTACTCCACATTTCTTAATCTTTAAATATCACCAACGTTTTAACCTAGCTACTTAATTTTAAGGGGAGCTAGGCTGCAATGTAAAATTCAAACCATTGAGTTCATTTTAATTTAAAAGGTGAATCAATTAATAACACTAAACAACACTTACATTATAATTTGCCAGAGGAAAGTTAACCTCCGAAACACGTTCCGGAAAATTATAATGTAAGTGTTGTTTAGTGTTATTGACTCACCTTTTAAATTAAACTGATTATAACAACTCTGTTTTCAAACTTCTATGAAAGGAAGACACTTGAGTTCATTTTCTCAAACAACCGGCTGTAATATTTTGGAAGCTTTTATGTATTTAACTCTTTAGCTGCACACTGAACCTATTTTAATCAGTTATAATTCCATAAGCCATATTTTAAATAACATAACTTTCAAATCTTTAAATGTTATCTGCTGTGATTGAAATTTGCTTCACTACTATAGTCCCTCCGAGCTTAAAGTGGGTATGCACATAAACATTGCGATTGTATCACTCTGCCAACAAGTATGTGTTGACATTCTCTGTACACAGCTATTTACATCTGTTATCACAACTGTCAAATTTATTAAATACTACATTAACTAATTAAAGAAATTGGTTAAGAAAAGTTACGAAATGTAAATAAGGAAAATTGAAGCTATTAACAGTGAAGCAACAAGATTCTAAAGTAAGAACAAATTAGAAACTAAAAAGTTCACTTATCTTAGTAATGTTGCATGTTCTTTTTGAACAAGCTAACCCAGGGTTTCAAGTTGTCTCCAACTCATTCTCAAAGCTATACAAACAAATTCGTTACCAAAGCTACAATCTTTCATTTTTTTCTGAAAACAAAAACAAATACTGATATTCAATTTTTATTTACCAATCTCTGAAAACAAAAATTTATAAATACGGTCTATAGATGGTAATTCGAAGTTCATAACACGGTTCCTGTTTTTTAAAATAAAAATTCTTTCCCAAACCATTAAATCTATCGGATCACTTAATTGTTTTAATAATTTAACTTCTGGATTAATTTCATGATTAAATGACCAAAAATGATCTGCCACAGCTGATTTATCAGTTTGTTTATATTTAATATTTCTAAAATGTTCTTTTATTCTGGTTTCTAAATGACGTTTAGTTTTACCAATATAAACCTTATCACAATCTAAACAGCTGTTTAGACAATAGTCTTTTCACCACTTCTTAGAGGCCTTCCGCTTTTATGTTTCCATATTCTGAGAAACTGAACACTCCGCCACACTGACTGCACATGCATTACTAGTAATACAAGTGCCAGAGTGTCACTTCACTTCAGTAACAATGCAATCGGAGAATTACTGAGTACCAGATGATAATAAATGGAAGTAAAATATTTATGCTTATGTTTAAATGTTTTGTAAATTACAGTATTTATTCACCCCGTTCATTACTTGAAAATATTAAAGAAGCGATAATATATGCAATGTAGTAAGGAACTATTTCCAATCGGGCTTCACCAGTCACTCGCGCTGGAAGTTGTGCTGCGGCGTAATGTTGACATCCGTACCCACTTTAAGACCAGATAGGCTATAGGTAACCGCACTGTCCAGTTTTCTGTGACTATGAATTCATCTTATTAAGAGTTGCTATCATTATGTACTGATTATGTAGTTTGGCACAAGCAATGGCCTCTTTCAAAATATCGCACACTGAGTTTATTGTTCATCTTATAGTATTAGTGTCATCTAAGTAGTTTGGTGTGAGAACACTCTTGTTACCTTGGGAACCGGTTATAGGGATTTTGAATG
Organism: Tenodera sinensis; assembly: GCA_030765045.1. Lineage (NCBI taxonomy): Eukaryota > Metazoa > Arthropoda > Insecta > Mantodea > Mantidae > Tenodera > Tenodera sinensis. Next base: position 129,982,703 of record CM060963.1, read on the forward strand.
TAAAAGAGAAAGCTCTGAGCTTTGACTGTGAGTGTGTCATCCTCCTAAGTAGTAGCAGGTATCTGACTTTCAGTGGCGAGTGAGTATATTCCCCACAGTAAGTCTGTTTTGTAATTTTGTTCCTTCTGCACTGGGATGTAATTTGATACATTGCATAATAGAATTTGACTAACATTTCCTGACCACTTTATTACAAGTATAATTAATATAAAGCCACTTTATATAAATCAAATATAAGTATTACTGTTCTTCTCCTTTTATTACACCATGTATGTGCTTGCTCGTGTATTGATATTTCCACATGATTATGTTGAAGGTCCCAATTTTAATCTAAAGCATATTTATGAAGTGTATAACTAAATGGGCCTAATATTCTGCAACAGGTATAATTAAATGGGGCTGATATTCTGAACCATAAAGCCTTCATTGTGCTGGCATATATGAGCGGGAATTGCAGGATTACTACACATATAAAAACTCAGGCAATCTTTTGTTTTTCCTGCTACTTCTCACACATCCTAAAACATTTCAACCAAACATCAATATAAACTCTGTGAAGGTAAGATAATTAATGTGTATACAACAGCAAATTTTAAATCTTGTAACTGTTCTATAATGGTAAATACATTCACCAAATTGTATTTTACTTTTCTTTTTTTGTGCTAGGCACCTCTAGAGCACAATACCTGTTTAAATCCTAGTCATAATTATTTTCTCTAAAGCAGGAGGGACTCAGTACAATTAATATCCGGAATTGCACACTACTTAGTTCTGGGAAGCTCTTAACTTACATTTCCACTGGCAACTTGTATGAGACAAGTGTCTGGAACTTCTTCCTTATATATCTATAAAAACTGTATGATACACTTGTGTTTGCATCTTGTCCAGAACTCATAAAGAGAAGTTTCTTGAAAAATTTGAATTCAGTTGCTGCTACTGACACAATTAAAGCAATGGACATTGATTTATTTATTTATTTATTCAGTTTAATACAGTGGAATACACAACTGAACCATGTCATGAGTCAATGCATAACATGATATAAAAAGGTACCCTATAAGGGCCCATGTCATAAGATATATAAATGGAAAAGAATTTAGTGATTACATAGTACGAGAGGCGTCTCAAAAGTTGCACTATTTTTTTAAATCCGCGCGGTATGTGGGAAAAATTCTGAAAGGTCCCAGGGAACATAGGTATGGGTATAGTAGCAGCAGCACTGTAAAACTCCTAGGCCCCTAAGTTTATTGCTTGGATATAAAAACGGCAGTAACAATGGAGACTCCACTCGTTCCTACCGCCGATTGCGAAGTTCGCACTGTAATCCATTTTTTGACGGAAAAAATAAATGTGTGACTGAAATTCATTGCGAGTTGTGCAGTGTTTATGGAAAAGACGTTATGTCAAGACAAATGGTTTCTCGTTGGCCCCAATCGTTCACTTAAGGGAGAATAACATTACACAATGAGCAATGAAGCGGCCGACCCTCCACTTCCCATGCTCTGGATATTGTTGACAAGGTTTAAACAGTCGTGAACACCGATCGGCGCCATACACTTGATGCAGTTTTGTTTCAACTTCCTCCTTATATTGAAATAAGCCGTGCATCACTTCACAGGATTATTTCTAAGGATCTGTGTCTATCGAAAGTGTGTGCAAGTTGTGGAAACAAATGGATGAGGCAACTCCAAAAAAAGGTAAAAGTTGTTGCATCGGCTGGCAAGTTCATCACAACGATATTCTAGGATTCGAAGGGAGTACAGTTAATCGATTACCTGCTCCATGGGACCACGATGACAGCTGCTCGCTATTGTGAGGTGCCGAGAAAACTCAGAAGAGCCATACAAAACAAAAGGAGGGGAAAGTTGAGCAAAAGTTTTTCTGGTCCACGATAACTAGGGCTAGGAAATTCATGCATTTGCATGTTTTTTCATAGGGGTTAAAATGTATGCTTTCACATTATATGCACAAATTATGGACTTTTCAGTTATTTGGGCATGATTTTATGGTGCATATTACTGCATATTTTCTCATTTTTCATAGATGTATAATATTTCAATATTATAGCCCCTATATTGCATATATTAATGATTTTTATGGATTTTTATTATTTTTTCCATCTGTATAATATTTTTCATATTGGTAGTATTGCAGATGATGATGCAACTCGCAAGGTGGCAAGAAATAATGCTGAGTCATGTTGTCATGCAGTGAATCCCCTGTTTCCATCCCTTCATTATATGTATGTGCATAGAGAATAATCAGCGTGTTATCTCAGAGGTTTATATTAACAAAGATAAAGTGCAGGTCAACATTTTGAGCAGCACGATTATAGCAACGCTTGCCTGCCCACCGGTAGTTGTGTTGTAGTCTTCAAACGTAACAGTGTTGTGAACTGGTTCCCACCAAATTAAACTAGGCATATAAAATATTAAAAAGCTCTTCAAATATCGAAAATAAAACCAACTTCGAGTGCTAAATCAATTAATTTCCAGAAAGAGTTTTCGGGTGATTTAATATCTACAGATAATAGGATACTGTTTTGTGGAGCGTGAGAAAAATGTAGGGAGTGACAAAAGATTTCAAATACTTCAGCACATAAACACAGCAAAACATAAAGAACTTTAATCAGAAAACTCGCAAACAAAGAACCTGTTCAAAAACAGCTTGTAGAGCGTTTAGGAAGTGGTGGCGGCGGCAGCGGCAGCAGCAGCAGTAGGGCTTTAGAGCGCACAACTGCTAAGGTCATTAGCATCCACTATGGAGAGCAGTGTATGAGCGTATAACATATGCTCAAATGATGCAGAGAATTCAAAGACAAACATACAGACATCCAGTGTTCTGGACTGCCATCGATTCTGGACGAAATGATTGTGAAGTGGAAGAAGCAATGCTGAAAGATCAAAGGGTGATGGTCTGGGAGACCTGGAAGGTGATCCCTGATGTCAGCAAGACCTACATTCACAAAATTTTGACCGATCATTTAGGGTATACCAAGGTGGGTGGAGGCATGCTCACAAAGGGAGTGCATTTCCATCAGGACAATGCTTATCCGCACATTGCCCATGTGACACCAATCTCATCAACAAATTTGGATGGGATACTGTCACACACCCTTGTTATAGCCCAAACCTAGCCCCAAGTGACCATCCCTTCCCTGACTCGAAGAAACACCTGCCTGGGACACACTTCAGAACCAGAGAGAAACTGAAAGAAACTGTTTTAAGCTACTTTTGCCGCACGGCGGGAGAGTACTACGATGCAGGCATACAAAAGATGGTACACCACATGGAAGAATGCATTGATCAGAATGGAAATTATGTCGAAAAATACATTCCAAAAATGTACTATTTAATGTCAATAAATATGATTTTCATTGTGAAAAAAAAATTTGGAATCTTGTTTTACAGACAACTCTAGTAGAAAACCGCACAAACTGTTTCTAACAGAAGAGAAATTTAATCTACACAGCAGATAACACCATAATATCCTGAAATCTCTTTTTTCAGCCCTTGAGAATAAGGTGCTGATTTTTTTTATTTCTATATTAATTGACAATTAATAAATTGACCAAACAATATGCAACCATTAGTATAGTCCACCTTAGTAAAAGTTTTGAAGTACAGTTTAATAATTCTAGAACCACCTGCTGGGTAGCAGTTTGCTCAGAACATCATTTGTTCCTTATCCATATCCTTATTTGTTCCTTATCCTTATTCTTCAAGAAATAGTTGTGCGATATGTTTGTAACACTATTGGACAAGATAGCGCCAGCCTCGTTCGCTGGTAAGTGAATCAGCTGTCAAGTGCCAGGTTATTTCTCGAGTGTAATTATAATACCAATGATTCAGTTCAGGGAAAAGTCTGGATAAAGTTAATCATTTTATACAAAGCTGTAGGTTTATTAAGTATGAATGTAAAGTTTCAAGTTTGATTCAAACAGCTTTTAAGAAAATGTAATCAAAATCAAAAGATTATAAATTTAAGAAAATCATGCTTAAAATTTATCTTCATTTATCATTACTAACCTGCTGTGAAGTGTAATCCATTATAATATATCCACTTCAATTATAGCTTTAGCAATAATTTGTTGCAGGGGTCTCTTTAAACTTTTATGAATAACAATTTCATTGATACTGTTACGAAAATAATCAGAGATAACAAAAATGGAGCACAGCTCTTCTGCATAGTGTTATAAAAACAAGAAATATTATGCAAAATATTAAGAGCATAGGTCACCATGTTAAAGTACTGCATTACTCCAAATTATTCCAAAACTTAAAGTTTATTGTTCACTCTCAGCTACTGTTAACTGCTTCATTATGATCAGTCTGCTCTTAAAATCTTAAAAGTTCAAACAGAAAATAAAGAATTCATTCTCACCCTTACGCTCCAAGATATTGTAACTATCTTCTGTGATATTAAGCTCTTTGGCAGCAGCAAGAATTGCTTTTCCTAAGGGAGTTAAATATTGCACTTTGTTTACTGGAATTACAGGAACTTCTGAAAAATACACAAATAACATATGTTAGAGTAGCCATAAGGAACGATCACAGTGACATATGATGTGCATGTAGGGGCAAGCGGGGGAATTGCTGTGTTGCAACTGTTTCCCATCTTTCGCACGAAGTATATGTACGCATTGTACACCATTTTTCTTGCTTGACTGTGAATAGCGCAACATTATTTTTGCTTCTACCATTTACAAAACTCTTAACTAATTTACTATCACACAATGGAGTGGATTCATTGCTTGGAATTATTTAATTTCATTCTTAAATTGTAGGCAAGTACTCTTATGGTGCTCTGATTGGCTAGAAATCACGTGACTGTGACATTGTTGAATATTTAAATTCTGCGCAACCACCTTCATTTGTGATGGTGACTATAGTAAGAAGAATGCAGGTAGAAGAGCTGAAGTTACTAATGAGTGAAGGCCAATGTCTTAATTACCTACTTCTTTCTTTATAAGTGCAAGGTAAAACTTCTTGTATATACAGTATATATCTGCATATAGTGTAACAAAGACATTCTGAAGAACTGTTTTCCTAGAAATTACAGTCTGTCTCAAATTAATGTACCTAACATTCACATAAATATATTTTTTCTAAAATTTGTCCGCAAAACTTGGCAGATCTTACAATCGAGGGGTTATTTTTGAGTAAATATGATATAAGGAATAATTTTTAATTTCAAATTGATGTATCATAATGATTAATGACTATTCAATCCATTAGTGTCTTACAGTACATCCATGATATTTCCAATATGGAACGGTATTTTCGTGTAGGACTTGGGCTGGGAGGTTCCACAACATTCACGACGACTGTTTACATGTTGGTCCTTTTGCCCCGCGTAATTACCATTTTGTAGCTATGGGACTCTTGGTGCTTTTCATCGAAGTTCTCGATGAACCTCAGGGCGTGGTGCGGGTCTACGTCTTACGAAGAAGATTAAATGTCCTTTTATCTTTTTAAATATACTTATTTAATGTTCCTTAAAGTCACAAACAACAATACAACTTTTCAGGATTGGCGTCCTTTTTCACAAGCCCTGTGGGGTTCACACAACCCGAACACGGACTGCGTAATTTTGCTTGGAACGTTTATTCGTAATCTTCTTCTATTTGTCGATGCAGCCTTACTAATTGTATATCAGTTCTCTGCATTTTCACTCCTGTTGACTTTTAAGACGCAATGTTCTTCCAATAAACACTATGTCGATCACTTTTACAATTATTCGCGAACTATGCGATTTTCGCATGACGCCAATCCCAACAATACATGAACAAGAACAAGCTAAGACAATTGAAAATCTCTATCATTGCCCACTAGGACAATGATTCACAATTCTAGGGGGCTTTTTCTGCCACCACTATGAACACAAATTTTAACTATTTTCGGAGGCTTCTTCTAAAAATATCGCCTCAAATATCAAGAGTTGTCCTCATTTTATCTAAGTGTAACAGTTTCATAATGTAGAATTACTAACAGTAACGTATGGTAAATGAATGTTACATGCAGGATTACATTAATACAATAATGACGATCTTCATGTGAAAATTTAAATAAGTTAAACACATCATAATGAAATCAATAAATGAGAATATTGATACATGAAATGATTAAATGAAATAATGTTAATGTTATGCTAATTAGGGTTGTTATTTAATTATTGCCACAATATTTAATATGTCTTAGGTGCTCTTTGAGCTTCAGGCCAATTGCTTCGTTTTTATTTTTACAACACCTTTTACGCAGACTATTAGTATTATTATTGTTATTATAATAATAATCATCTTATCATTATTATGAATATTAGTTTGATGGCATTCTGTTTAGTAAAAGAAAAGGAGTTAATATTGAACTTGGACCGCTCCTACTGGAAGTATTAGTATATGAAGATCTGGGTCATGAGGTTTATAATTCGCAGTAATGTGGTCTTCGGTTTATTAACACTAATGCTGATCTACTGCAGTTCAAGAAAAATACTTGTAAGGTAATTATCTCACTAAAGGGTTCACCAAATTGGCAATAAATAGTGATCTGGTACATAATTATCTATGCAATGATTTCAAAATGATAATGTATTCCATTGAAATGTGAAATGATGTTTACTTGAATAAACTGTTTGCTCTAAATTACTTAATAAATATCTCAAAGGCCATTAACTGTTAGATAGATACATAAAAGTTGAATTTCTATAATGATTTGACAAATATAATTTCTGCAACATTCACAATTAATATACATATGGTTTACTAACTCTTTGCTGAACAAATAAGAGGCATTAATTATTTTATGCTGATTGACACAATAATTTTGCCTTAAACAATACTTTATAAAGAACATCAGCTCTTACTCTGACCTGAAACATATTCATGCTGAACCATATTTTTGAAGTAATAAAGAACCTCTTTAGGACTCCAACCAGAATTTCCCAATTCTTCCCAATGATTGTAATCTTCATAATGGCCCTCCAGATATATTTGGTTGTTCAGTCTGTTTGAACCACCTACAGTCTTTCCCATTGGCCACCTACTGATCTGTAATGCCCACAAAATAATTAGTTTGGCAACAATGAATGCAGAATTTATTAGTATTACTAGCAAAGATTTATAATATTCTACCCAAGAACAATACTAATAGCAAATAAAAACAAGGTATACCGACTTATTGCCCAATTGGCTAACATGCCTTCAAATCAAAGCAAAAAAGGTATATTAGGCATTGTTTTTTTCAAATGTACATTGTAGCAATCAAAATTAAGGTCTTGTTTCTCTTTTGCACAACTCAAATCTATTCCTCTACACTAAAATAACCTTAAAATGTAAGCAATACAACAGTGCATTACTCTGGACTTAACCAGTAACCAAGTGATATATTAATAACTTACCAATAAGTCGCATATATAACAAAAAGAAAGAAACTACTATAGAAATATGCTTTTAAGTTGTTTTTTATATATATGATATGAAGTGCTATGATCCAAGTCATTATTACTAAGGCCATTGTAATGAGATACCGTCTTTATAAGAGAACTTTGATGGATCAGTGTTCTAGATTTATTATAATAAAATAAGCAACGTGATCTGAGGTTTGAGTGTCTGGTGTTTAACTTTATTTCTTGTAAGAATGTACCATTATCTATACTACCATTAATCACTTTGTAAAGGAATAACTGTTGTATTTTCCTACAATCTTCTAATGACATTGTTCTAAATACTTTTAACAACTCAGTATACTTCATATAATTAGGATAAATCCCAAAATGTTTACAATATAATAGCTTTAAAAATTTATTCTGTACTTTTTTAATTCGTGTGATATAAAATTTATAGTGTGGTGACCAGATTAGACAACAGTACTCCAGTTTGAATCTAACAAAACTATTAAAAAGACACAGGACAGAATCTATATTTTGGAAGTGTGCCATTTCTAATTATAAATCCTACGCTTTTAAAGGCCTGATTAACTACAGTATCGATGTGCATCTTGAAGGATAAATTTTCATTAAAATTTACACCCAGATCTTTAACGGATTTAGCGATATTCTATTTATTATTGTTCATTGTATACTGAGTATAAGTAGTATTATTACGTTTAGTATATTTAACAACAAAACTCTTTTTACGTTATATAATAGATAGTTTTCTTCACTCCAACGTACAATGTTGTTTATATCTGTTTGTAACATTTTGGAGTCACTCTTATTTCTTATCACCTTATATAATTTAAGATCATCCACATAAAGAAGGCACTCAGAAAATGTTATAACATTTGGTAAGTCATTAATAAATAAAAGAAGGAATGGCCCTACGTTTGATCCTTGAGGAACACCAGATTTTACGGCATAAGTATGCGACATACAACCTTTCTATCTAACGAATTGTTGTCTATTTAATAAATATGATAAAGTCAGCTTAAGCAATTTGTTCAGAGAAACCAAAATTGGAAAGCTTTAAAAGCAACAATTTGTGATTAACTTTATCAAATGCTTCAGAAAAGTCAGTATATACAGTACTATCAACTTCTAAGCGATTGTCGATTGCATTAATTACATATTGTGTAAAGTTGATAAGATTAGTTAAAGTAGATCTATTTGGAAAGAAACCATGCTGATAGTCAAAAACACAGCTTTTAACATGAAAAAATATACATTTATATAAGATTTGTTCAAAAACTTTAGCAGGAGCTGATAAAATTGCAATTTGTCTATAGTTTTCTATTTTAGAGGGGCTGCCTGATTTATGTATAGGACACACTTTGGTTATTTTCCAGAGATCTGGAAATGTCTGAGACTTAATAATGGTACTATACAATAAACATAATCACAGAAATAGAATCTCGCTACAACCTTTTAACACATAAGGTAGTAAATCATCAGGCCCACTACTAGTTTTAGGCTTAAGGGTTTGAATTGCTTTGTTTATTTCTTTTACAATGATTTCTAAAATAAATAAGGAATGTGAGAAGAAGGTGCTAATTGGTTCTAGAACAGTGTGACTTAACATATTGTCCTTGTACACAGATTTAAAATAGTCAGCAAAACTGTTTGCAATATTTTTAGCATGTGCTAGATTTTTATTTTTATATTACATTACTTGTGATTTGTTCAGATATTTACTCTTCTTAGTACTAATATAATTCCAAAAGTATTGAACATTGTTTTTGACACTGTACTCAACATGTTGTACATATGATATATAAGCGTTACTTATTGTTTTAGATATTCTTCTAAGTTCGTCAAATTTTTGTTTAAATGAAGGCAATATTTTGGCTCTTTTCCTATAATAATACTTGAGCTTCAGAATTCTAATAATGTCATGCATATACCAGAATGGATAGGAACGGGATGAGAGTATTTTAACTTTTGGTACTGCCTCCTGAAATACCAATTGAATATTAGCATAGAATTCATTTACTGCAGTATTAAAATCATTAACACTGCAGGCCAATTCAAGAGGTTTCCAATCTGATTACCTAAGCAACTTATACATTTTAAGATAATCAGCTTTTCTAAAATTATACCTAATTGCTGAGAGATGTCTCTACATAAGTAAATTTGTATTTACTGCAAGTTCAAGCTTTAAAGCAGGGTGGTGATTATCTATTGGCACAAGAGGATCTTATCTTTAGTGATTGTAAGAGAATTAGATACATTAGTTAATATCAAATCTAAAGTTTTACCATTTTTATTAGGAATACTATTTATTGAAGAGAGACTATTTATTACTAAAAAATGAGTTAAGGATTTCTCATATGCACCTCCATTTAATAACATGTGATTTGCATCTGTTATAATTGACAAATTAAAATCTCCTATAATAATATCATTGTGATTTTGCTGTTTATTAATAATAATATCCAAAGAGTTATAGAAACCTACATAGGATTCAAACCTGGAATTTGGTGGAAAATATACAACTAGAAACAAATATGAAGAATAATGTAATTTAATTTTAACACATAGGGCTTGATAGTTATCTCCATTTATATCAATATTACTACATGTACAACCATTTTTCACAGCAATTAGAACACCACCACCTTTCTTCCCAATCCTATCTCTCCTAAACACATTATATTGCTGATCTAAAAATTCATCACTGTAAACTCCTTCTTGAAGTCATGTTTCAGTTGCTATAATAATATTATGATCACTGTTTAGTGTATTAATATACAATTCACTAATCTTGGTATTTAATCCCCTTACATTTTGATAATAAATATGGAATTCTTCTAGACTCATTTAAATTGTTAGTTTGTTTAAATCTTCTACTGATTTTAATATATAAAAATTCTTATCTTGCTCTGATTTTTTAAGTTCAATATTACTATTAGCATCAACCCATACAAAAGCATAGTTCCTTTCTCTTTTTAATTTATGTGCTTGGGTAAGTCCACCTCTGTGAAATGGTGTTAAGCTATCATTAATATAAATTACAGGATAGCATCCTCTTCGCTTTTCTCTGTTGCATTAGCTTTCCCTTGTCAGATCTTCTAACAAACTTCACCACAATACCACTAGTAGGGAGATGAGCAGGTTTTGGTAATCAATGGCACATGTCTATCACTTCCTCTCTTATTTCCATGTCCAAAGCTAGTCCTATGCTCGATTATATTACAGCATCCATATTGGTTCAGATTATCTAGTTGACTCTGAGTGTTATCTAGTTGTCTCCTTAATGTATTATTTTCTTCTTTCAGTGTATCGATTTCTTTCGTAAAAGACCCAACACTATCTTTCAACTGTTTTATTAGATTACAGTTTTCCTCCAGTTTCTCATTCAAGAAGTCTAATGATTTATTTAACTGTTTCTCGAAATCTTCCTGTTGTTTTCTGTATGAACCAATTTCTTCTTTCAAAGTTTGAGTTACTACATATAAGTCACCTAGAGATGGCATTTCGATCTTCATTTGCATGATACACCTCTGCTGTTTGTTCCACACATTAAGCTCTTGGGCCTTCACCTTGACAGCAAACTCACGTGGGAGTACCATGTTTGTCAATTTCAATAAATGTTTCCTGCTACTGCTCCCTTTGGGTACTCAGGGTTTTATCTGGGACATCTTGGGGCAGCAATCGCACTGTATTGTTGAGGCTGTATCACTTAATGGTCCAGTCCAAAGTAGGCCATGGCATTTTATCTATGGCTCGGCATCCACCTTTAAACTTAGCCTTTTTGGACACTGTTTAACATACTGGAATCTGTCTTGCCACTGCCTATCCAACGCTTGTTGTTACTTTGTTCATATGTGACACAGCTGCTCACTCGTCATCCTTATTTCAATCTATATTGCATCCAGACCTCGCACAGTGTTATATGTGGAATATAAATACATCCCGTCCTAGTGGTATATTTTGAGAACTGCTTACCACACATGCCCTCCGAATGCCTGCCATAGAGCGGTATTCTCTTGGCCGCTATCCTCCCTGGCAACTTCAGTGTGCATGGCTCGACCTGGAGCTTTCAGGCTGTACAAAGGTAAGCTACTCCTTAATCAGTGTTTTGCCAACTTTTCACTGAACTTCTGGGACATTACCGGAATTACACTCCGATATTTACCAATGGTTCCCAGGTGGGTAGTCCTATGCATTGTGCTTTCGTGTACAATGGTGACGCTCACAAGTACATCATTCCGAATGCCAGTTTAGTTTTTTATCACCGAGCTGTTTGCAATATTTTATTCCTTGCTTTTTATCTCCAGTTTAGTCCATGAAAGTTTTATCATCTGCTCTGACTCCGAATTCTATGCAGACCCTGCAACAGTTTCTGCGCACCTCCACATTCATTGTTAAAATTCAGGCACTTGTCTCCCAGTTGCTCTTTCATGGATACCAGGTAGTACTTACATGGACCCTAGGCCATATGGACATTCCAGGCAATGAGGCAGTGGACGCAACTGCTGAATTTGCATGTTGTTAGCCGCATTCTTCCAGACACTACCCTATGTGGATGCCCAGTGGCACTGCCGTTGCCATCTTTTATCGGTCTGGCAGCAGTCACAGGAAGCATTAGCTGGCACTCAATTACAGACAATCAAGAACACTGTTCAACTCTGGCTGACCTCTTGCAGGGATTACAGACAGGATTTTAGCTCACTTTAGTGTAGGTCACACACGAACTACCCCATGGACATCTCATGCATGGTGATCTGACACCTGTCTGTGCAACGTGCAGTGTTCAACTCTCTGTAGCCATGTTCTTATTGATTTTCCATGATATGCTTGTGAGCTCCAGTTGCTGGACCTGGATCTTGCATTGTGCTCAATTTTAGGCATTGACCCAGTAGCTGTAAGTATAGTGCTGAGGTTTGATGCCAACACTGAGTTTGGTACTCAAGTTTAACTTGTATTTTGGAGCTTTTTTGGCCTTTTAGGGTGTTTTACTTTTTTAATGTTTTAATAACATACCTTTTTACAGATCAGCTTTCAAGTTTAAACTTTTTTAATTTTTAGCTGTTTTAACCTTCACTTTTTAGCTTTTTAACACAGAGGCTTCACAGGTTGACAGTTTTCCTGTTTTTATCCTTTGATTTATGGCCCTAATGAACTAGTTGTCAACGGGCCCTTAAACCCTGCACAGTCACTTATTATTTAAACATTTTGTTTGTTTCTTCGTTTAATGGAGATCTGTCTTGAATTTGGAGGGCCAGGACTCTTCAACAAAGTTGTTAAGGGATCGATGCACCAGGCTTTGTAAGTTTTGGGGGGGGGGGGGCGCAGAACATGCCTTCCCCACTCCCCCAGCCTAGGTATGCCCCCCTATGGTATTAGCTTGTCCTAAAACTGCTTGATGAAATGCAAACACCTATGGTTATGTTACCTTAGTGTTGATAGATCTAAAGGTACCTTCATGTGTTTTAGGATAACACAATATTCCAAGTACTGATGCTCAAATTCAAAAAAATCTGATGTGTTGCACTCACAGGACTTTCTTACTCTTGTACAAACTATTCTTATAAATGCTTATTCCTCCATTACTTCCTGTTAATCTAGATAAATGTTTGCAGAAATTATCTTATTGCTAATTTTCTTGTAGGCATAGGTATATGGGAAGCAGTAGGTTTTAAGCACTAGTAAAATCTTTTATTCATGTGATGGTTTTGAAATTCTTTCTCTTTGCATGGCCAAGAGATACAAAAAAAATGTGTTCCTTTTTGGTTATAATTGATCAATTTTTTTACACTATACCACTTTTTTTTTAAGAGAGAAAGGAAAGCTTTTGCTACCATCCTCAGTTCCTGGAAGTGTTATAAAAATTTGCTACTCCCGGCTCAAATGGTAAAAATACAGGACAAACTCAATTGGATAAATCAAATAAACCAGAACATAAGCTATATAAAATTATTAATTCACTACCCACTATCCATTCTAAGCATATACAGACTTGTAAAGAAGTAAAAGTAATCTAGGAGTAATTCTGTACAGCCACCATGATTCTCTACAACAACTTCAGTTCAAACTGCATCATGCTAGCTTCAACAACCAAACTGAGCAATACTCATCCTTAAAATCCTGGAGAAATTAGAATTTAACTATTTAAATTTAACTGAGAAACCAGCAGTTATATCCACGGACAGTAAAATAAACCTGGACGTATCAAAATTTATGAGAAAAGGAGTAACCTTATAACTTTATAAGAGATCGGAAAATAGATGAGGAACTTACAACTTTAAAATTGGGAAATATATGTCTCAAGGATTAAGGCTCTTGCTGGCACAGAAGGCAATAAAATTGCTGATCTACTGGCAAAGCAAATAGCTAACAGTAAGGCTTTGAAAGTGACTTTCAACTTGATTCCTGATAGTGCTGTGAAAAATGTATTACATGAGTGGAGTGTACAATTTGTGGTGCGTGTGTGTGTGTGTGTGTGTGTGTGTGTGTGTGTGTGTGTGTGAGTGTGCTTGCATGTGTGCATGTGTGTGTGTGTGTGTGTGTGTGTGTGTGTGTGTGTGTGTGTGTGTGTGTGTGTGTGTGTGTGTGTGTGTGTGTGTGTGTGTGTGTATTTACTGTAATAAATTAAAAAAGAAATAAAGTAATGGAAACACAACAAATGAACACCATTACAATTGTCCAAAGCTGCTATATGACCTTCAATGTTAAAGGCGGCATATAAATGAAACATTAAAAAGAACTGATGATGATTTTTTTTTTTTTCAATTAACGTCCTCCAACATTGTGTCATATCAGACGAATGAATGAAATGAAATGGGTGAAATGATGCTCAAATGAGCCCGAGGTCCATGGAGCTTTAAGTTACCCGACATTCGTCTTCTCAGGGTAGGGAAAACCTCGGAAAAAAACCTTACCCGGATAACTTACCCTAAGCGAGATTCGAACTCGCGACCTCTTGAATGTGAGGTAGACACGCTAACCATCACACTACCGAGGCGGGCTGATGATGATGATGATGATGATGATATGATGATCATAATAATAACAATAACAATAATAATAATAATAATAATAATAATAATAACAATAATAATAACAACAACAACAAAAATAATAATAATAATAATAATAATAATAATAATAATAATAATAATAATAATAATAATAATAATAATAATAATAATAATAATCATCATCATCATATAAATGTGAGAGTATCCAACATACTGATGTGCCAAGGAATTCCAAAGTCTGGACCACATTCTGTATGAATGTACTCGTATATTATTCCAACAAGAATAGGAAAAGCATACGAAAGATAACAAAATCAGGAGGCTGCAGCCAAAAATGAATTTATAATACAATATTTGAAGTGTTTCAAACATTTTATAAGTAACAAATTTTGACAACATAATACACAACAGTGAGTCAACACAAACTTTTAAATTAGATATAACATGTCTCATTAAGCTAGGAATACTAAAATGCTTGTAAAAATGTAAACATAACTAGGTATATGAATATTCATGAATGTATTCATGGTGATTCAAATATAAACAGTACTATTTTACTTTCTCTACTATAAATAGAAGGAAGTATTCCATGTCAAGATTTCGCCAGAAATATGTTTTAAGACACCCTGAATAAAAAAAAAAAAAAAAAAAAAAAAAAAAAAAGCATTTTTAGAAGTGTGTGTGTGTGCGTGTGTGCGCGCGTGTGTGCGTGCGTGCGGGCGTGCGGGCGTGCGTGCGTGCGCGCGCGCGTTCGAGTCCGTTAAAAATCAAGGTTGGCATTTAAGTTTAAGGTCTTTCAAGGATGTGACACGAAGATTTTGAAGAAAATAGCCCCACCCTAAACTACGCTTTACATGGAAAATGTATTGGAAATTTTGATTTTCTTGAAAATGGTTCTAACGATTTTTATTAAAATGTCTGAGATATTTGTATGACAAATGAAATGTATATTTTAAATTTTCTGGCTATAGCCCATGTAGTCCTTTTTACTCTGGATGACTTTTGAATAACTCGTAAACCACAAGAGATAGACAAAATCTTAGTATACAAAAAATGTTGTTAGCTAATGCTGAATTTCTGACAATGAAGTCATTAATCCTATCTACAAAAAATGTAGATCTCGCTAAAACACAGTTTATGTCTGATTAATTTTTTTTGTAGAGTGGACCATTTCAGAGATATTCCATGTTATTTGTTCAGTTTTGGAAAACTTAAAACTTCCGTGAAATGGAACATTGATGTTCACTTTTTATATGTTAAGCATGCAAAGAAAACGGGATCACAAAGCTTTAAAACATTTGACCATCGCTCAAAGCCTACGGTATTATAATATTCCTGATGCACCTACAAGGAAATAAACAATAAGATAGTTTGTACAAATCTTTATCTCAATTAACACGAAGAAGACAATGAAATAAGAGTTTGCAAGAATGGTTAGTACAAGAATAGAGCAAGTCGTGTGAGTGCAACACATCAGATTGTTTAAATATGTACTCATTAATTAAACATATACACAAGTGGCATCTTCAGTATGTCTCTTCATAGGTCCTTCACACTCTGCACACCTTTGCCAATGATTTGGAAGCTTGAATATTCTTTGTGTAAAAAAGGTTTGGGGGCATGTCTTCAAGCAATTGCACACATGCTCCTCAACATGTTTGTGAATTGTTCCTTTCCAAGTAATTCTTTCATGGGTGCAAACAAAAAACATGGGACAAGTCTAGACTATAGTGAGGGTGTTCAAGGATCTCCCTGTGCATGTCCTCCAATTAGCGTTATCTTGGAGAAGAATGACGTCTGTGATCAGCATATGACATCTTTTGTTTCTGCTAATTTTTGTACATCCAAATATTCATTGATAATGGTTTGAGACACTCAGTGCTGACACACACTTCTGACTTGATTTCTTTAACAGAAGAACTACCACCAAAGTTTGTTTTTATGAACTCTATGAACATGTTGGGCCATGTAGGAAAACAAAACTTGTGTGCAATTTTGGTAGTATAGTCACCAATAACAAGGAACAGGAACGTGCCGTGGTGTAGAGGCCGTGGTGTAGAGGAACCTTGAGGAATGCTGGAATCCGCGGCAAGAAGGGTAGAGCAAGTAAAATATCCCATAATTTCATTCATGGTGGCAAAAATATTGTCAGTGAAGTGAATGAGGGAACAAAATTTTCCTCTTGGAAATAATCCAGTGAGGATGTCACGTTGGCACAAGGTGGTGACCATAAGTGAATGTTAATGGGGTAATGCTCACTGCCAAATAACTCGGAAAGTACCAACCAATAAAGAAGGGGAACTAATGTTGGACTGAAAAAGGAAACGTCTATGGCTGTATGTGTACCATAGGGAGATGTTGAGAATGTTGGGACACCAGCGTTTAGCAGGACTAATCCAGACATATTCCAAACATCTGCTACAAGGCACTCATAAGCATTGTCAGTGTTAGAGCCCCATAAGGTGTGTTTAGCATTCAGGTCATCTAGAAAGAGAAGCGGTGGCGGAATCTTTGCCAAAAGAGCCCGAAGATCGTTCTCTTGTACAACACTCATCAGTGAGGGATGGACATAGCAAATAGAGAGAAACCCTACAGCTGTGCGGGTACTGCAGCAGTGTTTTAAAAGCGGTGGCAAAAATAGTATGCGCCACAAGAGTAGCAACACCACTGCTTGCTTACCGATCAGTCGCAGTCAGTTCTAAATGCTGAAAAATCATAACGATGTAAAGTGTGATTAGCCCACAAATGGGTTTCTTGTACGCAATAGCTGGGAAACTAAATGCTGTATGAGCAGAGCCAGTGCCTGAAGTCTATTAACATTCCTCTAGGGTAATTATTATTTATTTATGCCAACAAACTTACTGTTGGTGTTTTTAAACACACAAGCCGTGTGTGGGCAAAGTTTGAGAGGTAGAACTGGAACTTATAAATTCAATGCCACAACTGGGATTTGAACTACAGACCTTCCGCTTACCGGGCGGCTGCTCTACCACTGAGCTATTGTGACAAACTGCCAGAATGGCATTAAATCTTCAAACCAGCTCGTATTTCTCCTGGTAAACCACAAAGGCAGTCTCACATCAGAGAGAAATTGCCCCAATGGTGACTTACTATTGTAAGTACTTTATATCCCAGGATTAAATAACCTTCAGATGGTAATTATTATTTATTTATGCCAACAAACTTACTGTTGGTGTTTTTAAACACACAAGCCGTGTGTGGACAAAGTTTGAGGGGTAGAACTGGAACTTAAAAATTCAATTCCACAACTGGGTGGTAGCTTCTTTTTTCGCAACTCATCACTCTCTTCCTCTACTAGGTTTATTCTGATTATTGGTTAGTAAGGCCTTGGGTTTATAACTTCTGTCTCACCAGCAGGAATCTTTCCTATCTCCGTGGCCCTATCCCACGGTTTTCAGCGCGGCCCCCGACTTGTGTGCTCTTCGGAGGTGTCAGGCGCGAAGGCTGGGTGAACCCTTCCCACTGCCCCCATGTGTAGCCTTAGCCGTCCACACCGTCATGTACAGCCACGTAGCTCTCGGAGGGCCCGGTCTGTGTTAATTCCCCGACGGCCGCGTGCCGTCGGGTTAGTATCACTGGCCGGACGTGTTACCGCTGACGGAACCCCGGTGTAATAAACCACAAGTCCACTGAATTCACGTTGACTCTGTTGAGGCAGCGTGGCCCAAAGTGTGGAGCCACAGGCGGTTGTTCCTGTGGGGAGGACATAAAGCCGGGGTGTGCGTGGTGAACGATTTACCCATGTGGACAGGCAGTGGAGATTGGAGGGTAGTCCCTCTGACGTACGCTTTGAGGTCGGTCATGGAGGGGTCTCCATGGCGGCACAGACCGTGGAGATTTTGATGTCTTATTCTTTGACCTCCGGATAGCAGGCTGACGCCGACGGTTCCGGATGGGGGTCCAATTCAAAATGCATCCTTGTAAAACCAACTCATTTGACTCGTTTTTAGTAATGACCATGTCATGTGACGGGGAAACGTTAAAGGACCTTAGCCCCTTTTACATCAAATGGGAAATCGACAGGAATTGTGGCCTTATTAAAAATGCGACTAGAGTTCGTGACGGTGCACCTTCTGCAGACCAGGCGCAGAAACTTCCGAAAGCGACTTTGCTGGGATCCTACCCAATCCGGTAGCCCCACACAAGTCAGTGAACACACGTAGAGGAGTTGTCACCACGTCTTGTTGGACAACCTCACCAATGAGGAGATAGTTACTTACCTCTCCGACCAGCTTGTGTGTCAAGTGTACCGTCTGACACGAAAGCAGGATGGTAAAGTGATCGATTTACGCACGGTGTTCTTCACTTTTAAGGGCACTCAGTTACCCGAGTACATCTGCGGTTACGAGCGTGTCGCCGTACGTCAATATGTCCCAAACCCTATGCACTGTTTGCAGTGTCAGTTTCGGACATACTAAGACCGCTTGCAACCATCCTACTGTTTGTGAGCGTTGTGGCCTATCACCCCATGAGGGCACGACTTGTACCCGTGACCCTTATTGTGTTAACTGTGGAGGGAATCATCCATCCAGCTCGCGTCGGTGCTCGAAGTATCTCGACGAAAAGAGCATTCAGGAGCTGCGTGTTAAGGAACGTCTTGCGTTTCCTAAAGCACGTCGATGATTTGAACAGCTCAAACCACCTACCATCTCCGATTATTCGTCAGCAGTTCGCCGTGCACCTGTGACCACCGTGGCATACACCACGTTCCTGTTGCCGATGTTTCGACACACACGGACTTCTCCGCGAGTACCTCTCCACTTTATAGCGCCACATCTGCACTGGCTACTACACCTTCAGCCGTGCAGACCTCAGTTCACAAACCAACTATCCGTAGCCAACCTGTTGACAGCCATTCTCCTAGGACTACTGTTCGCGCCAACAGCCGCACATCCTCGATGAAGTCCCGCTTGCGCTCCCGTTCTGCGAGGTGCAGGAACTTTTCTGACTCCCGAACAACGGAGGAGTCACCTGAGGATGGCGTATTTCAAATTCCAGGTCTAAAGTCGGTCAAGGTAAAGATGAGGAAGAAAAGGATGAAAACCAACCACTAATCTTTTCCTTACCACGGAAGTAATCCGGTGGAAACCTAATGGGTTCCGGGCACGTGTTCCGCACATACAACATCTAGTTGTTCAGCGCTCTCCTTCAATCGTGTGGCTACAAGAAACCCACTTGCAGGCTAATCACGCTCTCCATCTTCGTGGTTTTTCGGCATTTAGACATGACTCTGCAGCTGATCGGCGAGCAAGCGGCCGTGTTGCTATTCTGGTGGCACATACTATCTATGTCACCAGCATCCCGCTTAACACGCCGCTACAGGCTGTAGCGGTGCGTGTAAGCTGCAGGACTTGTGTTTGTGTATTTGTAATGTATATTTGCCGCCGCTCAGTGCCGTACACCAGCATGATCTTAGGGCTCTTTTGGCACAGATCCCGAACCGCTATTTCTCGGTGATCTGAATGCCAAACACACTTCATGGGGCTCCGACACTGACGATGCTCGTGGGTGTCTTGTAGCAGACGTTTGCAATATGTCCGAATTAATTCTGTTACACACTTGTGTCCCTACATTCCTATCATCTGCCTATAATACATACTCCGCTCTAGACATTTCCTTTTGTAGCCCGTCATTAGTACCACTTCTTGATTGGTCCGTACTTTCCAAGCTATTTGGCCGTAATCATTATCCCATTAACATTCACCTAACCGGCCACCATCCTGTGCCAACACGACATCCTCACTGGATTATTTCCAAGGCTGACTGGGGAAAATTTTGTTCACTCATTCACCTGACGGGCGAAGTCTTTGCCGACATAAATGAAATGGTGGAGTATCTTACTTGCACTATCCTCCTTGCAGCAGATTCCAACATTCCTTTGTGACTCATTTACGCCACGACACGCTCCTGTGCCATGGTGGACCGAGGAATGCCGTGTAGCTATCAAAGCACGCAAGCGAGCTCTGCGTGTTTTCTGTTCCCATCCTATCGATAACGGTATTGCCTTCAAGTGTTCTCGTGCCAGGGCACGTTTTGTACTTCGTAATGCAAAACGCACATCGTGGGAAACCTACGTCTCTTCCCTTTCCCGTCCCGCCTTGGCACAAAGGGTGCGGACTGCCGTTCGATGTATGTACGGCGTATATGGCGTGAGCAGGTTTTTCCGTCTTCTTGACGAGAGGGTATTGTCATCCCTATCCCTCGACCCGGGAAACATCGGACCCTTCCCTCTAGTTACCGTCCTATTTGCTTAACGAGTGTCGTTTGTAAGACCTTTGAACGAATGATTAACACTCGCTTAGTGTGGTGGCTAGAGACGAATAATCTGCTGAACAATGTTCAGTGCGGTTTTCGTCACCGTCGCTCCAGTGTCGACCATTTGGCACGCTTGGAAGCCCACGTTCAAAATGCCTTTCTACTGAAAGGCAAAAATGTGGGTTCTTTTAAATTTAATTTACACAAAAACCGTTGAATCTATTGAAATACGCCAAAGGAAACAGTTGCTGTTTATTCAATTTTCTATGAATATAGCCATAAATCAAGAATCTTCAGTCAATAATAATTCAGCCAAGTGATGATAAATTTGTTTGATAAACATATTTTTTTTCTAGAAAACTAAACTCTTCAACATTTTGGTATTAGACTTTCTTGTTATTCACAACATGAGAAATTTGCACTTAAAGTCTGGCGGATCATGGTGAGCGGCTCGGGACCCCGTGTGCGCCTAACCCATGCCTACCTAAGTAGGACCCTGGAGGGTCTTAGGAAGGTGAACAAACAAAAAAGAGTTGAGTGTTCTTTGGAACTGAAAAACTGGACTGATGACTGGAAAGGAGTGCCTTGGACTGATGAATCCAAATTTTAAGTTTTTGGAAACAGACGACTGGACTGTAAAACGATCACCAACTGAACGGATGCATTCAGACTGCTTAATCCCAATAGTGAATCATGGAGGAGGTCTGTAATGGTATGGAACTGTTTTGCATTCAATGGTGTAGGCTTCCTACACAATATTAAGGGGATACTTGACAAAAATGGCTACCACATCTTGAGCAGATGTGCAGTCCCATCAGGCAAATGTCTGATAGGTCAGAGCTTCATATTTCAGCAGGATAATGACCCAAAACATAAGGAAATACCAGGAGAATCAGCAGAGGGCAGAAGTGAAAATTATGGAGTGACCGGCTCAGCCTCCAGATCTTAACCCCGTTGAGCCATTGAGTAACTTTGGGATGAACTGGCTTGCCAGGTAAAGAAAACTTGCCCTACATCTCAAAATGCACTACAAGCCACATGGAAAGACATTCCAGCATCTACCAAACACTTATAGAGAGAATGCCAAGAGTAGCAAAGAAAGTGGTTTCAATGAAAGGACTTTTTTTCAATGAGAAACAAATTTAAAACACTTCCTCTAAGATTATCAAACTTTGAACGACATTGTCAGTAACTTGGACCATACTGTTATAATCACTTTAAATTTTGATGACACAATTAACTGTGCCAAAAATGTTACTTCTTTACTTTTACTTTCCCGTTCTTTATTTAAATTAGGTCTGTATTACATTTACTACACTGAATGTCCGGAAACTTTTGAGCAGCTGTGTATGTCCTCATTAAAGAGGCCATCCAAATTGGAGGTGCAAATCACGCCACAACAACTGCTAAGGGTTTTGTACTTCTCCACCTTTACAGGATAAGGACCCAGGAGACTGCCTTTTCACAGCTTAGCAGTCTGGGCATCTTGAGCGATCTCGATCAACAAGCTGCCATCCCTACCGTGTGTGGTATTCTTCCCCAGATCACAAATTCTATCTAACCCTTTTTAATGTAGAACGAGCTCACATTCTCCATAGTCGTCTTTTCACCTGTCATCCGCATAACATAGAAACAGGCTGTGGTAAGGTTTGACCGCAGAGGAGCCATGAATACAATCCCCTTCCGGAACCATCGACGTCAGCCTGCTACCTGGAGATAAAAGAAAGACACCTAAACGCTCCAGTCTATGCCGGTCTGAAGCAGACACTACAGGCCCGATCTCAATGAATACTCCAGTTGTCAGTACGGTCTGGTATGTGACACGTTCACTAACGGCAGAATTGATATTATCCCTACCACCGGTATGACCACCTGTGGCTCCCCACTATAGTGAGTGATTAGGGTTTAAGGCCTCGTCGACACTTGGGTCATTAGAGCCCCAAGTCAAAAAGATAAAAAAACGGAAAATTCAGCTCCACCTAAAACTCAAAATTAAATATTAAAACAGGGAAGCTAAAACAGATAAAAGGTAAAACAGTTAAACTGTAAAACTTGTCTAAAAGGTAAGCTCAAAACAGCTAAAACGTGTAAAGTGATCTAAAAAGGTAACCAGATAAAATGTACAAAATAAAACAGCGGAATAAAATTTAAACCTGTTTACCAAAGCTAATACAACAGACGAACCGCAGCACTGTATCGACAGCTACCGGTTCATCGCCTAAGATGGACTTTAAAGTGGAACCCAGGCCAAGAAGCTGGCGCTCACGATTGTAGCGCGGAAAATCAACGAGGACATGGGTCACAGAGAGCTGAACGTCACAGGTGGAACATACAGGCGCCGGCTCACTACGCAGATGGTGTCCATGCGTGATGCGTGTGTGAGGTATTCTCAGGCGGGCCAAGTTAACTTCTGCCCGCCTGATATCCCTTGAGATGTCATCCAAGATTGCACGGTGTCCTTGATCGTTCGCAATTGAGTGCCAGTGATATCCAACGCTTCCCATGAGTGCTGCCAGACTGATAAAATATGGCGACGGAAGTACCGTTGTACATCCGTGTAAGGAAGACTGCGTGTAAAAACCTCAGGCAAACGGCAGGCAGAGTTAGCAACCTCATCCGCCGCTTCATTGCTGGGAACACCTACGTGGCCTGGGGTCTAGGTAAAAACAATCTGGTATCCACGCGAGAGTAACTGCGAAACGAGTGTCTGAATCTTCTAATTAGTGCTGACGTGTCGACAAACTGTTGCAATGCCTGCAGTGCGCTCAGAGATCCCAGCAGAAAATAAAACTTCCAGGATCGGAATTGGAGATAAAAAGGACGAAATAAAAGATTGCAAACAGCTCGGCGGTAAAAACGGAACTCAAGTCTGGAACACGGTACTTGTGAGTCGCACCGTTATGCACAAAACTACACCCTGTAGCTCCATCCACCTGGGAAACATCGGTAAATACCGGAGTGTAATTCCGGTAACCTCACAGGATCTCGCTTAAAAGCTGACGATACACCGGAGGGGATACACCTTAGCATGCGTCGAAAGCTCCAGGCCGAACTAGGCACGCTATAATTGCCAAGGAGGACAGCAGCCAAGAGAATACCGTTCGACAGCAGGCATGCGGAGCGCGTGTGCATTAAGCAGTTCGCGAAACCGAATGCTGCTTGGGCGAGAGATCGTTATATTCCGGAGAAGTTCCGGGCACAGTACAGGGTTAAAAGACGGGTCACCGGGGTGGGCTGCCAAAAGGGCCAGGTAAGAACATAATAAAAACGAGCGCCGAATAGAAAGCGGAGGTTCGCCAGAATCAGCATACAGACACTCGACACGACTAGTGCGGAAAAATACCAGTAGCTAGACGGATACCTGAATTATGTACAGCATTCAAAATACGAAGTTTAGAGGCGGACGATGCACCAGAAATAAAACTACCGTAATCTAGTTTGGACCTGACCAATGAACGACATAGCCCCAACATGACAGTGTGATCGCCGCCCCAAGATACTCCAAATAAAACCCGGAGCACTCGAAGCGAACGATCGCAGGAGGCACGAAATTGACGTATATGGTGCTCCCATGTGAGTTTGCTGTCGAGGTGAAGACCCAAGAACTTGATGGCGAAACAAACGGCAGGGGTGTGTCACGCAGACGAAGATCTGGAGGAGGATGTACACCACGAAGTCGATGAAAGTGAACACATTCTTTTCGTTGTGGAGAACTGAAAACGGGTGCGAAGGGCCCAGTCGGCGATAGATGTAATGGTCAGTTGCAGTTGACGTTCGATATGTTCAAGACTAAGAGCGATAATAGATCGCAAAGTCAACATACAGTGACATCGCGATTCCCCTACGAACTACATTATCAATGCCGTTAATGGCAACGGCGAAAAGTGTTACACTAAGAATCGAACCCTGGGGCACACCATTTTCCTGGATCCTCTCTTGTGAGACCGTATTCCCAATGCGGACAAGAAAGCGGCGCAGGACTAAAAAGTTAAAAAGAAAGATTGCTAAAAGACCTCGCAAACCATATCCGTGAACAGTACGGAGGATACCATAACGCCATGTGGTGTCGTAGGCCATCTCCAGATCGAAGACACCCACGACATGCTGCTTCAGGAGAAAGGCATTTTGTATGTATGCTTCCATTCGTGTCAGGTTGTCGACACTGGAGCGATGGCAACGAAAACCGCACAGAACATTGCTCAGCAGGTTATTCGTCTCTAGCCACCATCCTAAGCGAGTGTTAATCGTCCGTTCTATGGTTTGCAGACGATAATCGTCATGCATATAGGACGGTAGCTAGAGGGAAGTGTCCGGTCTTTTCCGGGTCGAGGGATAGGAATGACAATACCCTCTCGCCAGGAAGTCGGAAAACCCTTCTGAAGCCAGATGCGGTTATAGATGCTCAGCAGGAAGAGATGGAAGATAAAGCAACATTTGGCGGTGGATGTAATCAGGACCAGGAGAAGAGTCGGAGACAAGGAGAAGGACCAGGAGACAAAGAATGCACCAGCTCCGCTTCAGTAGAAGGCGTGTTGCATGGTTCATTAAAGTCACTGTTAAAGTGTATGCTTATCCGATCCGTGGATTCCTTAATGGGTAAAAAGGCTGCAGCGTAGCTTTGAGTTTGGCTAATAGTGGCCAATGAATCGGCACGGACATCAGCAATTTCCTGCTCGCTGGTGTAGATGAAGTCCTGTACGGCAAGACCGGGAATGATCGTCCGGCGACACTTGCCATACATACGCCGAACAGCAGCCCACACCTTCTGAGCCGAACTGCGACGGGAAAGTGAAGAGACGTGGGATTCCCACGATGTGCGTTTTGTATGGCGGACCACAAAGCGTGCCCTTGCACGAGAATCTTTGAAAGCAATACAATTCGCCTCCGTAGGGTGTACACGCAAAACACGCTTACGTGCTTTAATAGCCAAACGACATTCCTCGGACCATCAAGGCACATGAATGTGACGTGGTGTAGATGAACCTCGAGGAATGCTGGAATCTGCCGCGAGGATACAACAGGTAAAATATTCCACCATTTCGTCAATGATAGTAAAACCAACGTCAGTGAGGTGAATGAGGGAACGGAATTTCCCCCAGTCAGCCTTGGAAATAATCCAGTAAGGATATTGTTTGGCCACAAAATGGTGGTCGGATAGGCGAACGTTAATGGGATAATGATCACTGCCAAATAAGTCGGAAATAACCGACCAATCGAGAAGAGGTAACAGCGACGGGCTGCAGAAAGTAACATCTAGGGCGGAAAAGGTACCATAGGCAGAGGATAAGGTTGTGGCACCAGTGTTTAATAGGACTAAGCCGGACATATTTCAAACGTCTGCTACAAGGCATCCACGAACATCGTCAGTGTCGGAGCCCCAGTGAGTGTGCTTGGCGTTCAGATCGCCGAGAAAAATAAGCGGTGGCGGAATCTGTGCCTAGAGCCCTAAGGTCGTTCTCGTGTACGATACTGACGTGTGGCAGATAGACATTACAAACAGAGAAACAAAGGCTCTGCAGCTGTACACGGACCGCTACAGCTTGTAGCGGCGTGTTAAGTGGTATGCTGGTGGCAGGGATGTTATGCGCCACCAGAATAGCAACACGCCGCTTGCTCGCCTATCAGCAGCAGGGTCATGCCTATATGCCGAAAAACCACGAAGGCAGAGAGCGTAATTAGGCTTCAAGTGGGTTTCCTTTAGACAGACGATGGATGGAGAGCGTTGACAAACTAGATGCTCTATATCCTGAACAGGTGTCCTAAACCCATTAACCTTTCACTGGATTATTTCCATAGTGGAAGAGAAATTAGTGGTTGGTCTTCATATTTTTCTTTCTTACTCTGGCTGACTTTGGACCAACGATGTGAAAGTCGCCATCCTCTGGAGATTCCTCGGATATGTGGGAGGAAGAAGATCCCCTCCGGCTCGCGGAGTGGGACTTTATGGAGGAGCGACTGCTGGCGCAAACAATAGCCCTGGAACGGTTCTTATCAACAGGCTCGCTATGGCTTGTGGACGCCTTAGGGGCTTTTGTCTGCATGGCTGAGGATGTAGTCGCCGATGCTGGTATGGCACGATTCAGTGGAGGGGTACTTGCCGGTGGGTCGGTCTGGGTACAAGCGTCTGCAACAGGCGACAGTGCTCACAGCAGCGCGTCGGGCAGCAGAAGCATAGTCCAACGTGGTCGTGGGTTTGAGCTGCTCAAAGCGGCGACGCGCTTCTGGAAAGGTAAGGTGTTCTTTCACACGCAGTTCCTGAATATACTTCTCATCCAGAAACTTCGGACACTGTTAAGAGCTGGATGGATGACACCCCCACAGTTAACACAGTGCGGGTCAGGGGTACCGCCGTGCCCTCATGTGCCGGAAGGCCACAATGCTTAGACAGCCAGATGGTTACATGTTTTGGTATGTCCAAACTTCTGAAATGAGAAACAACGCATAGGGTTCAGAACATACTTCCGGAGAGCGGCGCGCTCCTAACCGCATAAGATATATTCCGGCAAGACAGTGCCCTTGAACGTGTGGAACACTGTCCGCAATGCTACCTCTTTGCCATCCGGCTTGCACGTAAGCCGATACGCTTGACAGACTCGCTGATCAGACAGGCAGCTATCTCCTCATTAGTGAGATCGTCGAGACTAGAGGTGGTGACGACTCCCCTGATGGTGTTGAGAGTTTTGCGGGGGGCTACCCGGATAGGGTAGGACCCCAACAAACTAGTCTTTAGAACTTTCTGGCTTTGTTCTGCATTATTGGTCTCTATCAGTAGCGCGCCGTCGCGTAGTCTGGTCACATTCTTTACGAGTCCACATATCCTGTCCACTTCGAGCTTAATGTAGAAAGGGTTCAGATCCTTAATCGTTTTACCGTCGCATACTAAGGTCGCAACTAGAAATGGGTCCGTGAAAGGGGTTTCGCGCGGATGCATATTGATTTGGACCCCTATATGGAACCGTCGGCGTCAGCCTGCCATCCGGGGGTCAAAGAAAAAAAGTCACAAAAATCTTCACGGTCTGTGCCGCCATGGAGACTCCTCCATGACTGACTTCAAGGCGTACTACAGAGGGACTACCCTCCGATCTCCACTGCTTGTCCACATGGGTAAACCGTTCAACGCGCGCACCCCGCCTTTATTCCCTCACCACAGGAATAACCACCTGTGGCTCCCCACTTTAGGCCACGCTGCTTCAACGGAGTCAGCGTGGATTCAGGGGACTTCGGTTGATTACGACGGGTTTCCGTCTGCGGTAACAAGTCCGACCGGTGATACTATCCCTACGGCACACGACCGTCGGGGTATTAACACAGGCCGTGCCCTGAGGGAGCTACGTGAGTGTACATGACGCTAGGACGGGCTCCGCACCTAAGGCTACACATGGGGGCAGTGTGAAGGGTTCGCCCAACCTTCGCGCCTGTAACTTCCGAAGAGCACACAAGTCGGGGGCCGCTCTGAAAACCGTGGGACAGGATCACGGAGATAGGAAAGATCCCTGCTAGATCCCTAACACCTTAAAAACTAACACTTATAACAAACCTAGAAGAGGAAGAGGATGAGTAGCGGTCAAACCAGCTACACATGGTAACAGTTAATGAACATGGAAGGGGTGAAATCAGGGTGAGCGGCTCAGGGCCCCGGGTGCGTCAAACCCGACCTACCGTGGTAGGTCCCCCTGGGGGGGGGGGCATTTTAGGACACGCACCTCAATGGAGTCAG
The DNA here is from genome assembly GCA_030765045.1 of Tenodera sinensis. Lineage (NCBI taxonomy): Eukaryota > Metazoa > Arthropoda > Insecta > Mantodea > Mantidae > Tenodera > Tenodera sinensis. The sequence goes on from CM060963.1 coordinate 130,011,110, forward strand.
CATGGATTCGTGGGACTTGTGGTTAGTTACATCGGTCCCCAGACAGTGGTAACATGTCAGGTGTCCCTGTACACCCCAGCGATGTACGTCCGCCGAAATGTTCACTGGTACCCAGCCCCTCAGGAGCTATGTGAGTGTACATAACAATAGAAAGGCTCCACACCCAGTGTCGCACAAAAGGGATGGTGAGGAGGGTTCACTCAACCTTCATGCCTGAGACCTCTGGAGAGCCTGCAAGTTGGAAGCTGCACCCAAACCATGGAACAGGAACCACTGCGACAGGATAGATCCCTGTTGGTGAAACTGGAGTACATAAATCTTACACTTAACCTATGTACATGTAACAATAAACCTAGAAAAGGAAGATACTACTACTAAGGAAAAAGATGGCCATAATGGACGGGTATAAGGGGATGCCTACGATGGTGAATGGCTCGGGATCATGGGAGCATCATATTACCTACCTAACATAGTAGGCCCCTGGGGGAAAATGTTTAAATAGACCAATTGGAGCTGCAAAGGATTAGCTTTATTTCATACACAGAGTTCAACTGTTAAGCAAAAGCAACGTTGACACAAACCAAGGTTTCAATTACCATTGGACCAGAATTGGAGTACTAAATACTGAGCTGTTCTTATGTTGAGACATCCATAGTTTTATCCAGTATTACAGAAATATTTTGCAGTTTTAACATCTGCAATCAGTTTTCAAACCAAGGTGCAATGGAAAATTCAATTCATTTGCTGCTCCAACCACTGAGCTACTGTGACAGCTTGCCAGTATGACACTGAACTATCCAACCAATTCATATTTTTCCTGGGACCACAAAGGGAATTGAATTTTTCAGTCCTGATTCTGCCTTTCAAACATTGCTCACATATGGCTTGTGTGTATAAAACACCAGCAGTAAGTTGGTTGGCATACAAAAATAAGAATTACCATATAAAGCATATATAATCCCAGGACATACAGTACTTACGATTGTAAGTCGCCCTTGGGGTATTTATCTCTGATGGGAGATTCCCTTTGTGGTCCACTGGGAAAAATATGAATCAGTTGGAGAGTTCGTCATACTGGCATGTTGTCCAGCAGTGGTTAGAGCAGTCACATATGAAGCAGAAGGTCTATGATACAATACAGTTATGGCATTGAATTTTTCAGCTCCGACTCTACCTCTCAAACACAATGGTGCTAATGGGACAATAGTGTCTGTTTTGATTTATAAAATGGCTCATGTTGGCCTCAGAGATACATATATAATAGTTGTCTCAGATTTGAGGCCAGATTTTCAATTGTTGGTGATTAGTTAGAAGGTGGAATGAAGCAGAACCCTCAACCAATGGAGTTGGAACCGGAACGTACAGTGAAACAGGTGTTGGAAAAGCTATGGCTTGGCTGGTGAAAGAGTTAAGTGAGGTAAAAAACGACAGAAGGAGACGAAACAACTGAAACTTAGAAGAAGAACCCAGAAGGAAATTAGGAAAATAGATGAATGTAGGAAAGAGGTGGTATCAGCAGAAGGTAGTTGGGATGCAGATAGAAGGAAAAACTAATTTGGAGCAAGAGGAGACAAAAACAGAAGACTAGAAGATGTAATAAAAGAAATTATGGAAGTGAGGATAGGAATGAGACTGAAAGTTGGGAATTCAAAGATATGTTCAGAATGAGAAGAGGAAGCAGTCCTGGCCCATATTGTTGAAACTAACAACGATGGAAAAGAAATGGGAGAAAGAAATACACAAAGACTAAAGGGATAAGGAGTACATAAATATACATACAGAGGACTGTACAAGAGAAGAGTAATAAAGAAAACAGAATTAATTAAAAAATGAAAGAAGCTAGATCAGAAGGCAAGAAGGCTCATTTTGAAGGCCTCAAATTATATGTAGAAGGTGAAAAATAGAGTATTGTGCCAAAGGGAATGACCGGAAAAAAATCTGTAACTCTAAACAATAGGAAGTAGCTGACACATCACAAAGAATTCAAAAATCAGCAGAAAATCCCTAAAGTCACATTAGATGCAGATTGGATAATAAGAGAATTGGAAGCCCAAAATGAAGATGGATTGATGACATGGAAGATAACCTGAGAGTAATGGGTATGAGAACATGGAGAAGGAAGGCACAGGATCAAGCCAAATGGTGGTATATAGTTAGGCAGGTCAAGGTCAAACTTTAAGGACTTTAGTGGCATAGGAACAATATGCAAGGGATTCAAAAGGGTGAATGAGTTCACATTTATAAATCCCAATGGACAAAGTATAGACTGAGTAGTCGGAAACTTTCATGGCCAGTCAGAATTATAGCTAGAAATTACTTTCGAACTTAAAAGCCACGATCTGCTGCAGTTTAGAAGTCCAGACATTTTGTCCACACCTGCAGTGGACATCATTGGTGGCGTGATCTTAGTCTTCTCGGCGAAGGTTCAGTTACAACAGAACTGCTGGCTGGTGATGCTGTGTTTATATAAATATTTAAATGTCTGGACTTCTAAACTCAAGTAGACCACGGCTTCCAAGACCAGAAGTAATTTCTAGATATAAAGTATAGACTGTATTTGTAATGAAGAAGTAGAAGAAAATATTATAGATTTTAAAGTGCAAAATGAAATAGTGAGTAGCAGCCACTTCCCAATAATATTAGAAATAAGAGAAACAGGGCAACGAAAAAAAGAAGTAGAAGTAATGCAAATAAAAAATATAAAATCATACAAGTGGAGGGAAGACGGGAAAGAAAAGTTTAAAAAGGAACTAGAGACAGATGTAAGTCATATTATAGAAAGGGATATATTAAAAATAATGGAGAATAGTACAGAAAAAAGCATCAAATGTTAGTAATGAAGGCAGGGGGAGATGGAAAGAAAAAGTAAGAGTAAAAAACACGGGATGGTATGGTGGTGACTGTAGGGTAGCAAGAAGGGGGTTGTATGAAAAATGGAAAAAATGGAAGGGTTCAGATAAAGAAGTAGACAGAAAAACCTATTTAATTTACAAATGGGGTATACAACTACTACTCATCTCTACTACTTTCACAAAAACTACCCTGATCTTGCCTCCTTATATACCGGGAATGACATACCACAGATTTTCTTGAAAGTCACCTTACCGGCAGCTGGAACACTCAGGAAACTCTTTGTTCTGCCATGCTGACTGTTGGATGTTTACTTGCTGCAAGTGATATGAAGTAACTTGACCTTGGCTCCCTTTTTGATACATGTGGCTGCTAAGTGTGTGAGGTAGTTTGACCTTGAATTTTGAAGGCATGCACCCGTAGCTGGCATCACAATAATAAAAGAGATATGATTTGGAGCACTAGAAAATAAAGAATTAGATGGGGAAATAAAGAATTAGATGGGGAAATTAAGAATTAGATGGGGAAATTAAAGAATTAGATGGGGAAATTAAAATAGAAAAACTGTGCAAGCAGTTAAAAAGGACAAAAAAAATGTAAAACAGTGAGTTCTGGACGAGATAAACAGAATTTTCATAAAGAATATGCAGAAACACAAAATAGTTTAAAATTGATAGGTAAATTTACTAGTAAAATCAGAGAGAAAAATGAGGCACCGGATAGCTGGAAAATAAGTATGATAGTTCCATATACAGGGTGATTCAAAAGTTGTATGACATAGGACAAATCTGTTATCTGTGCAGATACTGAAAAAGCAATATAGGGATAAATTGTTGGAAATACACTGTTTTAAACCATGAGCTTATTTGCTGCAATATAAGATCCACAAATCAGATTAATTATTGGGTAAATTTATTATCTGTGAACACCTCTGTAGCGCAGTTGGTAAGCACTTGCCTCTGACGCGGAGAACCCGGGTTCGATCCCCGGTACCAGCATGGGAATTTTTGCCCCTCTGGGGGATCTGGCACGGGGGACCAACTGAGGAGCTACTTGATGGAGAAGTAACAGCCCCAGGTCGCAAAGGCCACATAACTGGCCGGGAAGGCTCGGGATGCTGACCATGTCCCACCCTCCTGTACTGCATCCCAGCAATGATGCCTGTAGTGGGCAGAGGTGGGGGATGCAGTGGCTAGGTGGCAAGCCTTGGCCCTTCGTGGGCTGTTGTGCTAAGGGTTTGGTTAGTTTATTAGTCTGCTTGAAATCACAAACTTAACAAAACCAAATGACTGTCAAAATGGCTAATTGAAACAAACACAAACAATTCAATGTCATATCTATACACCATTTATAACTTAACAAAAAACTGATCATTGCAATAACCAACTCACGGAATGGTAAACTGAAACAAATTAATAACTTGAACTCCCATGTCCTGCAGCTGCACTCCTTGGACACTACTTGAGGAATTGTTCAAATTGATTGCCATTCTGTTGATGGCACATCCAAATACGGTTCACACTCTTGCACACATTACATAACACTATGCTATTGCTGTATAGCTTTGATGTTCTCTTGCAGTTCCTGCAGTTTTCTTGGCCAGTTTCCATACACTCAGATTTGAGATGGCTCCAGAGGAAAAAGACAAATGGTGTCAAATTCTGTCAACTAGATGGCTGTTCCACTGGATTCCTTCAACCTGTCCAATGCTCAGTAAAATTGCATTCGACAGTTCTTGAGTTGTTAATCTGAAATGCAACAGTGCTATATCTTGCTGAAAGAAAGACCATCTTTATTCTAGGGGTAGATTAACCAAATAGGGCAGGAGTGTCATCTCAAGATGTTCTCTGTACAGTTCAGCAGTGAACTTGTTAAGAAATTCGGGAATGATGAGAACATGTCTGTGTATGCCACACCACACATTTAACCTTGGTCAGTCTGATGATGAGCACCTACAGCAATATACGGTTGCCCAATAAACAGTGTTATGTCTGTTCAGTATTCCATTCACATGGACACAGGTCTCATCGCTGGAAAGAATTTCACTTTCAAGGTGAGACTTATGAATTCATCTTTCTGCAAACCACTCACAGAGCTGCACCCTCTATCATGTTGTCTCCATGTAGTTCCTAGGCAAAATGCACATAATATGAATGGAAATGATTTCTGGCTAGTATCCTGGCTACAGATGTTTGACTAATGACACCCACTCGAGACCCTTTTCCTGTTGATCGGGTTGGACTGACTGTCAGATTAGCTAGTGTACCAGCTGAGTTTGCGGAATTTGTTGCTGTATGTGGCCGTCCAGACCATCCTTTATGGAACCTGCCTGCTATCTTGAACCACTCCAGTAAACAACCAACAGTTGCGTAATGTGAGGATGGTTGATCTCAATGTCGCCTGTGATATTCCTCCACAGCTTCCCACAGACTCATGCCTGCAGCATGGATATGAATCATTTCCACCCATTTAACATAAAGGCCATAATTCAAAACATAATTTCCAATAATTTGGTTGTTGATTACTGAAAAAATGAACAAAAATAAACATTCAACATCAGGGTCGCCATTTAAAACATATTTCCAAAAATTTTGCCCTATATCGTTTTGTTGGTATGTGCACAAATAACAGAATTGTCCTGTGTTGCACAACTTTTGAATCACAAAGGGGAAGTAAGCAAACTAGAAAACCATAGAGGAATAAGTTTGTCAGTATTTAGTAAAGTTTATACAGGAATATTAGCAGACAGGTTAAGGAATTGCACTGAGAAGGTAGAAGCAATCTCACAGTTTCAAATAGGATTTAAAAGAAGAAAATAAACAATAGATGTGTTTATAATAAATTCACTAATAGACAAATATATAAATATAAAGAGAGGAAGGGTTTTCATGTTCTTTGTGCATTTTGAAAAAGCAATTTGACATAATAAACAGAGAGGCATTAGCATATAAACTAAAAAGAAAAGGAATGAGCAAAATGTTTACAGAGAAAATAAGTTATATCAGGAAATGAAATTTTGTATTAGTGGCAAAATAACTAAAGAGGTGATAGAACAAAGACCAGGAATGAGACAAGGATGTAAATTAAGTCCAACACTATTTAATTTATCTATAGATGACATATTGGAGGGGATAAAAAAGAAAAATAACATAGTTCAATAATATCAGACATACCAGGATTGCTATATGCACACAATTTAATGGTGGGAGTTACAGAATTATTTAAAGAATTATTTTGTTCTTTAACGACGCTGTCAATTGCCAGGATCACATCAGCGTCGCCGGTGTGCCGGAATTTTGTCCCGCAGGAGTTCTTTAACATGCCAGTAAATCTACTGACATGGAGCTGTCGTTTTTTAAGCACACTTAAAAACCATCGGTCTGGGCCAGGTTTGAACCCGTGACCTTGGGATCAGTACACCAGCGTCTAACCAACTGAGCCACCCAGACAGACATGTGGGAGTTACAGAGCTACAGAGAGCAATAGATGCAATGGAAGAGTTTAGTGAAAACTGGGGTATGAGAATAAACATAAATAAATCAAAAGTGATGGTTTTTAAAAGAACAAAATTAAAAAAGAGAATTAAAGTGGTATTTGGATGGAAAGAACTTAGATGTGGTAAAAGAATTTGATTAACTGGATGTAAGCTTGAGCAATAATGCGGAATGGGGGGCTCAGAGTAGCAAGGTAATGGCAAAAGAAATGTGCAATGGTAGGGTTAAGAATATGTAAATATAATTTAGAAATGATCAAATTGCGTAAGCTTTCATGGACAGTGACATAAAATACAAAATGATTATTTGGACTTGTGCACCATGGTCTAGTAGAAAATCTCCTTCCAGACGTTTTGTTCAAAGCTGTGTTGAACATCCTCTGGTGTGATGGTAGCACTCTGCTAGTCTCGGCAACAACTGATAAGGAGCCATTGGTTTCACAGGTTTTATGCGCTTAGCATGTGTGGGCATATGACAGTTGGTCCGGTCATTGTTTATTCATTTGGTTGCTGCATGGGGTGGGTTAAAGTGGGGGCTGGTATTTACTGTGGCTGAAGCTGTTGATGGCGTATTATCTTGAATTTGTCTCCTGTCAGGTTTTTTACATGCTTTGTATAATGGATGCCAAGCATTAAGTACTTTGTTTCTTCCTTCCTATTGAAGTTATCTTTATGTTTGAAAATCTCTATGGCTTCACAACTTAACCGGGCGTAAAAATGAACTGTGGAAGACAAGATAGCTGTGTATGAATACTGTATAATGTGTTCCTCTGGCGCTAGTAATGCATGTTCTGTGACTGCAGACTTCTCTGTTTGTCCCAGATGGCAACATCTCTTCTGTTCTGTAATGTGTGTGTTTACCATACATTGTGTGGCCCCAATACAGACAGAGCCACATGAGCATGGAATTCTGTAAACACCCACAGAAGAGAGTCGTTTTGGATCTTTTCATGTTCTGTATTTGTTGTGTGGGTTTGTAGATGATGTGGATGTCATGTTTTCTGGGAACTTTCCCAATGTGATCAGTAATACCCTTGATGTATGGCAGATACACTTTATTATTGTCTTTAGAGTAAATTTTTGGTGTAAAATTTTCTAAGCATACAGTTCACTACGGAAATGAGAAAGGACAACTACCATTCTAAAGTAAGAACAAATGAGAAACCAAAAACTTCACTTATCTTAGTAAAACAAAAATTTATAAACACAATCTATAGAAGGTGTTTCGAAATTCATAACACGGTTCCTGTTTTTTAAATTAAAAATTTTTTCCCAAGCCATTAAATCTATAGGTCCACTTAATTGTTTTAATAATTTAACTTCTGGATTAATTTCATGATTAAATGACCAAAAATGATCTGCCACAGCTGATTTATCAGTTTGTTTATATTTAATATTTCTAAAATGCTCTTTTATTCTGGTTTCTAAATGATGTTTAGTTTTACCAATATAAACCTTATCACAATCCAAACAGCTAAATTGATAAATGCCAGATTTTTTATAATTTGGTATTTTATCTTTTTTAAAAAAATTTAGTAAATTTTTAGTAAGTTTTACCTAGATTATATGCACTTCCTAAAATTCACAAACCAGGAAATAAAATGAGACCAATTATAAATTGTATAAATTCACCTACGTATAATTTAGCTAAATGGTTAACTAAAACATTCAGTACCTTTGATAAATTTGAAAGTTTAAGTATTAAAAATTCTTTTGAATTAGTAGAAAAGATTAGCAACATAGTATTGTCTGATAATGATAAACTCATTTCTTTTGATGTAACTGCTTTATTTCCTAGTATTCCCAGAAAAAAGCTTTTGATTTTCTTAAAAAAATGGTTAAATTCTTTAGAATTAAACAAAGATTTAATAGATGATTTTGTAAAACTTACAAATCTTTGTTTAGATCAAAATGTCTTTATTTTTAATGGTAATTTTTTTCAACAAACTTCTGGCTTGGCAATGGGTAGTCCACTTTCGCCATTTCTTGCTAATCTTTTCATGAGCTTTCTTGAAACTCAAATTATAAAATCATTCCCTCTAATTTTTAAAATATGGTATAGATATGTGGATGACATTTTTGCTGTTGTCCCTAAAAAACAGATAAATGATACTTTTAAATTTACAAGATAAAGCTATACAATTCACTTTGGAAACCGAAAATAATGGATGCCTTCCATTCCTGGGCTTAAAAATTATAAGACATAACAATAAATTGAATTTTGGTATTTACAGAAAATCTACTCACACTGGAAATTACATAAAAAATAAAAGTTTTAATCCTTTTGCACATAAATTTGCTGTTTTCAATAGTTTAATTTATAGGTTAATAAATATACCCCTTAATAAAGAAGAATTTGACACAGAATATAAACACATTATTAACACTGCAGTAATTAATGGTTTTAATACAGATTTTATACATAAAAAGATAGAAAAGTTTAAGTATCAAAAAGCTGCAACGAAGTTTCAACCCTTAAAAAAATAAAAGATAGTTGTATTTTTAAAAAGTTTACTTACCATCCATGGGCCAATGAAAAAAAAAAATTTTACAAAGGTTTTTAAAGAATATGGAATAACTTTGGTCCCTCAAAATAAATTTAATATACAAAATTTACTAAATTTTTCTAAAAAAGATAAAATACCAAATTATAAAAAATCTGGCATTTATCAATTTAGCTGTTTGGATTGTGATAAGGTTTATATTGGTAAAACTAAACGTCATTTAGAAACCAGAATAAAAGAGCATTTTAGAAATATTAAATATAAACAAACTGATAAATCAGCTGTGGCAGATCATTTTTGGTCATTTAATCATGAAATTAATCCAGAAGTTAAATTATTAAAACAATTAAGTGGACCTATAGATTTAATGGCTTGGGAAAAAAATTTTAATTTAAAAAACAGAAACCGTGTTATGAATTTCGAAACACCTTCTATAGATTGTGTTTATAAATTGTTGTTTTCAGAGATTGGTAAATAAAATGAGCATCAGTATCCATGTTTTTTGTTTTCAGAGAAAAATGAAGACCTGTAGGTTTGGTAACAAATTTGTTTGTATAGCTTTGAGAATGAGTTGGAGTCAACTCAAAACTTGAGTCAGTTTTGCAACAAGAACTTGCAACATTCCTAAGATAAGTGAAGCTTTTGGTTTCTAATTTGTTCTTACTTTCGAATCTTGTTGCTTCACTGTTAATAGCTTCTATTTCCTTAATTAGACAACTACCATTTTTGGATGTACTCATAGTCAGAAAGTCTGATGGTACACTCTCTCACAGTGTCTACCACAAACCCACACACAAAGACCAGTATCTACACAAATTCTCCAATCACTATCCCGGATAGAAGAGAGCTGTAATTAAAACACTAGTAGATCATGCTAACCACATTTGCCAACTACAATTACTCCCCCTGGGGCTTTCTCACATAGTCCTTTGCAGCCCTATGGTTACACCAGCCAGAAAGTTATACGTGCCTTACGCTCCAGAAGGAAGCCCCATTCTACATCAAATAAAATTTACGGTAAAGAGAAGAATAAATCACATCCGCCATACATCAAAGGTATTAGTGATTGCAATTTGAAAGTTCTCAGAAAACATGACACGTCATCTACAAGCCCACACAACAAATAAACAATATGCTACATTCAGCAAAACATCCAAAGCAACCACTCTCTTCTATGGGTGTTTACAGAATTCTGGCCTCATGTGGCTCTGTCTCCACACAACATACGGTAAACACGGGTATTACAGAACACAAGAAATGTTGCCATTTAGGACAATAAAAAAAGTCTGCTGTCACAGAACACACATTACTGGCACGAGGGGAACACATTATACAGTATTCAGACACAGCTATCCTGTCTTCCACAGTTCTTTTTTACACCCAGTTAAATCATGAAGCCATACAGATTTTCAAACATAAAGATATCTTCAATAGGTAGGCAGAAACAAAACGCTTAAGTAAAGCTTGGCATCCATTATGCAAAGCATGCAAAAACCTAACCGGAGACAGATTCAAGATCATATGCCATCAATAGCTTCAGCCACAGTAAATGCCAGCCCATCAACAACAATCGACAACAATGGAAGTAGCCCCCATTGTAATCCATCCCACGCAGCGGCCAACCCAATAAACAATGATTGGACCAACCATTATACACCCACACATGCAAAGTGTATAAAACCTCTGAAACCAAAAAGCTTCGCATCAGTTGTTGAAGACACTAGCAGAGTACTATAGTTACATCACTGAGGATGTTCAATGCAGCTTCGAACAAAACGTCTGGAAGGCGATTTACCACTAGATCACAGCCCACAAGCCTGGATAATCATTTTGTATTTTATAATTTAGAAACGTCAACAATGAAATTTAGAAATGTCATCATGACTAGAACAGATACATGAGGAGGTATTAGAAACAAAAATGATGTATGCAACTGAAGTATAGGGAATCCCATGTCAGACTATCCTTTGCATGGAACACTTTTGAAAATTTTGATTTTATCAAAAATGGTTTTAATTAGGGATAGGTTGATACCAGTTTTTCTTGATACTTGATACTGATACATGATATTTTTCATGATACTCGATACCATCATTTCTACTTATAGTTTCAATACAACATAGAATGCTGGGAGAACTGTGTAATGCCAATAAAATTGATTAATTAGGTGCATATATTTAATGAGACGAGATTTAAAACCATCAGTGTACTTATTTTAAACTACATTAAACACATTTAAAAGGAAAATGCACTTTTGAAACAGTCCACTTTTATAAGTTTTTGTTGAAAAATACTAGCCTTCTCACTCTTTCGGGGTCAGGTGTACTTTTTCTGTCACATATGGGTGCTGCTGTGCTAAATAATGGGTGATCCAAAAGACTGTGAACCGCCTGCACTGTGTTTCTCCTGTATTCATCCTCAGCACTCGTCGCCAGCTGTCGTAGAACAGCACAGATGAAACGATACATTTTTAAAACTATTTTTAAAGGTTTTACTTACCAATGTTATTAAAAAAAATGCTGAAACTGGCCACCATCGTCGATACATTCTTGGCACCTCTTTAGGAAACTATCCATCACTCGCTGTAGTTCACATTGAGAAATGCTGAAAATTTCCTTGCAGATATTTTGTTTTAATTCTTCCAGGGTGTGTGGGTTTGTCTTGTACACTTTATGCTTTAAGTTACCCCAGAGATAGAAAATGCAGATCACCTGGAAATCTTTCTGCAAATCGCACTTTGACTAGGCGAGCTGGCTGAGTTAACACATACAAAACATAAATAGATACATGGTATGCAGTAGAAAACAAATGCTAAGCCTTAATACAGTTTGAGACTAACTACAGGACAAAATAATAAAGCACTCTGGTAATAACTCAACAAACACGATAGTGCATCTGCAGTTTCAGACCAGAGAAAAACAAGTCAACCGCATGACCTTGTGTACAGCAGCTGAGTTTACTATGTTTTTGTAAGCGCAATGGAAAAACACTGTGCAGTGGTTTGGATGTTTTTGGGTCTCTCTGTAGTATTTCAGAGAAAACTGTTGCAGGTGGAATACACAAATATTTAGCTGCTATTTTTTTTTTTAATTTTTAGAATTTTGAATTTGTTTCCCAGTAGTCTAGTGCACTAGAAAGAGGAGGTGACATTGTCATTGAGGTATGCATGATTTCTTGTTGGGCGCTGTTAACTGGCAGTGAATCTGACACACGATTATTTTCCTGCACAATGTTACTGTACAGGAACCACATTCCTGGCAATTTCTCAGGCTTTGCAGCAGGTGACATATAAAATAAAGAAAAATTTGTGAACAATCGATTTTTACAGATTATTAGTATTACACAACTATCCCTACGTAGGTACCCAAAAATCTGACACAAAAAAAAAATTAATTTCGCCTTATTTTTGGATGCAGGAAGAAGTTGCCTCTTTACCTGCATTGACATTTCTAGTTATCTCCAGACAAGCACTTCCTACGGAAATTCAACTCAACATGTAATTAGTCAGGTGTTTGCTTGACTAGCAGTGAGGTAATTAGATGTTTGGGTTTGCACTTTGTACTGAATAAGTAGAAATTAAAGGAAGGGTCTTCCTGACCATATCTCTGCCTTCGTCTCTAATGTTTACGTGATCATTGCAAGCACTTTAAATTATTCTACTTGAGGCAATATTTTGTGATTTTAAAATCAAGTAAAAATTGCAGAATCACCACCAAAGTTTCGACAAAGTATCAAGCAAATTTTCTTAAGTATTGTTCGATGTCGATACCATGAAAGTATTGAGTATCGAGGTATCGCAAGTATTGAGAACCCAACCCTAGTTTTAATGATTTTAATTAAAATACTGTATGTTTATATTTTTGTAATAAATAAAATGCAAATCTTGAATTTTCTGGGAATGTCCTCAGAAGTGCTCTTCATTCTGTATGACTTGCATTATTAGTAACGCATATGAGATAGATAAGATCTTTTTACAAAAAGCAGGTAGAGCTTGTTAAAACACACAATTTAAGTCAAAACACATCAGGCACTTTGTGGAGTGAACCATTTTGGAGATATTCCTTGTTATCTGTCTGTATTTTCAAATACATACTTCTACTTTTCTCAAATGGGAAGTTGTTATTCATTTTTTTATCTATTGGCCATGAAAAGAGAACGGAATTTCAAAACCATCACATAGCGACCAGCTTGTTTTACATTTGACTATTGCTTAAAGCCTACTGCAATCTCATGTCCACCTTGCACTTACAAAAAAAAATTAGCACTAAGATAATTTCTGCAAATGTTTATCTTTAATGAATATGAAGTAGATGAATAAACATTTGTAAGAGTAGTCTGTACAAGAGTAGAGACAAGTCATGTGAGTGTAACACATATTTTTTTGTCTATTTGTCTACATCACTTAAGTTCAGATAAAGTTCTGCAGAAATAGCTACATTTGTTAAACATACAAATGGAATAGTTATAGTCAAATGTTTATGAACTGCACACACTATATACTGTACCCTGCAATGGCAAAAAATAATTGATTATTGACAGCCCTTGAAAAGAACAACAGCTTATTGAACAATTTAAATCATTAATAACAGACATCTTGGAAATAGCTTATGCCACAGCAAAAGTAATTTAAAATAAATAGTTGTTTTAAAGAGGATTTTAGCGTTGTGTATTTTTACTACCATCCCTTTTATCAGTTACTCCAGATTATACAAAATTCCTTTCAAGTGTAAACTGCTTCAAACTATTCCCCAAAAATTCAAAATATGCATTATATTTATAATGTAAATATGTTTAATATGCAATACAATATTTATCCAAAATCACTACACACACTTTTGAAAAACTAAAGAATTTTGAAAAATTATTCATCTGAATCACGATTAAGGTTAGGTGTTGGGGAAAAAGAAAAAACAAGAATATTGCATGGTTGTATGATGTGGTCTATATCCTTGAGCCTGGCTCATTCTAGGATTGAAAGAACAAAATTAGATACAATACAATACACACAATATATATGCACAGACCTTCACATAGAAATTATATTTTTTTAAGTCTCAAAACATGTACTTCCTGTGAAACCTCAATAACGAATTTTTGAGTGGAAAGCCAAAACTAGGTATGTGGTGAGAAAGCAAAAGGATGTCTTTGAAATTGCATTCTCTTTCCATGACAGGGAAAGAAATAATTAAACAACCATTTCAAAAAATAGTACTAGCATTGAGAAATTAATACCAATAACAGTGTATATTTTGAGACTTAAATTATCTGTGTTGTAAGTTCTTCTCTTCTCTTTTATGGTTTACTAGTTGTATAAAACAAAGCTTTTCCAAACCACTACGATTTCTCAGGTTATTCTCAGAAAATTTAGATTAAAATACCATATTTTAAAGATATTTACATATTGCCAGAATAATGTAAATTTACATACTGCCACAAGTGTACATCTTGCATTTTTGGCAACGGCCTGCCAAGTCCTCTCTTCATTCTGAAGGAATTTGGGATACTGACATAACAGGTAAGCCATTAATGGTAGTTAAAAACATACTACATAAAAACAGTAGGATCTCTCTCAAATACCCACTTTATATCAATGCTTCAGAGGTCGACTTGTTCACGGTGGACAATGTTAATGCACGATGTCAGGTACCGACTGTGGAGGAGTAAAAATGCAGAAGAAACAATGCAGGCTATTTAGCATCACTGCCCACAAGTGAATAAATACATAACTGTAAATTGTACAGCACTTCCACATACTTAGAAGGCCAAATGCTGCACATTCGTGCAATTTTGGCCCTTTTTAGTTAAACAAGGTGACCTGCCTCACGTTTCTCGGCAACTAACATGGCAGGTCAATCTCTGAAACAACATTAGGTATATTTTGTTTATATACTCACTCTATTTTTCAAACCAAAACATGCATTCCCTTGTGGTTCAGTTTCGTACTGCCAATCAAGATACGAAAACTGCAGTAGTGGCCCAAGTACTGGGATATTCAACAGGTACGATGAAATATCCGAGCCAGCTTCCAGCAGAAGAACGGAGTTGCCTTTTCTTGCAAGTTGAACAGCGACTGTTGTACCTGCTGAACCTGCCCCAACTAGAGGCAGGTTAAAATTATTAAATTATTAAAATCTTTAATACATGGAGAAATTGGGAGAAGGCAAATACACACACACTGTATTTTACCAGTCTCAATTGCATATCTTGTATATATTACATTGATGTCATAACTGTTGAATAAAAAATTATAACAGGTACATTTGTAGAACAATGACATCATATAGCCTGTATCTTACCCACAATGTAGTCATATCTAGACCTCTCTCCATCAACAACAATTAGCCGATTGTTATAAAAATTCACATTGTATAAAAGTAAAATACATAAACTAAAGAGATGTACTCCAATGCTATATATTACTATGCTGCAATTACACAGCATTTCGTATCTTCAAATCCCTTTCAGATAAACGCATAAACCACCAAAATGGGTATTCGTAATGACTCCCTAAGAACCCATCACAGCAAGGTAACTAGAGAAAGACCATCACAGAACACCTAGCAGTCATTTTTTAACCTAAACACCCCACGCGACAAACAATATTCACTTGTAACAACTCTTTTGCACTCTACCCATAACACGCATCCCTGCGACGAAGAAAGTCGAAGTCACGTGTTTTTTAGAAAGTTGAGCGGCAAAGGAAAGTATATACGAGCGAGTAG
This sequence comes from Tenodera sinensis, assembly GCA_030765045.1. Classification (NCBI taxonomy): domain Eukaryota; kingdom Metazoa; phylum Arthropoda; class Insecta; order Mantodea; family Mantidae; genus Tenodera; species Tenodera sinensis. The sequence continues at coordinate 130,026,679 of CM060963.1, forward strand.
GTGTGCAGTGTTGCCAACCCATACTCAAGGAGATAAGCTAGATCGTCGTTCAAAATAAGCCAAAAAGCCTAAATATGAACTGAGAAAAAAGCTAGAAAAAAAGCTAACGATTTATTTCGCTGTAATTATTAGTTATCAATATTCTATAACGAAGTAGTGTTACGTACGTTATTGACATGTTCCATGTTCACCGGCCTCCATGGCTACTTGTGAACTTGCTGAACGCAATTTAATCTATTCTATGTAATAAATACTACTACTTCACTTAGCTTTATGTTAATAACGAATGACATTACTACGTTACCTCATTTAGAAGTGGAGCTGCACTTTCTCTGCATCATCGGGGTCGATTTCGTGAATTTCAGGGAAGAGAATTGAAGTAGTATGTTCCTCTGGTGTTTGTGAAGTACTTGGTGTGTCATCACTCAAACCACTACTATACGAAGCCAATGTCCCTATTTTATTTAATACTTCGGGGGGAAACTGATAATTTTTACAACACTTGCCCATCCGACGAAGTCCTGACCTGATTGCTGTAATTGAATTTAACATTTGTGTTCCCATTCTATTACAGGGTTTTGTTTTCATGTTCATCATGCTAAAAAGCCTCTCTATCTCGGCATTGGACCAAGGTAGTACCAGCAAAGATACTGCAACGTCAGCTAGCTCTTGAAAGGGATTAACACCCGATGCATCTTTGTAACTTGCCACCTCATTCCAGAAACGCAATGTCTGTGAAGTTTCCTTCCAGGTTACAGTAATTAAGCTCTGCCACTGAAATTCTGCTTTTGTGATTTTTTCAGGAGGAACATTTAAATATTTCATTACTGGAATAAGGGGTTCTTTCACTACTCGCAAAGAATTTTCAACCGACAAGATAGATACTTTTCTTAAAATTTTTACATTATCGGGAAGTCTTGCCAGCAGTTCACAATGTAGCTTCAACAAAAAAAAAGTGATACACCGCTTCCTAAAATCCTTTTCGTCGTCAGGAGGTAATTTTAAACCCCGAAGTTTCTCCTCCACTTCATAGCCTAAATACGCATGCCAGTCCACAGTCCACATAATTCTCAAGGTTATCAATAAAGAAATCTCGGCAAGTTGGAGGTACAAATTTTCTAGCTATACTCTCTACCAAAAGTACTAAATCCTCCAATAATTTACACGGATCTGCCACTTGCTATTCAAATGATTTATTAATCCTTTGAACGTCGCTTAGTATTGGTCGAATGAATAGGAGAAATGCATGATTTTTTTCATCAACATACATAGCATGCAAGAGTGAGGCAGAATAGTCTCTCTCTCTTGATTTGGCCATGCTAAACATAGTCTTAAGTTCAAGTCATTGGTCAAGTAATCTGACAACAGCACTTTCTATTGAAAGCCACCGGGTCTGACACACTTGTACAATTCTGTGAGGTTGATGACCATCGTTAATAGCAGCATACAAAGCCTTATATTGACTCTGACGTAAAGCCGAGTGGGTAAACCAATTGTAGGTTTCGCGTATGAGAAAATCCAGGTTTGTTGGAAGAGATTCCCAGCTGTAAAGAATGGCACACGCAGCGTATCATTATGAGCCCTGGACATTCTTGGGGCAATCTAGTGCAAACTCCATTGTTGACGCCTGTCATAACAGCAGCATTATCAAAGCCGATACCGTTTAAATTCTTTATATTTAACCCTTTCTCACGCAATGTTTTCAAAACACAGGCAGCGATTGACTCAGAGTCGCAAGATTGTAGCTCAGAAAAAGCTAGAAATGTAGAAATTAACCCACCGCTTCTAAGACTAAAATACACTATTGCAATCCCCAAAATTTTGGTAACACTTATGTCGTTTGACTTGTCAATAAGTATACTATACACTCCAGTCCCTATATCTTCTCGCAATACTTTCTCAAAATGGGGACCTAAAACAAAGTTCACCAACGCACTACATTTTGTCCTGTGCAACTGAATATTTGCCGCAGTTGGACTGTCACTAAACATAGATTTGCAAAGTTCACCAAGGTCGTCAGTACTTAATAATGATGAATGACACGCAACAAAAAGTGAGAGAGAAGCTTCGGCATTTCGTAACTTCTCAGAATCTCTACTTAAGCTAACAAATTGGTCCAACCTTCTTGAAGAGCTAAATGCACTAGATGAAACTAAATGCTTTTTAGTTTTAGCATGCTGCAAAAGATCACTGCGTTTTGCGTTAAAGATAGCTTTACAAAATTTGCATTTAACTTTATCTTTATCACTTGGCACTTCTAAAAGCCAGTCCTTAAAAGCGGGGTCACTAAGCCACTCCTTTCGAAAATGCTGTTGATATTTTGGAGGCATTTCACACGAATACGAAGTAGTTTGTAACAATAAAAGTGTAGAATAACAGTTAACACAATGACTAAATATTATCAATCATAGAAATCACTATACATGAACCGACTATAGGTTGCGCGTTCGTTCTTGACGAATGACCTTGAGCAGAAATCCAATGAGTGAGCCTACCCTTAATAAACAGGTCAGCAAATGTTTATGCTACGATAACAGACACCTCTGTTTTCCTCTGTCGCGTGTGTGTATACAGTCGACTGCAGAAGTGTTGTGCGGTACGGATGTATGTATGCATGCAACGAAAATAGCAATTCAGACGAGGGAGAGATGTCGGGAATAGAATAAATGCAAGAAAGTTAAGTGGAAACAGTTATAGAGGTATAGTGTATAATACGTGTGGCTGATATTACTGCAAGTGTCATAAATTGATTTGTAGTGTTGTACTACTTCAGCTCAGAAGCATGCGCGTCATCTCACTGCAGACTGTACCTCCTCTCTCTTGTTCCCGCAAAAGCTGAGTAGAGACTCGCATTCAACCTTTCATATAAAATTTTCATTCGTCAAGAAGTAACGCGCGACCTATACCTACACCCGTTTTGAATGCACTACCTACTTGCACTTGTAGCACACCGAGATGAGAGTGCGTAATGAAGGGGACGGGAACAACGCAACTGCAAAGTTACTTATGGTTTTAAGTTACTGTAAATAATTATATAATTTCTTGAACCAAACACAGGTCACGTGCATCTGTTATGCTAGGAGGAGGAAACCGGAACTAACAAATACCATCAGCAATAAGTCTCCATGGGATAAACAGATACGTGTTTTAAATAACACACACATACACTCAAAGTTTACTGTCAGTATAAGCAGAAGTGAGAAGCATAAACGCAGTTAATAAATAGCGAGTAGCCTAGCTAAAGTCTCGGAAACACCAATATCTGTACCACTCGCAATTACTTTTAGGGAAGTAAGCTAGAGAAATCTCTCCGGTGTATGCTGAATAAGATGTTATTGTTTATTCGTTATCTCAAGTCTCCGGTTTGAAGAGTATTTATTTTCCGTCCTCTTTATTATCCACCATAGTTTACGTTTTAATAGCGAGTTGTGTTACGATAACGGAACCCAGCTCCCTCATCGCTCTTATCTCGTGCTTCTAACAAACCAGTCATATACTTCCATGGATTCATTTTCTTCAGGGGTGTCCTAATACTGCCTATTTTTTATAAATACCCTATTAATGCAAAAAAAGCTAAAATTCCCGCTAAGCGGGAATAATAGTTTTTTGCCGCTAACACGAAATTTAAAAAAGCTAGGTTTAGCGGGAAAAAAGCTAAATTGGCAACACTGTAGGTGTGCAATATGAATATGAGTCAAAATGAAAAATTCAGGTGCTCTGAGTGTAGGGGTGCGTATAACCATAGACACCACTTGCGGTGCGGTGTCACATTTCCAGGCGGGGTTCCAGATGTTATAAGAGGGACGATATAAAATAACTTTAAAAAGCAGATGGGTTGCTGACACATAACTTCCACTGCTCACTCTTATATCAAGTACTTTTTGTTACAAATCGCTTTATGCGACAATCAAATGTTTTAAGGCCGATCGCTATGTGATGGTGTTGAAATTCCGTTCTCTTTGCATGTCCAAGAGAGAGAAAAAATGACGACGTCCCATTAGAGAAAAGTGTAAGCATTTTAAAATTCAAACCTGTAACAACGAACACCTCGGAAATGGCCTATACAAAAAGTATTACTATTTTGTTGTTTAACGTAGCTGTCAATAGCCAGGATCACATCAGCGTCACCGGTGTACCGAAATTTTGTCCCTCAGGAGTTCTTTTACATGCCAGCAAATCTACTGACATGGAGCTGTAAGCACACTTAAAAACAATCGGCCTGTGCCGGATTTGAACCCGCGATCTTGAGATCGCTAGATCAGTGTCTAACCATCTGAGCCACCCGAACGACCCTATACAAAAAACAAATGTAGGTATACGACATACATTGTATTTTAGCGAATCTACACTTTTCGTATTGTAAGATTTTGTCCATCTCTTACGCTTTACCAGCCATCAAATAGTCACCCAGAATAAAGAGGACTTCAGAGGCTACTCCCTGAAAATTCAAAAGCATTGCACTCATATTTTAGATAATCAAAACATAAGGTTAGTTTAGCATGGGGGTCGTAGAGTCTTTAAAATCTTCGTGTCGCATTCTTAGAAGATGCCGAACTTATATACGAAGTTTTATTTTTAACCAACGTTTCTTTTTGGGAGATGCTGTTCACATACTGACAAAAACACATACGGACGTTCTTCTAAAAACTTTTCTTTGGATTCAGCGGGCCTCCAAACAAATATTTCCAGTGAAATCACTACATCGAATTTTTGGGTGGAGTACATTACTTCCCCAAATTACTAAACATAGTAGAGAAAATAAAAACATACCTCTTTAACTTCTAGAGTTATGTAAACATACGTACGTAAACTTTATTTTTCATATTATTTATCATACAGGCCATTATTTCCATAGAACAATGAGCTTTAACACTTCCCGGAATGGCAAATATATAAAATGATACACACTTGGAATTCGGAAATACACCAATTCATCAAATGAAATAGAAGTAATGAAAGAACCTCATGGTTTAAAAAGCAAAACATTAACAGACCAGATATACATATAATATTATGATAAGATTAAAGGTTGCTAACACTTCAGTTTACTTAAAGAAACTTGGTAAGTGATGATTATATATGTACTTGTTGAACCCCATATACTACAGAACACATATTATTTGGATGTGACCTGTACTACAAAAGAAATGTTACCGGTTTTACTTGAATTGCTCAAAATGGATTTTCCCGGATCAATGAAAATCATAGACTTAATAAAAGTCAGCCATGAAGAAATTATAACATTAATTGGGAATGTTAAAAGTGTAACATGCAGATTTAAACGTTTAAACAGCAAGTAATTATTGTGATTAAAACTTATAAAATTATAGAAGTTGGATCTGGACGCTATAAGAAGCGTAAGTTTCGAAGGCGTTAAATAACTGTTTTATTTAAAAAATCCACTCTAAAAGGAACAGTTAACAAAAAGTAGCTATCAACTCAATGTTGACTTATAGTCATTGCAGTGTGGTGTTTCCTTTGCTTCCAATTCTCTTCAGAACTTCATTAAGTTCTAAGAATTATGTTTGCTGTTTGTCAAAGGCAAGAAAAGACAAGAGTTGCCAATTGTTGATGAGCCATGGATATTCTCTGTGATCAATTTGTGGCATTTAATGTAGAAAATGTAGATTCACAAGTTACTGAATTGAGTCCAAAAGTTGCTACTGTAGCAAACAATGCAAAGTATTTTGAACACATTTTTTTTATAAAAGATACATTTTATTTTCATTAGGTGTTGAGGATAACAAGCCTGCGCCTCTGACACTTCTTCTTTGCTTGGCACAGGTACACCTAAATTTTCAAGAGGTTGAAGATTTTCAATGTTGAGTTGTTCTGCTCTTTTAATAGCCAATAAAAGCTCTTCATTCTCACTGAGGCGTTCATCTAAATGAAAGTTGACGGTCTTGTTTAAAGATGTTCAACTGTTGTGCGTCGGAACTGCTTGTGGTATGTGATGGCAATAGACTATAATGAATGTAGCCAGCGTTTTCAGTTGTCTTCCTGGATCTGTCTTTTATTTTGCACAGGAACTGTTAATAGCTTCAATTTTTCCTTAATTTAACTGAAAACAAAGTTTCTGGTGCCAAGCAGACTTTCAGCTTCCTTCAGCAGAAAAGAAAACTTCTGTTCTTTTCGAAACTCACTGATTTCTTGTTTCACACATTTAATGATAACAATTGCGTCACTTAAGATTGTAGTCTGAGACGAGTTAATTATCAGCTTATTGCAGCAATCCATGTATTTTCTTGTTAAAAATTAACAGAAAGCGAAGTTGAAGTGACATTATCACAGACGTGAAACCAATGATTAGCTGTCTTCTCCATTGAAGTGTTCTTTTCCTTTGGTATTTAGCACTCTAAATACTCCTTCATAGTTTGACAAAATTACTATAATAATTGCTAGGTGCTCACTCCAGCGTTGTTCTAGAAGACGCACTATGGCACTGCCTTCATATAAGGATGTAATGTTGCCTCACCGAAATAAATCGTGCAACATATCACATTGGTAAAATAAAAGTTCCTTCAGGTATTTCGGACCCTGTTTTAATAACTATTAAGTGTAGTCTATGATTATAACAGTCAAGAGAAGTATATGTTGCATTTTTACGTATGTAGGTTAAACATTCCCAAAGGATGTTATCATCTTTAAGATGTATTCGAAAACATTTAAAAATAGACTGCTTTCAGTCCCCTCATCTATATTTATAATTGCCATGTAGAGCCAGCTCATCGACCGACAAAAACTGTATTACTTCAATTTATGATTTAACATAGTAACTTGTTTCTCGAGTGTGATTTCATTAACCAATGTTGACACCGAAGTACAGGTTTCTATAAGAGTTTCACGTTTCTTCCACGTGACATGGCACGAATATGAGTTTCTGACGCTTCGTCTTAAGGAAACCCACGGTTGGCATGTGAGGCATTTTTCCAGTTTCTGAAACTTTTGTCAGTATAGCTTCTCTCCTTTGTGCCATAAGGCCGAAACTGCATGCGGGCATAACAAAATGCAGCATCGTTGAGAACAGAATACTGTAATCAAGCAAACTACTTATACAATTCAGACCGAAAACTACGCTTATTGCTTTGTTTAGGGTAATCCTTTAGATAGGCTTGCTTCCTTGCCTCACCTCTCTGTATTAAACAATAAGTAATCAGATCATGTTGCATCACAGGCCTCTGATCGGTGTGGACTGTGTTGCTGGAGACAACTTGGTTTTCTTTCTGCTCCTCTCATTTGCGTTTGCAAAGAGATCTCTTATGTCCATTATGCATGCACTCGCTGTCCTCGCCACTGCTTAAGTACTGTTGATTTAAGATAAAACAATGCACTACAATCAGGAATTTATTATTCAAAGTTCGAATTCATTGCTGAAAATGGTGGGAAGGGAAAATTAAGCGACCGCACGTGTGTAAGTAGATGATTTTCAAATACCGCGGATCATGCTATGTGTAGGTACATATTCGATTGTGTTTTAGCTGCTTCCTGAGCGGCCGTTGACTACCAAGATGGTTGAATGTACGGCACGCTGGAATAAGGCAATGAATAACTATTACAGAATTGTTGCTATTAATAGTCTTCAATAATAGTTATTTTAGCTCTTAATTTAATATTGAAATATTACTAAAGCTTCAAAACAGAAAAGGGCAAATGGTGATTCTTTCAGTACGGGCAAAAGTTTTTCCAGCACGGGAGCTACCTAACCTGGCTCCCCTCTGGCTACGGCCCTGCACACGATAGACGTGTAAAATTGGAAGTACTGGAATTCTCATTATTTGGAGACTGCAAGAGTTGGAAAGAAAAAACTAAGACGGTAACACGGTCATCCTTTGTGAAAATACTTAGTTTTAAAATTGTTTCTCAAAATATGAAACATTATTAATCAGGGTTTCACGGGTGATCAACCTTGTCTCCATATATGGAGAGCGGAGCACAGTCTGCCTCTCAGTCTTTTGATCCTAAAGAAGGCCATGGAGTCCACATTTGCCGAAAGCTCGATGTTTTAAATTAGACACTGCAGATCACCTGTGAAGCCTTGATTAATAACGCTCGCCTGAAAGCTTTTAGTCTTACATTATAAAACATTATTATGCATGTCATCACTCAGGGAATTTTGTCTCCTAAAGTAAAGGTTTTAGACATTTCAAACTGCAAGAGAGCAATAAAATTGTGCATTATGCTCTGCAAAGATGAGAGTTATTGAAGATCAACAAGGAGTATACAAAGTCAAATTTACTTCGACTCGTATTGGTCACCAACACGAATTAGCTCTTTTGGGGTTGACGGAAAAAGAAAGAAACGGTATAGCTACAGATGTTACTAACAAAATTCCTTTTCAGGCTATACTTGATATAATATGAGACTCAATATCTGCTGCTAAACCAGAAAAGATACATCTGCTAAACAGACAGGGTTTGTACAACATTGAGCTATGGTATAATTTGTGCTGCATATCAGCCAGGCATAAAAATTATGGGACCAGTGTCGAGACTTGAGTGCATGAACTGAGCTCAAATGATAACACCTATGTGCTATTTTATAAGCCACAAGATGCAGTGAACGAGTCCCACCCAAAACTGAAAAGCACAGATTTTGTGTTAATTATAATGACAGGTGCTCAGAGTGAAATGTTGAAGAAGTATGGGTGTACGGGAATGACTGCATTTGCATTGATGGGATGCTTGGGTGTTGGCGGTATTCCAATCTTTGAGGATGTTACTCAAGCAATAATCAGCTGAAGCATATTAAGAACAGTTTTGCATTGAGCTAAGGCACAGTCTTCTACAGATTTCTTTAATCGAGAATTTTCATTATGTTCTATTGACCTATATTTTGGTCAAATCTTTTTTATATACAACAATATAAAGGTGCAAGTATATAAAGTATATAAAATCTGGACAGCAGAAGAAATATGTTTCGATTAACAGGAAGTAGACTGAAGAAAAATTAAAGGCATACAGCATACTTAAATGAAATGCAACAAAAACAGCTAAAAATCCAAATGGAGGTGTGCTTCTTGTATTTTAACACACACAAAGCGTATTGGTTTTTAGTTATTTGAATATCATGGATTTACAAGCCATTAAACTAAGTGTATTCAAAATAACTCATATCGAATAAAAGCTTCTAGTCAGGAAAAAACCATGACCTTCAGATAACCTTCCAAATAAAATGTAAAATGTAAGCATGGTAAGACTCGAATATCATGTGATTCATTGGTTGTTACATATTTGCAAAATTTTAATTTTACATAGTCTAAAATTAGATGTGTACTTGCCTATCTTGCTCCTGCAATAACCGAAGAAACACCAGTCATTCTCCTTTTAGTCTTCCAGTATTTAGTAGTGATATCTTGATGATTTCAAAGAAACAAATAAGTGTGTTGAATATATCAGGCCAAGCAATGATATTTGGTTGTTATAACACAAAAATGTATTATTCTTCCCATTTTGCTGTAAAATTCCACATCCTATTGTTAGTTGGTTGTAAGCTCACACAAAACTTGCGTACAAAATATTTTTCCTATGACACATTCAAGAAAAATTATTGGAAGATTACAGCTTTAATTCAGTGTAATTAAGTGTAGGGCATTGCAACATTCCTATTAACAGAATTAGTACTTGAACCGGCAACCAATACAAGACCCATTAATATTACATGAAGGACTGTTGTACCGTTTAAATAGTGTGCTTTTTGATACTGGCCTAGTTGTCTAGCTCAGCTGATTTTATGTTCCAATACCATATTGCTACCAATGACACAAAAGTTGAATAATGTGAACTTCAGTTGTCGCTTCTGCACCTGAGCTATTCAAATTGTTTATGTCAGATGAAAACGATAAGTTTTTTTATGAGCAATGTCACTTAATTTTCCCTCGTTATTATTAGCATCTTTACGCTAACTTTGAAGTTTTCATTTCTTTTCTCTAACCTTACTTCCTTTCGTTACTTCATTTTTTAACTTTCAATAACTATTCAAAAGAATATTTGCCATTATATTAGAATCTATCTCAATTATTGTTATCCGAGTGGTTTTAAAGTTGCATAGAAAATCTGCAGCGATTAGTGATACTAACATCTTCTGAACAAATAGGTACCTATTTAACAGTCCCTGATTTTAGAAACATTTGTTCATAGTCACCACTAACGAGAACTATCAATATCTTGTATACATTAACAACCACTTTAAAGCTTCCCTATTGATTAAGGGCAAATATTATCAGAGATTTCACAATTTGTTGCCTAATATAAATCTATAATGCTCACAGTTAGGCACTTTCTTGAGAGCACTTACTGCAACAATATAAATGAGGGCCATTTGTTTAAGATTTAAAGCTTTCACGGCGAGCGTTATTAATTAAAGCTCCACGGTGATCAGCCGTGTGAGGTTTAAAAACATTGAGCTTTCGGGTGATCAGCCGTGTGAGGTTTAAAAACATTGAGCTTGCGGCCATTGTAGACTCCATAGCCTTCATCAGAATGAAGAATGATGGTCCAGGAGTTCAGGAGTAAGTTCGAGTCGCCTGGGTTAACTCAGGTGTATGCTAAAGTGGCCACGATACCTATCCGTTTAGTACGGATTTACCCGTCTGGGTGACGATTATTCTAGCATTCCAGCATTCGAGAAGAGGTCGTACGGGTTCTCCTGTACGGTATGTTTATCCGCACATCACCTACCCTGCGACTTTATCTGTGCAGTATGTAAGGTGTTTTAATTTCTTTGAAGCTTTTGTGTCTGTGGGCATGGTTTCTTCCTGTATAACTGAGTTTGGATGTAGGAAGGGGGACAAGAATAGGTGTTGGGGTGAGTAAGTGTTACAAGGTGGGTGAAGCATTACCGTTACCCGAGGGTGTCCTTGGCAAGGCGTAACTTTTCCTTCTACGAGGTGCTCGGTGGTTGTATTGATCTAGTATTGATCAGTTTAGTGTGCACGGTTGGGGATCGCTCCCTCACCAAGTCCATGATGTAGGGTAGTCCGGAGTGGTTGTGAAGGATGTAAGACGGGAATCTACGCCCATTATTATATATTGTTCTCAACGACCTATTCTGCACTGTCTGCAGTTTGCGTATGGTGGAGGGTGCCGCCGACCCCCAGGCTTCGCAGCCATACAAGACCAATGGCGGGATGATTGCCCGGTAAATGCGTAGTTTAGGTATGTGGGCATGGTGGAACGGAGGATAGGGTAGAGATGTCTGAGTGCAGCCTGACCGAGTCCGGCCTTTGCGCGGACGTGTGGAGCGTATGTTAGACCGCGGTCGAGGAGAACGCCTAAGTATTTGGCGGAGGTTACCCATGGGATATTTCTCTGCCTGAGCCGAAGTGACCGTCTCGGTCGCCAATGGCGAACCTTTCCAAGGAGGATTGCGGAACTTTTCCCCGGACTAATAGCCACTCTCACTCCAGCGGCCAATGGTATTGAGTTGTTGTTGAAGGGGAGGGAGCAATATCTCACATTCTTATTTTGTGCCATGATGATGACATCGTCCGCATACTGGCAGGTCACAGTATGCTGTTCCGTGGGGAAGTCAGACATGTTTGCTGCGAAGAGTAGAGGGGAGAGTACACTGTCCTCTGGGACCCCTGCCGCTATACTTCTTTGTGTATACAGTCTTCCTTCCACGTTGACTCTGAAAGTGCGGTCCTGAAGGAAGTTGCTAATGAGTAATGAGTGTGAGATATGGGGGAGGGATGTTTGCCTGCTTTAGTTTGTACAGTAGGCTTTGATGCCAGGTTGTGTCGAATGCCTTTTCCACGTCCAGCAGATCTGCTATGGTTTTGAAGTTTTCCTGGAACCCCAGGGCAACCTTCTCGACCACACGGAGCAGCTGCACGGTCGTGGAGTAACTCCGACGAAAACCACACTGGTTATCCGGTAGGGGTTGCCTTTCCTCAAAAAGAGGTGTTAGGCGAATGAGGAGCAACCGCTCAAAAACTTTTGAAACGGTTGGGAGAATGCTGATGGAGCGATAGTTGTTAGGAAAGACTGGGTTCTTACCGGGTTTCAAGATGCACACCAGCCTCGCCTCCTTCTAGCATGCTGGAAAGTGACGGAGGCATGCATTGAAAATACGGGTCAAGCGGACGACATGCTGGAGCATGAGCGCCGTGACGCAATCATGTCCAGGGGATTTATTTGGTTTTAGACTTTGGATTTCAGAGATTACCGCTTTCGGGGTGATTATAGGAACATTGATTTCCTGTGTAGCTGTCTTGGTTCCTCATAGAGGTAATCCACGGTCGCTTCCACAAGTTCCGTAAAGTCTTTGTCTTGTGGGTCCTCCCGGGGTTCAAACTGTACCTCACGATGGTCCGCGAACACAGTGGCTTTCTCGTCTGGCTCGAAGGCGAGCCGCCCACGAGTGCCATGCAAGGGATGCTGGTATTGGGTCTGATCCTTCCTCAAAGTCCTTATAATCCGCTATGGTATCTTTTCCTGAAGGTTTACATTCTGAAGAGTGTTTTCCCAGGCTGTTGTTCTATGCGCACGGAGCAGTCGCCTTGCCAGGGTTTTGAACCTCTGGTATACTGCTCCTATCCTGGGATGGTGGAAGCGCTGCCATAGCTTCCGAACAGTTGCCTTGGCTTTTAGCAATTGCCGGAGTTCTATATGTATGTTCCTCGGGTCAGGGGTGTTGGTACGAATGCGGTGAGTGTGTGCGCGTACCGCATTTAGGATCTGGTGGGGAAAATCCGCCACCGCCGCTTCCAACGCTTCGAGATCATCGATGCATAGTCGAGGGTCGACGGATCCGTTGAGTTCTAGGACTGCTGCATCCCAGTCGGTCTCATGTGAGTTTAACAGTCTTAGTTTAACAGAGCTGGCATGGCCACTGTGGAATCCACCACGACGGGGTCGTGGTCGGAATCCAGCTCATTAACTGCCGAGAGGTCAAAGTGCAATGGCATGTTTCTGGTGATCATGGTATCCAAGACGTCAGGCCTGCCGCGGGTCGGATGGAATGTTGGACCTCTCGTCCGTGAGCGACGTGGCTTGGGTCTCCGCTGATGAGGCGGTAGAATCCGCGCCCCCTCTGGTTGCTAGTGCGACTACGGGTGTAGGCTAAAGAGAGTGGTATAATCTGTTTTGTAGAAGCGATGATCAGGTGGGTCGTAAGCTGCAATCAACAACGTGTCCATGCTGCCAATGGCAAGCCTGGTGGCAGTAGCTTCCACGTGCTGAAGGGCAGGAAAAGGAATAGATGTGTGAGAGATGTTGTGTTTCATAAAGATAGCTGTACCGCCACGCTGTGGGACGACCCGATCAGACCGATGGGTGACGTAACTTGGCAGAGAGAAGTTTATACCAGCATGTAGATGTGTTTCGGTAACCATGAGTATGTCGATCCCATAGGACTGTACAAACTCGAGAATGCCAAGGCGTTATTCCCTTACGCCATTAGAATTCTAGAACGCAGCACGTAATGGTCTACGCGCAACTCGGAGCCCATTACGGGGACGAGTTTGGGAACAGCTGCTCTAAGGTTTGAAGCAAGACTTGATGTTTTATTAGGACATCAACGTTGTCGTCCGTGAGTTGCTGCATGCACCTCCGCAGTACGGGAAGTGTCCGCCGTATCATGTCTCCGAACCAGTTGGACAGGGTCCTAAATTCCTCCAGGTCTGCCGAGGATATAGCACCTCCGAGTGGGGCCAATGGGGATTTCGGAATGGTGCGTGGCAGTTGGGCATCTATGGTTTGGGTTGGGGCCGGGGTGTCTGCACTGGTCATAGTAAGATTATGGAATCAGAGAGAGGAATGTGGAAGTAGCGACCGTTAATGACTGCTGGAGCTCTTATATGGGGGAATGGTGGGCGGGGCATTGTTGCGCTGACTAAGGTGATGATTAGCTCGTATCGGTTGTCGAGCCGGGTGCAGCGGGTAATGTTACAGCTGTTGTGGGTGTCTGAAGTTTATCTAAGACCGGTATCAATGCCTTCTCTACACGGAGTGCTTCTTCCTTACGTTTGAAGTTGTGTTTGTAGATTTCTATGGCGTCCGTTTGTAGTCGGGCACAGTAGTGAACTGTCTTCGACACCAGCGGACGAAATCATTGTTTGCATAGAATATTCAACATTGTAGCGACTAATACGTACATTACAGTTGACTACAAATATGCGTGTCCAGCTTCAAAGCGTCAAATCAGCCGACGTATTCTAACAACAGTTACTAGACATTAGAAACGGACCACTGCCAATAGATGAGACCAGGCGAATATCATTCCCTAATAATTTTTGTAATTTAGTATCATCGAAAGAAGAACTTATCAAAAAAGTATTTCCTAATATTCAAATTAATTACGGGACTCACGACTGGATCAGTGAACGAGCTGTCCTTGCCGCAAAGAATATAGATGTCTATGAACTTAATGATTTTATAAATCCAGCATTCAAAGTGAGGAAATTTTGTATAAATCGAGAGACACCGTTGTTAAAGCAGATGAAGTAGTTAGTTACCCATTGGAATTTTTGTACACTCTTTATCTGCCAGGAGTGCCACCACACACATTAAAATTGAAATTAGGTGTGCCAATTATCATGTTGCGTAATGTTAACCAACCAAAACTCTGTAACGGCACGAGGCTCGAGTCAAGAAATTGATGAACAACGTAGTGGAAGCAACGATATTAGCTACGTCTTTTTGAAAGGCAAAGATGTCCTCATTCCTCGAATTCCAATGATCCCGACCGATATACTATTTAAATTTAAAAGACTACAATTCCTAATTCGATTGGCGCTTGCATTCATAATCAATAAAGCTCAATATATAAACTTAGGCTTTCACGGCCGGTGTCCTGACTATTAGGTATGTTTAGTTCTTTCGGGCTTGTAGGTCATGGTCATGAAGGCATTGTAGATACCAAGATTTCGCCAAGTACTGCGCTTGGCATCATCAGGGTAACGCGATCCGCTGTCTGCACTGGTCAGAGTTCGAATGTGGAAGCAGAGAGAGCGATATGGGAGCAAAGACCGTTAATCACCTTTGGGCTTTCATATGGTGGAGATGGGTGGGGCATTGTTGCGGTGACTGCGGTGGTGATTGGCTCGTATCGGTTGGCGTGCTAGGTGTAGGCGGGGTTTTATTATAGCTGTTATGTGTATTTGGAAGGTTATCTAGGAGCGGTATCCATGCTTTCTGTACACGAAGTGCTTCTTCCTTGCCATTGAAGTTGTCTTTGTGTTTGTAGATTTGTATGGCTTCTCTTTGTAGTCGGGTATAGTAGTTAACTGTAGTTGACAGGACTCGCGTTTCTTTAAGGTTGATATTATGGCCGAATAATAAGGCGTGCTCTGCCACAGACCATTTATCCGTATGTCCCAATCTGGTGTGACGCTCATGTTCTTTTAATCTGGTGGCCACACAGCGCATGGTAGTGCCTATGTACACTTTGCCGCAACTGCAGGGAACTTTATATACACTGCAGATGTGTGTGGTTGGCGTTTGTCTTTGGCCGACCTCAGCAGGTCTTCGATTTTACTGTCGGTCTGTAGACAGTGTCAACTCCATATGAGCGTAGAAGCTTGCCTATCCGGTCGGAGACGTTCCTGGCGTAGGGGAGAAAGGCTCCTGCTGTTTTGCCGTGCTCCTCCTTTTCTGTTGGCCGCCTGGGATTAATTGCGCGCCGGATTTCTGTTCGTGTGTGTCCATCGGACTGAAATACTTAGTTTAGGCAATTGAGTTCTTCCTTTAAGTATTTCTTGTTGCAGAGCCGGGATGCTCGTTCTGTGAGTGTTTTTATTATATCTTGTTTCTGCCCAGGGTAATGGTTGGACGTTTTATGTAAATATCGATCTGCATGTGTAGGTTTCCTGTAAATACAGTATTCCAGGCCATGGCCTGCTGTTCTCGTGACTTTCACGTCTAGGAAGGCCAAAATATTGTTATCCTCTTCTTCCATGGTGAATTGAATGTTATCATTTAAGCTGTTTAGATGTGTCAGAAACTGATCTAAGGTGTGTTCCCCTTGACTCCATACTACAAAAGTATCATCGACATAGCGCAACTAGGTCTTCTGTTTAAGAGGTGCCTTGGTGAATGCTGATTGCTCAAACTTTTCCATAAAGGAGTTGGCGATCACCGGGTTCTAGGGACTGCCCATAGCAACACCTTGGATCTGATCATAAGAAGTGCTGTCCCATTGAATGTAATTGGTTGTAAGGCAATGGCGGGAAAGCTCCGTGATGGCATTGGGAAATAGTTCTTCTATGTGACTTAAAGCTTCTGTAATCGGTACTTTGGTGAACAAGGAGACAACATCAAAGCTCACCAAGCGGACCTCTGTTTCCAGTCGGACGTTTTTGAGTTTATATATGAAGGAGGCAGAGCTTTTGACATCACGGAGCTTTTCCGCCATTGCTACTTAAATGCCATTGCACCTCTCTGAAAAGTATTGGGTATTTTTCAGCAAACAGCTAGATAGATAACGTTTGCGGAAAAGGTTATTTGAAATAAATGTTATATCTTGAACTTTAAAAAGATGTACAATTTTAATGCTGTTCCATTTATACTCCACCTTTAACGGTAATGCTATCGGCGGTGACTTATCTTTGGGATATGTTGCTATGACAATGGTGTTAACTTGGACACACGCTCTATCTCTCCTATTCGGACTTCAGGAGGGTAGGAAACGATCTCAGTTATGGAAAAGTCAAACCCTAACCGGAAATACAACCCGGGACTCCTTGCGCGGCTAAACGTTTTATGTAGTAAGGGTTTTTTTTCTATCTCATATAATGTTGCCATATTTTCTATACCTCGAACTTCTTTTAATTGTTAGGTTTAGGTTGGCAGTTTATGTTCTACATCTACTCACAGCTCCTATAACAACAAACCGACAGTCATGTTTGCCAGCTAGTCACGTGGTTCCATCCTAGGAATTTATGTGAAACCTTATATATTTAATAAACGAGCAATTCTTGTATATATATTTATTCCGCGCAACTTGGAAACGGCTCTAACGATTTCGATCAAATTTTGTAATCAGATAAGGTTTTGCTTTTTAAGTTCAGCTATATAGGTGTAATTCCCGAAAAAAACCTGATTTTACATAAAAAAATAACATTTTTTACTCTCGCCTCTACGGTTCAATTCTTATATATACTCACGGTATTTCAGAAATAGCTCTAAACATTTGATTAAATTTTTGTATACATGCATATTACATTCACAGCGTTTTCTCTACTCACTTTTAGGTAACACATTCACATCTCTTTCTCTACTCACTCTTCTATAAACAATTTTCCATAAAAACGTGGTTTTGTACCAAAAAACATTTTTATCCGCACATTTATAAGTCATACCATGTTCTATATGTTTGAAATATAAATGCTATTACATTCACACTGTTTTCGCCTCTCACTTTTAGGTAACACATTCATATCTCTTTCTCTACTCACTCTTCTATAAACAAGTATACAAGTTTCTGTATGCTTGAAATAGAGATGCTGCATATTACATTCACAGTGTTATCTCTACTCATTTTTAGGTAACACGTTCACATCTCTCTCTCCTCACTCTTCTACAAATAAGTCATATAATTTCGTGCATGTTTGAAATAGAAATGCTACGTATTACATGCACACTGTTTTCTCTACTTGCTTTTGGGAAACACATTCATAATTGTTTCTCTACACACTCTTCTAGAAATAAGTCATACAATTTTGTGCATGTTTGTAATAGAAATGCTGCGTATTACATTCACACTGTTTACTATGCTCACTTTTAGGTAACACATTCACATCTCTTTCTCTACTCACTCTTCTACAAACAATTCATATCATCTATACAACTTGAATGTTTGTATATATCTGTTAAGCTCGAAAACCGCTTAACCGATCACCGCGAAATTCGGCACGTATATGTATTTTATCATGGGCAAATTTTTTGTGGTAACAATTTTACTACACAATATATTACTTTCAGATGGTTTTCTACTCGCATTTCTTTTACTTAGTATGTTTGCCCTTCAACATACAATTCATATAATATTCTATGATTGAAATATACATGCAACTATTACATTCACACGACTTCCTCGACTAATTCTTCCTTTACGAGGCACCATAAGTCTTCTTTCGCTACTCGCCCTTCAACATATAATTCATACAATTTGATATGTTTGAAAAAGAAATACAACGTATTATATTCATACTATTTTCTCTACTCACTATTGCTTTACGTAACAATTCACATGTTATTCCCTATCGTTTATCAACTTCATACATTCCAACGCCTATACATACCGTATGTTGAAGAGTGAGTAAATTCCAAAACAGGTTGACCGATCGCCATGAAAAGTGATATATCTAATTGTTTCCATGGCGAAGGTTTTCATTCAATCCATTTTACCACCCAACGTATTACGTTCACATGGTTTTCTCTACTCCCTTTTCTTTTACCTAACATACTACTCCCTCTTCTACAAACATACATTTTTCCATGCACTGGAAGCATAAGTGTAACGTATAACATTCACACGGTTTTTCTACTCATTTTTATTTTACTAAACACAATCACATTTATTTCACTACTCCCGTTTCAACGAACAATTACGAACAATTCGTACAATTTTCTATATGATTGAAACATAAATGCGTAGTACATTCACATGGCTTAACAACCAGCTTTTCTTCCTGTAGTATTTGTTACTGTTCAACAGTGCTTTTGCTTAGTGTTGCTCCGGTGCTTTAATAAAAAATAAAGAAATAGTTTAAAAAAGTAAAGTAATCACAATTGATGTCAGGAGTGCGCCGAAAGCACGATATGGAACAGTTGATGAAATAAATGTTAGCCAAGATGGACATAATGGAAATGAAATGAATTCTGGAATGCGGCAGAGGAAACATATGAAAGCCGAATGGGAAAAATGTAAACTACGGAATAGAAAATATAGGAACAAAGATGGACAAAATGAAAACAAAAATGGAAGGCAAACTGAAAATGTAGACTCCGAAACAGAAAAGAAGAAGACGGGAATGTGTAATATGAAGGTAGATCTATTGGAGAATACTAACGAGCGACTGGTCAGAGTAAAGGAAGCCATGGAAGAACTGGGCGGAAAGATTAAGGACCTTGGCGAATGTGTTAACGCCCTGGAGTCAATCGCAGCAGCAAAGAACTGAACTCCATAATAGAACAAATGCTTGACGAAAACGTCAAACTGAGTGGATATCTATGGGGGAGGCTTACATTTAGCATTAGACGTTGTATAGCTGAAATGATGGTGTTTATGAAATATTTGTATCTCGGAAATGACTCTTCACAATTGCGACTAAAATTGTTATTTAGTTAACGTTTTGACTTTCAGTTTATCTAAATAAGTATCTTCTCCCACAAAAAGCAGGATTTCACAAAAACAGAGGCGAAAAATGCCGAGCGAAGCTCGGTCGCCCGGGTACTGTGATGTTAAGTGTGGAGAATGTGTTGCTCACCACAGAGCTTCTAAGAGGTGAGTGTGACTACTGCCACAGAACATCTAAGAGGCTACTGCTTAGGTTTCGATTGTTCAGTGTAAGCTCTTAGATGTTCTGTGATACTCGACTACGATATGCAGACAGCAGGATGAGAGTCATCCATTTCCAGACCCCTTATGGATCTCTATGTAGAAACATGAGTAATCGAGAAACATGAGCAAGGTGATAAGAATGAAGCAGTAAAGGAGAAAGCTGTAATTGGATTAATCTTGTGGTATGATTATCAATGCTGTCGCTGCTTTGCCTGACTGAAACGAAATGTAAGATAAGAGTCGGGACCATGGCGGGTCACGCGGTTTTCCCAGTTGGCATCCAGTTGATGAAGAAGTGCCGGAATGTGCTGAAAATTGGTGAGTGCCAGCACATGTAGGTTGGTATATCCCTGATAAGCCTGTATCATTATTCTAAGAAAGTACATATGTTTGCTTGCTAGCTCTCGAGAGACCTCTCTCGACGTAGGAGCAGCATAAAGCATCTGTTGTAGAATTGCAGGGGTGTAGAGAAGAAGTTTATCCTAAGAGATAAACGTGTGGAGGTGAAAAGAAAGCGAACTGCTCCGTAAGTCTGTTGAGTTTTCAGTTTTCTTGCGAATATGCTGTATTTGACGATACCGGCTGAATCGGGAATCAGTATGAACAACCAAATAATTGGTGCCATGCAAAGCACAGTTCACTGGTTTAGCGTGAAAAAATCAAGGAATTTGAGACTTGTCAGAATTGACACATATCCTCCAGGCTTTATTGAAGCGGACAATACAGTCATGCAACTCACGATCCAGGAAAGGCTCAGAAAAACGAGAATAGAGAATCACGGTGTCATCCGCATAATTGTCTAGTTCGATGGTGCTATGTTGGGGCATTTCGGATGTATAAAAAGTGTAGAGAAGGGAGCCAAAACGGAACCCAGTGTCACTCAGTCCATGAATGTCTCGGAGGGAAGAATGATGAACTAAAATACATACAACAAATCATCTGAAACAGAGATAGGATACGATGAGATGAATAAGTGAATCAAGAAAGATGTGTTGTGAGATAGTTGTCACAAGTGTTCTCAGAAATGTTTAAAACAAGCATGAACTTGACTGTGTTGATCCAGCATTATTTTTGTTGTTGTCTCGAGTAGTGTTAGTTAAATTTTAATGTATTGTTAACTATGGTTAATAGAAATGTTAAAAATATATTAGCATCCTTTTCTTAGTATGCCCGAGATTACTGTAACATGAGAAATATGTCATCAGATGACGTCACCAGAAAGTGTTGTTAAGTAAGAAAGTATCTGAACACAGTATCAGCGTCATAGCGACGCGGTAAATTTACATTTTCTTTCAAAATAAAACCTCAAAACCTGTCACGTAACGCCATGGTTTTTCATACGTTGCTAAGGCGAGTGGGACTCCATCTTGTGCGTTAGATAGCGTGGTGAAAAATATATATATTTTCTTTTAATTAAAAAAGAAATAAGGATATCACTTTCCTCTCAGGCTTGGTAGAGCTCAGTCGACAGCTGGCTACATTAACTAGCAGGAGGACATTACTTTTTTTTTATTTCATAGCGTTCAAGTTTGTGTGTGTTCTTTTTGAGTCCCCATTTGTGACGACTATTTAGAAGGGGTTCCAAAAATGGAGAAGGATCGCCCGCAACATACGAAGGACCCACCAGGGCGCACGCTGAGTACAGATAGGTATCTGGACACCGATTTGGGTCCATATGAAGTCCATCTTGTTCCCTTACAGGAAGAACGTAAGTCATTAAATTTCGTTGCAATAGGTAAACTATTACATACAAATGACTTTCGGGGAATACACTCTATCCGGCCAAGTGGTAACCGAAAGGTTATAGTTACTTTTAATACTGCCGATCAGGCAAACAATTTGTTACAATCCCCTTTATTAGTGAAACACCACTTGAAGGGCTTTATTCCCTTCAATCTACTTTATAAGCAGGGCATTGTCCGCCAGGTAGATAAGGATTGCCCGGAATGTGAAATTTTGACTGAATTACAGGCCAATGGGCGTTTTCCGGTTAGCCGAGTCCGACGGTTAAACAGGAAAGTTGTGATTGACGGCATAGTACAATACCTACCGACCGCATCAATTGTAATTACTTGGCGTGCTTCCTCCCTTCCAGACAAAATATATTTATACTATTGTTCTCTTCCTGTGGAACCTTAGCTACCGGCATTGCGGTTCTGTACAAATTGTGTGCGTTATGGACATACTTCAACGGTTTGCCGCAGCAAAGCCCGATGTGTGCGTTGTGGTGAAGCCCATTTGCTCTCCGCATGCTCATCTGAAATGGCTCGTTGTATTCATTGCGGGGGTCCGCATGAGGCCAATGAGTCAAACTGTTCGGAACGAATACGCCAACTACAAATACAAAGCCTGATGCTCTCTGAAAATTGTACCTTTTTACAGGCGGCTAAGCAGATACCACGGATTACACAGAACAAACCCATTTTCCACAAAGAGTTTTTGAGTACACCGGAAAGAGTGGCCGTCTCTGCTTTGAGTAGTTTGTGCTCAGTGACGCCCCCGACTGGTCATATTTACTCTTCTAATGCTCCATCTCACCTCTCTTCAACCACATCAAAAAAGCGCAAAGTTAAAGAATTGCAGAAAGATAACATACAGCATGGCTCTCCAAAACTCTTAAAATCTTACACTGATGCTTTATACGCTCCGTCGGGTAGATGCCCCTCGGTTTCTCATTCAGCCATATATTCCCCTACTGGAGGCGACGGCAACCCTATGTTACCGAGAGACCGATCCTCCACTTCTTCTAGGGATATTCAGCCACTACCCGTGGCCCCTGCCATGCAACTCTCAGAATGTTTCAGTCGAGACTTTGGGCTCCATTTGTCGGTAACCCAAATGCATCAAATTCTAGATTACGCTCGGAAGCTTATTACCGATTATTCTTGTGACATTCCTCATATCTCCGATTCCTTAGAAACTCTAGTTTCCGACAATGCTTAATTTATTGCAGTGGAATGCCCGAAGTTTACATTCTAAGCTTCCAGAACTCACATTTCACCTATGTAACTATAATATACATGTGGCAGCCTTTTGCGAAACGTGGCTGAAACCGGGTGTACCCTTTTCTCTACCTTCCTTTCGTATTGTCCGTTCAGACCGCGCGGATGGTTACGGTGGTGTAGCACTCATGGTGCATCAATCACTTTCTTTTACGGAGTACATGTGCCCGTACACTCCACCCAACGTACAATCAGTAGGAATACTACTCGGCTCCCTCACAATTATTGCAATATATAATCCCCCTACTTCTCGCCCTACTGAGGCTCAATGGGATCGATTCTTCCAACATTTGCGGCCACCATTTATTATCTTAGGCGATTTTAATCTCCGACACCCCTTTTGGGACAATTCTCTAGATACGAGGGAAGGTGCTTCCCTAGCACACTGTCTACTTCATCGCCAGATTAGCTGCTTAAATCATCCTTTACCTACACGCACTCCTGCACCAGGTACTGTTCCAACAGTACTTGATTTGGCCTTGTGCAGCCCTGGTCACTCTACTCTTTGGAATTGGTCCATTTTACCCGATTCGTGGGGAAGTGACCATTTCCCTATATTGCTGCAATATCGCTCCCCTTCACAATATGTAACACCTCCTCCTATGCCCCGTCGTAGACTGTCCCATATCAATTGGGATAACTTCCGAAATTTCCTTAAGGAGCGCTTAGGATTATTGTCAAATTCTCGTGGGATACATAAGTATACCGAATTCATGGAGATTCTACATGCTTACTTGGATACATTTCATCCCTACTACGTACCTCGTGCAAGGAGACGACGATTTCCAATTTGGTGGACCCCAGAATGTTCCAATTATATAACTCGACGCAGACAAGCAATGGCTACTTACCGGCGCTCGCTATCCCTCGCGGACTATCTACACTATAAAAAACAGGTAGCGGTGACAAGAAGGTATCTCCGCTCAGTAAAGAGAGTTGCTTGGCTAAGGAAGGTCAGTTCCTTTTCCTTCGAAACTCCTATGCAGGAACTGTGGACATTATATCGTTCCTTTAGAGGTGAATTACCTTCACGTAGCTTACAAAATCCCTTAGAACCTGAGATCCTCACTAGTTTTTGTATATGTGTACGCCTGATTCTGGGCGGCGCCGTGGCCGAGCGGTTAGCGCGCTCGCCTACCACCTAGGCGGCCCGGGTTCGATCCCAGGGACCCGCATGTGGTATTCGTGGTGGACGAAGCGGCGTCAGGGCGGGTTTTCTCCGGGTACTCCGGTTTCCCCCGCCATTTCATTCCACCGGTGCTCCATCTTCATGTATCATCAGTGTCACCGCCTGCGGTGCCGTAGTAGTAAAAGCGGGCGTTAAACACTACAACAACAACAACGCCTGATTCAATATCACCTCCTCCACCTTGTATGCTTTCGCTTGTTTCCATACCTGATGATCCCTTACTGGATCCTTTCACCCAGTCGGAGTTTGTAGTTGCTCTGTCGTGTACTAAATCCACCTCCCCTGGTCCTGATGAGATCTCCTATGCGATGCTCCGGCAGCTGCCACATTCCTGGAAGGAGCAACTTTTACTTTGCTTTAATTATTTTCTGAGTTATGGTATTCTGCCTGTTACCTGGAAGCACTTCACAGTGCTCCCCTTCTTGAAACCAGGAAGAACTCCCACTTCTCCATCTAACTTTCAACCCATTGCTTTATCCTCTTGCCCCCGCAAAATATTTGAACGCCTCCTCGCCACCCGGCTGTATCATTTGCTGGAACATCGACATTTTTTCCCTAAATGGTACAACGGCTTCCGCAGAGGCCGCTCTACTCTCCATAGCTTATCCCTTCTGGTAACAGATATCTACTTATCCTATAAAGATAATACTACTCTAGATGCACTTTTTCTAGATATTGCACGAGGTTTTGATTGTGTTTCTCTGATCATACTTTTTAAACGGCTGACACAACTCGGTGTACCAACGCGATTTTGTAACTTATTATATCAGCTATTTGTGGAACGCCGCATTACAGTGCGTTCTGGGGGTACTTTGGTGGGACCCCGGACTACAAGTGAGGGTTTGCCACAGGGTTCATGCCTTAGTCCACTCCTATTTCTGGTTTATATCACAGGAATGGCGGAGGTGGTTCTACCTCATGCTCGACTACTGGTATACGCGGATGACATCGTACTATACGTGCCTGGTGGCAATGTAGCACAACCTCGTGTTTCCTTAAATAACGCCGTGAAAGCCTTGAGAGAGTGGACCGACTCTAACGGACTAACAGTGAATAAAGAGAAAGCTGCTCTGGTACATTTTACCCGCAATCGTCGACACATTTGCCTTCCCCCAATTTACTGGGAATCCCAACCTGTACGTGAGGTTAATACATACACCTTCTTGGGTATCACACTTGTTCATCGACTAAACTGGCGGGCACATATTTCTTGCTTACGTAACAGGTTGGACAGTAAGCTCCACTTCTTTCGTGCGTTATTATGGAAAAACTGGGGTTCCCACCCCAAGGTACTTTTTCACCTGTACAAGGCTGTAGTGCAGGGTATGATCACCTATGGAATCTTTCTCTGGGGTATAGCTGCTACAGGTGCAGTAATGCCCTTACAAGTCAGCCTCAATCGATTTCTTCGACTTATAGTGGGCTATGCCCACTCGACACCAATAATGGTAATGCACAGAGAACTAGGCCTCACCCCTTTGAAACATCTTGCCCCAGTGGTTGCTTTACGTTATCTTCTCGCCCGCTGGGGCAGTATAACTTTTCCACTATTCCCTAAGTTACAATTGTTACTGGAACGCTGTCCAGAAGGGCGGCTTCATACGGAAGTCATGACCTTACCACTCATGCTAGCCTACCGATTTCTGACAAATCACGCCCGGTTTTTACAACGTGCAGAAACTTACCCATGCTATTCTTTTGACTTTGTCACAGGCTTACATACCATTACGTATGTTACGGCCTGTGTGCGCATTTTAGATTATCCTGTAGACTTCCGAGCACGACTATTATTCCAGGCTCCTATTCCTGTGGCAGGAGATGGCCGCCTAACTTTTTTTACCGATGGATCACGTCAGGGGGACCCTCCGAGGGTAGGATCAGTTTTTTTCTCACCAGAGTTGGAAATACGACGTACCTTTCGGCTACCGGATTTTTGCTCTAATTATTTTGCAGAGCTTTTCGCCATCTACAAGGTGCTAGACTTTCTTAGAAATACGGAATTCATAACAGCAAATATTTATACTGATTCCCTGAGTGTGTTGCAGACACTACATAGCCCTTCGTTATCACCCAGTACTTGTTGGTATGTACAGGCACTCAAATCACTCCATCTTACCCTAGGGATCACAAGGGTGCTCTTTGCTTGGATACCTAGTCATTCTGGTATCTATGGTAACGAGATCGCCGATAAATTAGCCAAATCTGCTTGCTTTTCCGATGAAATTTTTCCAATCACTGTACCCCCACGGGAATTATTTAGATCTGGCAGACATTCTCTTCTTTCTCAATGGATTCAGGAGTGGGAAGCCTTTACTAATACAAAACATGTTTTTTGTCCCTGTCTTCCACTCTTGCAGCCCCTCAATCGTCCATGGTTTGCTTCTTTACGTTACCCGCGTCACTTCATCTCACTGTTCTCGCGGATGCGTGTGGGTCACTGTTACACTCCGGCGTATTTGTTCCGCTATGGTTCTGGGAGCACACCTTATTGCAACTGTGGTCAAGAGGCCACCTTAGACCATCTTTTATTAGGATGTCCGAACCTTGCACACAAGGTAGAACGATTTTATTCAGACCTATACTCCCAAATTATAGTTTTTCCGGTGTCAATCAATTATTTATTGACTATAAAAAATGAGCGCGTTTTACAGGCGATTTTTCGTCCTATACAACGTTGTGGTTTTCTATTTTGATACTTTCTTACTCTTTATTTTACTCCGATCTTCTCCTCTGAATTTTTATATCATATACTAAATCACGTTTTGCTTACTTTTAGCATCTAGTAGTAAACCTGCATTTATGAATGTGCCCGCAATATCATTCGGTTAATGATATCTTCAATTTCGTACTGTTGGTACGACAAATTACTACCTCTATAGTTAGTGTGGCCGTATAGCTTCCGATAGAGCTCTTGGCCAAGGAAAAGAAAAGAAAAAAGAAAAAAAAAAAGAAAAGAAAAAAACGCCATGGTTACTAAACTTTCTTTGCGTCTTTAAGTTTAAAAATATCAATACACGTGTACATCATCGTGAGAGAAGACATTTGGTGAACTTTCTGCAATTAGTGCTCGCAGAAGAGGTTGTGAAGTGTGAAGATTCTCTCTGGTGCACGTAATCGTAGTGAAGTGCCGGTGTCCAGTGTGCTTTGTGTTTCAAACTACAGGATTGTGGTGCCATACAAAGTGAATTTTATTTACTGTGCACATAATTTTGATATTGTTGCTTCATCTTGATTTCATTTGTAATTGAGATATATTATTTCGGTCAGGTGCCGACATTTAAGTGTTCCTTGGTGACGGGAGGAATTCTGTCCCACTCGCCGACCGATGACCGAGCCTTCTTTCCCGGACTCGGATAAAGAAATGGTTGAAGCCGAAGCTTAGGTTTTGCCGGTTTCGGAAATTACTGCTAGCCTCCCTAATCCTGTTAAGGAAAAGCTGTTATACTCATTTAATGATTTGGCTCCATTTTTAGTAGTCCTTACAAGCAGTAAGGGGGACGTAGCTTCACTACACCCATTGAAGCTTGGTAAACTTCTCTTTGAGAAATATGCGGAATATCATATCACTAAACTACAAAAAGGTGGAAGAAATCGCTTTGAAGTATATTTTGAAAAATTTTCGGAGGCGAATGCATTTTTGCTATCCGGGTTCGACTCGGAGACTAATATGCGTTCCTTTATTCCACAACATCGCATTGAGACGAAGGGCATTATAAGAAACGTGGACACAGACATTACTGAACAGGAGATTATAGACTATGGAAATACCGAGTGTAATGCCCCCATACAACATGTTTACCGCTTTAAGCGTAAAGAAGTAACCCCGCAGGGTGAAGCTGTATACCACCCCACACAGACTTGTGTTATTACTTTCCGCAGTCAAATCCTTCCACATTCTTTCAGACTATACTACAGCTCCTTTAAAATTACCCCATATATCGGCCGAGTGATGCATTGTTTCAACTGTGCCAAATATGGGCATTCAGCTAAAGCTTGTCGCAGCAATACAGTCTGCTTTAAGTGTGCCGAATCACATAACACCTCATCTGGTGCATCAAACAACCTACGTTGTGTACACTGCAAGCTTGCACATCCGGCAAATGCAAAAACTTGCCTTGTCCGCCTCAGAAGCAGTCCTGAAACGAGTCGCTGAGCTTCGGGTCACGCCCTACGAAGCTCTGGCGATGCTTAGGGAGGCTTCTTCATTTGCCGATAAAGTTCGAGAAAATGTTCCACATACAGTACGCCCCGATGAGACTTCACCGACACCCCAGACTCTAACATTGACTAAACATAAACGTATGGCTGGAGGAGCGTCCGGCGTCCCCCGGCCTCCTGTCGCCGAACAAACCTCATCATATTTTAGCACCACCAAACGAGTTCGCCTGGCTCAAGGACCGCCCCCGAAGCCCGCATTTCCCTACTCCTCAGATATATCTTCTGGCCGTCTACCTCAGGCAGGCCCCTCTAAGCCTATATATGTTTCTAGAATTCCCGGTGCTCTTCCAAGCTCAATCACATCCCAGGCGGATGCTCTCGCCAACAAACCTCACGTTCTAACACAATTGGTAGACAGTCTCACATTTCGCCGACAACTCGAAGATCTGCGTCTCTTGGTGGAAACTGAAGAGTCGAACTGGGTTGAACAGGCAGGACGTATACTCGCGGGCCTGATCCAGGCACAGACGGTTTAATTTAAGTCTATTTAAACCATGGACAAACCATTATCCATACTCCAGTGGAACGCGCGTAGCATCCGCTCTAAACGGGCGGAACTCCAAAATTACCTGTCTAACAAACATATTGATTTGGTGCTTATTTCAGAATCGTGGCTAGCGACCACCTTTCGCTGGTCTTCTCACCGTATTATTCGGCACGATCGTAACCGGGAGGGGGGAGGACTACTCCTCCTACTTCACCCTTCCCTTACCATCCTCTCCGTCCATAAAATATCTAGCTTCGATGAACAATTTCAGGCAGTACTTTTACAACTTCCTCAACTACAGATCCTCACGGTTTACAACGCTCCGGCACACCATATTTCGCAAACCTTTTGGAATTCCCACGTCTTGCTGAAGCCCCATTTACCAACCATCATATGTGGCGTCTTTAACCTCAGTAGATAAGGGACGGTGCACATACCTACCGGATGTTTCACTCTTTTGCCTCTTCCCGTCTCCTTCTTTTGAATACCGATGACCCTACGCGCAATGGACCTCCTCCCCAACGTCCGACGTCTCCCGATCTTACCTTTATCTCTGACTCATTGTGGCCACACTCTACCTGGAAGGTGGATCTTGATAGCCTCGGCAGTGACCACAGGCCCATACTGCTACAAATTTCTCCACTTGGTCCTACCCAACGCCATCGTCATATCCCGATACGCACGCAAATACATGATTGGACCCAATTCAAGCAGGACCTGGATAGTCCTTTTCTTCAGCTCACTTCCACACCACTTGCCTCTAATCCCCTCGCCCTCTTGGATGCCGCGCTAAACTCTACCCTCCCTAAGTACTACCCCAAATCTCGTCTGTACGCACCGACACGAACTGCAAAGCCACCGTGGTGGACCCCGGAGTGCTCTGAGGCAGTAGCTAAACGTCGCCGTGCCCTGCGACTGTACAAATCCTCCCCTACCAGATCCCTCTACTTAGCCACGCAACGACAATATGCCCAAACTCGACAGATTCTACAACAGGCGAAGCGCCTTGGGTGGAGTAATTATTGTTCCCATCTCACACCCAGCGTATCAACCTGTGAGATATGGAGTAAACCACGATGGTTCACGTCGCGTGTTAGGGGCCCAATGTCTCCCATAGATTATAACCCTGAATTGTAACAAGACTTTTTATGTTCTGTAACCCCAGACTATGCAGAAGAGAGCCCGGAGGTGGAGGACCCGCCTGACAGTCATGTGGAGTTACTTCTTGGGAGACGGGAGTTAATTTCCGCGGTGACGATCGACGAACTACAAATGGCTCTCCAACGGCACACTCACTCTTCTACGCCGGGTCCTGACGGTATTTTCTACGACATGATTCGTAATTTTCCGACCAATCTTCTCCACCTACTTACTGTGTGCTACTCTTACATCCTTACCACAGGAACTTTACCCGAAGGTTAGAACACTTTTTACGTACTCCCTATCTTCAAACCGCGCTTCTAAACGAAACACATTTAGGACCATTGGACCGCTTCTCCATTCCGGGTTACAGTATATACCGCAATGACCGAAATAGAAGAGGCGGAGGCACGGCAGTAATAATACTGAACACTATCAAGCACCACCAGAAACAAGTGCCAGAATTAAACCGGTTGGAGGCCACAGCGGTAAATGTGCAATTGCACCGCGCCGCGGTAACGGTAGTAGCCGTATACAACCCTCCACTGAATATTGATATTGAAGATGTCGACAAAATAATGCGAATGGACACCAAGGTAATTGCGGCTGGCGACTTCAATGCCAAGCATTACCTTTGGAACTGTCGAACAGCGAATCCGCAGGGTACCCAACTACTAAATTTTATCAACCGGGAAAACATCCTACTAACGGGTCCAGAAGAGCCAACCTTTATCCCACGAGCGGCCAATCAAATGCCCGACATCCTCGATATCGCCCTACTAAAGGGAATACCATATGACACCGAAACTACGGTACTAAACGACCTCACATCAGACCATTTACCGGTAATAATGGAGGTCGCGGCGCCCGTAATGTTCAAACCAGAGCAGCCTAGGCGCAACTACAAACACGCCAACTGGCCCGAGTTCGAAGCGTTAGTTGAAACGCAACTCGAACAAAACAACCCTGTCATTAGCTCACAAGATACTCAAGAGCAAGCCGTAGAAATAATTACCAGAACTATTCACCATGCGACCGAAAAACATGTTCCCTTAACTAGGCCAACGAATAGGGCAACCACACAGTTCCCTCGGGCTGTAAGACAGGCAATGCAGGACCGAAACAGGGCCAGGCGCAAATGGCAGCGAACGCGAAACCAAATACATCGCGACGAATATGACAACCTCAAAGTCGCGGCCGATATACTAATGGCCGAACACATAAGGGAGCAATGGAACGCCACACTGGAGGACGTTGATCCTCATAACAGAACAGTGTGGCGAATAGCGAAGTGCCTGACACGTACTCGCACAAACATTCCGCCCCTACATATTGACGGGCAAATAGCCGAAACACCGGCAGAAAAAGCAGAAGCTTTCGCGACCACACTAGAGCAGGTATTCCAACCGAATGCTGAACCATGCGACAGACAGTTCGCAACAGCAACGGAAGACCAAATTGCTGAAATAGGGAATATTCCAACGCACAACAAAATTCGAAAGACTAGTGCAAGCGAAATTAAATGGCTAATAGCACACTTGCCTACTCGCAAGGCTCCAGGACCAGACAACATTCCCAATATAGTCCTGAAACATCTACCGCCCAAAGCCTTAAAAGTGCTGGCGGATATATTCAACTACGCGCTGGAACACGGAAAATTCCCAAAGCGCTGGAAGGAAGCACGAATCCTTATGTTTCCTAAGCAACATAAAGATAGGTCCATTCCTACTAATCACAGGCCAATTAGCCTCTTAAGCACACTAAGCAAACTGCTAGAGAAAATAATACTTAAACGCCTCAACTCATTCCTAATCAAAAACAACGTGATAACTGACGACCAGTACGGCTTCAGGGCCAATCACTCTACAACCCTACAGATACTTAGGCTTACCGAAAGTATCACCAGGGGATTTAACACTAAACGATCGACAGGCGTGGTCCTATTGGACATAGAACGCGCTTTCGATAAAGTGTGGCATGCAGGATTACTCCACAAACTCATTCACATAGGGGTACAAGATTCAATGGTCGCCCTAATAAAAGATTACCTCAGTGGAAGGAGTTTCAGAATCTCAATTGAGAATACCGAATCCTCATTGCACCCCATAAACGCGGGAGTCCCACAAGGAAGTTTACTCGGACCTACACTATTTAACATATATATCAATGATCTACCACCACTAGTACGAGTAGATAAATACATATACGCGGACGACACGGCACTGGCCACGCAATCTACTCAGCCACGCATCATACACCTGCGGCTCCAGAATGCTCTAAACACATTGGAGCCCTGGTTCACGAAATGGCGGTTAAAACTAAATGCAAGAAAAAGCCAAGCAATCATTTTTACCAGGCGAAAATTACACAGGCAAAGGAGGCGAGCCCTCCCACCCCTCACCCTAAATCAGGAACCTATCGGGTGGGAGACATCCGTCACGTACCTAGGGGTTAAGATGGACGAATATCTCACATGGAGAGAGCATATTAACTCAGCCAGAGCAAAGGCCAATGGCCAACTCAACAGACTGTACCCGCTCATAAATCTTAACAGCAGCCTTAAGCTACGCATGGGACTTACGCTCTATAAGACGCTGATCCGACCCATCTTAACTTACGCCGCCCCGGTATGGGGATATGCGGCAAAAATGCACATAAAACGCCTCCAAACGATGCAAAATAGAATACTGCGAATTATTGCTAAACTACCACCAGAGGCTCCGACGTACCAGTTACATGAAGAGCTGAAAATGCTCACAATCGAGCAGTTTATTAAACACCTGGCATGCAACCTATACGCCAAAAAGAATAAGAACCACAATGAGCAAATACGAATGCTCGGGGAGTATGATATGACTCGCGACAAACACCTCCGCCCTCTATCATTGTTCGATCGCACTATAAGTATAGGCGAACCCGAACTCAACATACAGGAATACCTGAATAATTTAGTACCATGAAATTACTGGTTAGGGGATGAAGGGAAGCACACAACAAACACACAACACTATAAAAACATACACTTACACTCAAGCCCTCAGAAGTCCTTGTGCTACCTAGCCAAGGCGGACCCCGGGAGACGAGGGCCTCCCCGGTAGTGGCACAGGCTCGCTCCTGCACTTCAGGCAGACAGCCCGCCATGTGTGCACTTATACGACCAGGCAAGATCAGGCACACGATTAATGACGAAGCCTCCGGCTTAATCACACCCTAGTAACTAAGATTAAATGACACAGTAGAAGTTATCTCTACAAGTTGTAAATCTTATAAATATCACCATAACTGCACCTAGTTATATAAGCATTTCTTAAAATACTACTAGCATAGATTATAGGACGCAATATAAATTTAAAAAAAAAAATAAATAAATAAATAAAAAAAAAAAAATAAAAAAAAAAATACGCTAAGGACAAGAAACGAAACCTTCGGGTGGATTTTTAAAACAAAACATGCTCATTCACTCATCCCTCACATCCATCTACACCTAACGATGCCAAATGGCTGAAACACAAAAAGAACACCATCAACTATCCTACACATCACCATTAGTTACTACCAGGGGGCACTCAGGGCTTATGTCATGTTTGCCCTCCGGCACATCAGTAATACTCGCTGTTACTGCCACTGGCAGGCAGCTTCCATCTCTCACCACAGAATGCGCAGGTGCTTTATGCGGTACTGCAGCATAGAGGCCTTGACCTCAAGACTTCCGGTGGGGTTTTTTAGTGAGTAGGCTGCCCGGGTTCGAAGCCAGGGTAGGAGTCTTACACTCGCATGCATGCATGCGGTTAGGGCGTAAGTAGCCTTTTTCCCCACCACACAAAAAAAAAAAAAAAAAAAAAAAAAACGCGCAAATCGGATGAAGAAGCAGCACACTACAGACCGATAGTGCTAGCCTCTGTACTTCGCAAACTGTTGGAGCAAATATTAGTTTCGCGACTGTCCTTTTATCTGGAACGCGTTGGCCTCTGGCCGAAGGAACAGTATGGATTTCGCAAGTCTTTTTCTACT
Organism: Tenodera sinensis; assembly: GCA_030765045.1. NCBI lineage: Eukaryota > Metazoa > Arthropoda > Insecta > Mantodea > Mantidae > Tenodera > Tenodera sinensis. Next base: position 130,060,229 of record CM060963.1, read on the forward strand.
ACACATAACCTTTTACAGCTTACCCACGACGTTCGAGTCTTGTGGTATCAGAACCAAGGGGTTTTGGCCCCCTTTTTGAATATTTTCCATGCTTATGATTCTGTGTCTGTTGGCCCATTAATACAAGGTTTACGCCACTTTACCTTCCCACCTTCCCTACTTACACTTTTTATCAACCTTCTGTCAAATCGCCGCATTTACCTTCATCCTCGCTATATGTTACAATCCCCACGTTTCTGTTCCCAAGGTCTCCGTCAGGGCACGTCCCTTAGTTTTCTCCTTTTTATCCTCTACATTCACACATTAAGTACATTGCCGTTTAAGCACAGCCAACTTCTTTTATATGCCGACGACTTAGTTTTATACTTCCAAACCCCTCTACATACTGTGAGTCAGCCTCCGACCACCCTTCAGGCCGATTTAGACCTCCTTCTTGGGAAGCTCAATGACCTAGGACTGACGGTCCACCCTGACAAATGCGTATCGATTTTTCTTTAAACGCGGCCCACCTCTGCTACATGCAAATATGTATATTGGGGAAAATCCTCTTCCTTTAGCTAGATCCGTCAAATTTCTTGGGTTACACCTGGATCATAACCTGAGTTGGAAATCGCAGGCGATGCACCTGCATTCATCCTTCTTGGCTTCTAGTACCCTCTTCCGTTACTTGCAAGGGCGTAACTGGGGAGGACACCCCCAGAGTTTATACCACATATACTTATCTTTATGTCAGGCTAAATTAGATTACGGTTCGATAGTCATTACTTATCTTCCTAAGGTGTGGCAGAGGAAAATAAACTCTGTCCTTTACCGCATTGGCAAAGCCATACTTGGGGTAGGGGGCAAACCTTCTATGAATAAGGTGTTTACGGAGCTGGGAATGCAGCCTCTTCTGCGACTACAGGTAGACCTCGCAGTCTGATTTATTGTCAAACGCCATTGTACGCGAAACTCTTGTTAGTGCACGCTTACCACTTTACCAAGTAGTTGCTCCTACACGCTATCCTCTGGTTTACCTATTAGTTTTTCGGAAGTGTCAAGAATTAGAGGGCATGCCCAGTTTCCCCAGGCTTCCGCTATACTTAGTGGACTACTTAGTCCACCAACCGCAGGCGACTCTTCTGACTGCTGACCTACATCGCGTGGACACGTCTACACCACAACGGTTCCACAATTTCATGTACCAGCACTCGGCATCGGTGACTCAACCTTTTTTCCATCTATTTACCGACGATTCCGTTACCCCAACAGGTGCGGGAACAGCGTTTATAAACTGGACCACACAAACGTCAGCACTGGTGTCTCTCCCTGCGGGGTTTTCCAATTATTTTGCTGAGATTTATGCGCTTTATCGAGCTCTGCGATCTACTCTTTGTATTTCCAACTCCACGATCCTGTTTTGTTCGGATTCTTTGAGTGCCCTTCGAAGCATCAGCTCACCCAGTATGCATCCGGGGATGGATTGGTGGGAGGTGGTGTGTCATTTAGAAATCTCCAAACACCTTAACCAATGCAATACAATTCAATTCTTGTGGGTCCCGGGACATGCAAATATTTCGAGCAACGAAACAGCTGACCGCCTGGCTAGGGAGGCGGCTCATCTCCCAGCACCGATGGTACCGATAACCCTCCCTTGGAGAGATGCTGTACGACTTATATATAACCACGTGATTTCACAACTTTCTAACGCTTCCGACATACCTCCCCTAACAAAGCGATCTCCATGGTTTAAGAAATCCACTCTCAGTAGAGCTGCAATCTCTTTGATCTCAAAAATCCGATTTGGAGTTGCCGTTACACCGGCCTACTTATTTAAAATCCACCAAAGAACCTCCCCAAATTGTGATTGTGGTGCCTACGGTGATATCAACCACATCTTTTTTAATTGCTCCTTACATACACTTCCTGTCTCGCAATTTGTCAGCACACTGGCCCAACGTTATGGCAATGGCCCATGGAATATCTCATCTTTAGTGTATACTATTGATACCCATTTGCCACGACTACTACTTTGCCATCTCGTTAACTGCAAAATGAAACTTGTTGTTGTTAGCTAATGCTGGATTTCTGACAATGAAGTCATTAATCCTCTTGCTCTCCAATATATCCATCCAATACTGATGGATGGGGCACTAGAGTGGCCGGGCATATTTGAAGGTGGTCTCGATCCATTTCCTCTTGCAGATCACATAGAGGACAGAGTGGTGAAGAATATATCCCAATTTCGTTTAAATGCAAAATGAAACTATGAACTGTGATCTGACCCTCCTTTAGTGTTGCATCGTTTCTCTCAGAGCTCCTACTCATTTTGATTCGACGCAGACATCGATTACTCCTACCCGGAGTGTGATATTGCGTCCATAAACCCCAAACAACAACCACAACAACAACATTTTCTTTCTTCGATCGACGGGTCCGAAGACGGCAGACGCCATTCTCAGCAATGTTAATGTATTGTTAACTATTGTTAATAGAAATGTTAAAAATATATATTAGCATCCTTTTCTTAGCATGTCCGGTTTGGTTTAAGGGCGCTCAACTTCTGGGTCATCAGCGATTAGCATGTCCGAGTTTAATGTAATATGAGAAATATGATGTCATCAGACGTCACCAGAAAGTGTTGTTAAGTAAGGAAGTATCCTACTAGGTGTTCTGTGAAAATATCTGAACACAGTATCAGTGTCATAGCGACGCGGTAAACTTAAATTTTCTTTCTTCGATCGACAGGTTCGCCATTCTCAGCAAGGCTCCGAGAAACTGGAAATTATATGGTTCCATGCCCTCGGATCGAAGTTTTAGGAAGATGACTGCCGTATTTAGTGATATTCCGCTAAATAATATAGTATAATCTCGGACGTGCTAAACGCTACGAAGCAATATAAAAGAATAGTACTGAAATTGTATAACGATTCATCATTTGTGCTATTCTATGAAGGTGTAAATAAATACCTCAACAAACTTAAATAGAGTTCTATAATAAGCCTTGTTCAGTACTACGCCCAGTGATACAATAAGGGTCATCAGTGCCACAACTTCATAGCCACGATAACACCAAATAAACAAAATGCCGTCACAGTTAGAGTAGCTCGTAAAGAAGACCATCATGCCAAACGGAATCAAAAGCCCGCGAGACGACCAAGAAGATAAGCATTACCTCTTCATCTTCAGTCTTAACTCTACGTACGTGATCCGTGACCCTTGCGACTTGAAACTCCGCTGGAGTGGTGAAGTAACGTAGCTCCTGCTGAATTGTTCGTTCGAGCATTCCATTCCTTGCACTTGGTTTTAAAATCACCTCCAAGCAGAAACTTACCTAAACAGGTTATAATATTCAGGCCATGAGGCAAATCCACACATTGGAGAGCAGGAGGGGGATAACATGATCCAATGGTGACCTCTTCACACCGTAGAAAAACCTTCACCACGGTATACTAGACCGACCTTGGCGCAGCTGGAGTTGGAACACAAACGTACGGGATGTAGGATGTAATGTATATGCAGGTGCCGCCAATGGATTCAGTGGGATGAGAATTGTGAAGGTATGCTACCAGTCTGGGGAGTATGTTTCATCTTGGTAATGTGTCTATTACACCAATGCGATATCAATAGCTTCAGTGTGAAGAAACGGTCCAAGTTCTTGTAGTTTGTTTGGAAGTCCGCGAGCATTTCAGGACAGAATATGTAATGGAGGATGAGGTAGGTTGCTCGCCATTTCGGGTCATGAATAGAGAGCAAAACATTTAAGTAGTTAGATACCGTTGCTGATAATGTCCAGAGCCTACTGGATCTTAAATAATGCCTCCCTCAATGTAACAAAATTGAGGGATCCCCAGGGGAGCAAGGATGTTTCGAAGAAACGGAAACTCCGAAGCATGGGCATCGGTTGTTGTAGGAGAAGAGGCAGGAGCAGAAGGGTTAAAGTGGTCTTAAGCGCTGGAAAATTGTCAGGTATGACAAAAGAACAAGAGGATGGTGGAGGCATATGTCGCTTGTTCTGGGAATGTGTTGAAAGTGCTTGGATGTAATAGAGAAGCAGAGGACAGCGCTTATAGTTAGCTGCAAGGGTATCATCGCAGTTGACACAGGTAACAGGAAGTTCAGGATCTTTGCGGCACTCACATTTGAGGCAGTGTTGTTGGAGAGTACAATTGTGTGACGTATGTCAAAAGCGTTGACATCGATAGCAGTGCGTCGGACCTCCACGTCGGATATAATCTTCAATGCGATCAAGGAATGCATATGACGTGTTTCTCGCTAATTATAATAATAATAATAATAATAATAATAATAATAATAATAATAATAATAATAATAATAATAATAATAATAATAATAATAATAATAATAATAATAATAATAATAATAATAATAATAATAATAATAATAATAATAATAATAATAATAATAATAATAATAATAATAATAATAATAATAATAATAATAATAATAATAATAATAATAATAATAGTAATAGTAATAATAGTAATAATAATAATAATAATAATAATAATAATAATAATAATAATAATAATAATAATAATAATAATAATAATAATAATAATAATAATAATAATAATAATAATAATAATAATAATAATAATAATAATAATAATAATAATAATAATAATAATAATAATAATAATAATAATAATAATAATAATAATAATAATAATAATAATAATAATAATAATAATAATAATAATAATAATAATAATAATAATAATAATAATAATAATAATAATAATAATAATAATAATAATAATAATAATAATAATAATAATAATAATAATAATAATAATAATAATAATAATAATGATGATGATGATGATGATGATGATGATGATGATGATGATGATGATGATGATAATGATGATTGTTGTTGTGTTTAACGCCCGCTTTTACTACTACGGCACCGCAGGCGGTGACATTGATGATACATGAAGATGGAGCACCGGTGGAATGAGATGGCGGGGGAAACCGGAGCACCCGGAGAAAACCCGCCCTGACGCCGCTTCGTCCACCACGAATACCACATGCGGGTCCCTGGAATCGAACCCGGGCCGCCTATGTGGTAGGCGAGCGCGCTAACCGCTCGGCCACGGCGCCGCCGATGATGATGATGATGATGATGATGGTGGTGATAATGATTATAGTAATAATAGTAGTAATAATGACGATAACGATAATAATAAATGATAATAAATAATGACAGCATTAATAATAAACAAACCAGTTGAGATTTAAAGGGTGATAGTCTAGAAACCTGAGTGAGGGGGGGGGCTACGTCATAACCTATAGAGGTTGATGCCTCATACGTTTTAAAACATGCTCTTTTGCGATTTGCAATATTTCTTTTGCTTGTTTTAGGCTAAAGTTTCATTTTCCTTCGAAGTTCGGTTTTCCTGCTATTTTCGATAAACAGCGTTTCAATGTTTTAAACTTCTATGTGAAATTTCAGGTCAAATACACCATTTCGTGTTTGCTGAATAAAATCAACTTGCAAATTTTACAGCGTGTATGCGCGTGTGTCCATTAATACCGTAAAAAAATCGTGGTATATTAACATTATTTAAACGCCTTAAATTTAATTTCAGTAGAGTGATATGACGCCTCTAACTTCGAATATTTAGTCCCCATCCTCGTTGCGATCTGGTTTTAAAACGTCGATGTTTTCTTTACTTTGAGATTACTTTCTTGCGAACAAGTGTTAGGGAAAGGTTGAAATTATATTCTTTTTCGACTTATAAACACCTTACGCCTCGCTTCTTGTAGTAGAAGTAGTAGTTTTATTGGTTCTTTGGATCATAATACATGATATAGAACACATCCAAGATCTTTACAATTATTTACAGGTTTATCAATATTTTACAATATGTACAAGTGACAGGTATGTGCTGGCAAGTTGACCTTTGAGACCACATGGCATAGCCAGTATATCAGCCATCCTCGCTTCCCCTTGCGGCTAGGGGCATAGGAGTTCGAAAAGTTTTGAAGCCGCTCCAGTACTTGTTAAAGCAAGTAAAGATTCTTTTGAATGGGGTTTGGTTTCAGGGAATCCAGGAGGCATATTTGCTTTAAAAGTGAGAGTATTCTGTGCTTTAAAATCTTGCAGTGGAATGTTTGGGGGAATATGTTCTTTAGGCAGGTGGTAAAAATAACAAATAAAAGGGAGCAGAGGGAACGTTGTGAATGGAACGGTCGCAGTATTCATAAAAGGGTTTTATGGATTTGTGCCGTAAGAGGAAAGAAGCAGGGAATCAATATTCTCTATCGGGCAGGAAAAAATCTTAATAGCAGGTGTAGGCGGTACACCAGTGTTTATGTTGGCAGAGCTGACGCGCGTCACTAATCAGTAATGGTAACTTTGGAAGATAGCGTTTGTTAGTCAACCAGGGCCGGTGAAGGAAGATATTTTATAAAAGTAGTAAATATTTAACGGCTTAAATATGATGTCCTTAGCGCCTAAGAAGGACGGAGGTCCTAATGCGAAGTTCTTTGAGTCACCCGAAACTATTTCTTTATTTGATGGAATCAAATCATGGCTACAAAAGAACTGCAAAAAGGTAACAAAGTATATAATAGCGGGTTGATCATTTCCGAGAACGTTGAGTATGTGACAGTGATGAAGAGTTTGTTGTCCTGCCCTCAATACTGGGTTGGTAGCTTTTAGGTTAAGAATGTTGTGAAGACATACGTTTTGTTAATAAAATTTCAAATGAAACCATCAACATTCTATACTGTATGGTCCAAATTCAAATTTATTCACCATTCATATAAGAAAGTATACATGGTTTCGTCAGATTACATTAATACAGAATTACCCTTACATAAAGTTAACTATATATATAAATAATAAATTTAGTTAGCAATTAAAGTGAGTCTAGAAACTCCTGTAGGCTATAATAAGCCTCTCTAAAGAAAGCTCTTAAAATCTCTTTTGTAACAACGCATGAACGTTCTTTTAAATTTACCTGTAATTTATTAAATGGCATAGTCACAATAGTCTACTCTTTTTGCAAACAGGGATGTTTTATGTTCAGTAACTCTTAAATATTTTTTGCTTCATATTATGTGATGTACAAGTACAAACTAGGCACAGTTAATATTTTTAATTTTTTAAAAAATGCCCTTACACGAGTCAATTTTACCAATATTTGTAATGGTTTTAATTTTTTTTTCTCGGTCTTAAAAACAATAGGATTATTTCTAATATACATGCTTAGGCTTTCACAACCAGTGTTAATCCAATAGTAGTTTCCGGGCTTGTAGGCTGAGGTCCAGTGGATGAATTGTTAAGTTGTTAACCAGCCAGGAGTCACTCTCTGAAGATGCCCAATGCAGTCTTGTGTGAAACATCAGATAATTCATCCATTGGACCACGACCTACAAGACCAGAAGCTACTATCTATTGGATTATGTTTAATGTTTCCCCAAAACATTATCCCATATCTCAATAGACATATCTGCATATGCAAAATGTAAAATATTTACAGTGTTCATATCTAATTCTTTACGACCCTTAATGAAAAATAAAATGTGTTTAATTTTGCTATTAAATTAGCTATATGTATTCCCCAATCTACATGTTGTTGTTGTTAGCTAATGCTGGATTTCTGACAATGAAGTCATTAATCCTCTTGCTCTCCAATCTTTTTCACTGATGGATGGGGCACTAGAAGTGGCCGGGCATATTTGAAGGTGGTCTAGATCCATTTCCTCATGCAGATCACATAGAGGACAGAGTGGTGAAGAATATATCCCAATTCTGTTTAAATGTTTTGCCAGACAATCATGTCCTGTAATCAACCTGAAGGTTGCAATGCTGTTTTTCGAGGATACTCAGGAATTACTGTTTGAATGTTTGGTAGTTCCCATCTTTTATTCTTTGATTTTTCATAGTAATATTTTGCAATAATTTTTTTGAATTCAGAGTTGACTAATCTTTTAGCTGCATAAAATGGTAGATTAACTATAGATTTTTGTACACTGCTGGTACCCTTTTTTGCAAGAAAATCAGTAAATCTACGTGTTGATCTATCCATATGCCTAAAAATTTCACATGGTTGGCATGCGTAATTTTTGTTTTATATATTTGAAGGTCAGTAGTATTCTTGTATTTACTTTTCATATGTCCCAATTTGGCACATTCTCAAAATGGTTCAAACATCTGCTGTAATAACACAAATAAAGGTGCAGTACCTTCTTAGGTGTTCAGAGAGTTCAAGTATTCACTGTGTACTAATTTAACACTGTAAATTTGTATGTTTCTCCATGGAACTTAACAAGGATAGGTTAGATTAGCTCTAATAAGCTGGGTAATTGTGTAGAAAATGTGTCACTCGAGAAAATTAATGAAATAAAGTGCAGTAAATACTGTTTATTCCTAATTGTGATTTTGAAAATTTTATGTGGCATTCAAGCTTCGTTTTTGTTTTATGAGCAAACTCTGCTGTATTGGTTTTATTTTGCTTATGCAGTGCATACTTAGCAAATAAGTACATATAAACAAGTATATTATGCCCTAAAATGATTTATTTGTCCATTTATGATTAAATTACTGCATAAGCACTGTGTTTCTAAAAAAAAACTTGGTTTCTTGTATAGTGAAAGGTGCTGAACCTGCTGTATTTTAGGAACGTCATAAGTAGGGCCCGGATTTTTAGATTCTTAAAATTAACGTTTTAATTATTTTTGTATCTTAGAAAAGTTTTTTTTAGTTCTTTAACCTCCTGAAATAGTTTATATATTATTGTTTATTAATTTTATTATTAATTGTCCTCTTTTTTATAGCAATGTTGCTGATATGACCTGTAGATCCTTTGTGCTGCTCAAAATGCCATTTTTGGCCAGAGGGCACCTGGAAAATACGTAAATAAAATTATAGTTTATACGCTATGTGCATTATAACTGGTGCTTAAAAATCCTTACCTGCATTCCAGCATTCGAGAACAGGTTGCACAGGTCATCCTGTACGGTATGTTTATCTGCACAGCACCTAGCCACTTAATGCGACTTTATCTGTGTAGTATAGAAGGTGTTCATATTTGTTCAAGCTTTTGTGTTTGTGGGCATGGTTTCTTTTGCTTTTGGCAGATTTGGCAAAATATTAATTTGCCATCTGTGGTGAAGTTCAGATCGTTACTTATCCACTGACGAATCAACCACCTTTGAGATGAGCTGACTTTAGGCATGACACTAGCTCCTTAAATTACCTGCCTAATCTAAGCAAAGTTGACTTCTAACGATGTAGTAATTGTATGCATTAACATAACACGATAGTCGACTGAACACAACGGATACTGTTTTTAAACTGATTGGTTTGAGTTTATGGCGGGTTCTGCTAATGCCCCTTTCCCCTCGACAACAATCCCCACATTGCTTGCTTGCAACAATACAGAGCTTGGTCCCACACAGCTAAATACAAGTCAGTTGCCTCTTGCATTGTTCTCAATACTCCTATAAGCATACATAAGCGAAAAGCCTTAGCAAAGATGTAACAGTCAAAGTCTATTCATAATTTCATAAACATTTCATTTTCCCATTTTAAAATAGTTTCTTTTTTTTTTCATTTTAAAATAAATAGGAGATTTAGCCTCTTTTAGGTTTTAAAGTCTCATTTAGCCATTTTTAGGTTTTATAAGATTCAAGTATTTGGCTCCGATGATCATGAAACAGATAATAATATTCAACCACTGCAGTTAACTATCAAGGAATAAAATAGTTAAAAAACTAAGAATCCGGGCCCTAGTCATAAGTCTATTAGGAGATTACTGCATGGCATCATGCTTTACACGTAGGCATAGTTATACAGCCAAATTTAGCCTGTGTTAGGTTAGGCTAATGTGTATCTGGGGATGACAGGGTCCGGTGTCATTTAATTTATCCTGTGTTTAGGCTATTCATCCTAAATACAAATATTTTAGCACATATAATACTTGTTTAGAAATAGTTATTTGCTAAATATCCCCCATAGACAAAATAAAAACTTTGTACCACACATACAGAATTTGCTCATAAATAAAAAACAAAGCTTGACTACCAATTAAAGCTTTCAAAATTGTAATTAGGAATACAAAATCTATTGATTGCACTATATCATTCATTTTCTTGAGCAGCCCGTTTTCTACGTAATTCCAATAAGCAGTTTTAAGAAAGCTATTGCATTATACAGTAAAACCTGCCTTCAACAGACAGAGGTGAATGACATGCTGAATTGCCTTTATTAAATGGAAACTTACACTGACAAAGGAAATCAACGTACCCTTTTGATGGAAAATTTCCGCTATGTAGAGTTTAGACAATTTTCAGGCATCCAGTGAAAGTTACATTATCTGCTGTAAGTACAATATTAAAATATAACCATGTTGCTGCTACCTAATAAGTCTGAGAGGAGGTGTGCTATAGTAGGCACAGCTTATTGAGGTACCCCAAAAAGCAACCTTGACATTTTTTCCCCATTAAGGTGCAGTCTGGTTATGTTTGGTGATATTCCATCCGTTGGGTTGCATTAGTGCCGCCAACTGTTTGTAACATGTAACCATGGTAAAGCTATGGCCATAGTTGGTGTTATTGCGTCTATTATGTTGCCAGTTTATGAACGTGTTGCAGAGAGGCCAACCGATAGAGTTTAAAACAAGATACTGTTTAGACACCATGTTAATTAATCAGTGGACGTAATGCTCGTTTTTGGGTGATTTTGTCTTGAATTCTTTTAGAACAGTATATGCAGTTATAGTTACTGTTGTTATTTTTCTGTTTGCTACACAATAGTGCATCTCGTATATATTACGATATTTAGCGCTTGGAAATAATTTTATCCAAAAGTGTTATTACAGAACAAGATTTTCCGAAGATGAATAGGTTCATAATGTGTTGTGTGGTAACGATGTTCAAGCATGAATATTACTTTAACCCTGTGATATTTGAGGTTAAAAATGTCTTTATTATGTACATTGGCAGGACTGCTTTTTGTGGTACTTCTGTCAGCTGTTTAGCGTAATGTCAGCCATTTTGAACTGCTGGGGACTGCCGATAAACTGTGTCCACAATGATGGTCCACATACTGAGAAATCTGTCACAGTCATCCTTTATTTCACTGATTGTCTTTTATTGTTTTCTCTTCCCTTTCTCTAATGTCATGTCATACAGCATAAAATACAAAGCTCTAAACAGTACACCTCTAAACTTAGAGAAAGGTGATGTTTTGGTTCAGCTGTTGTCACCATGGCTTTGAAAACAAGAATTGTACTAGATCTTAACATGGGAGTGAAAGTGATTTATGCTAGTGAATGTGATAAATTGAGTGTAAAGCAGATCATAAAGGTGTTAAGTGTAGGCAAAACTCAAGTTTATGAGAGTGTAAAGAAGAAAATGGAAATTCTGAAGTAGTGGAGAATTGTGCTAATGGACAAATAAAGACAGAATTTAAGAAAACTAAACATCAGGACATTAACGAAATAGTGTGGGAGGGTTGTTAGTGTTAGGGCAAAAAATCACAGCATATGAGGGCCCGTGTTACAAGATTATCCTATAAAGGTAGTTAATTGGACAAGACTGAATTCAAAGCGTCTAATCAATGGTTGGAGAGCAAAGTACATAAGATAGCTTATAATGAACTTTGTGGTAAATTGAGTGACGTTAACATTGAAACCATCGCTAATTGGATTGTTAAACTATCTTCAATAATCAAAGGATGCAAACTTGAAAACATAGCAAGTGGCAGAGACTATTCTTCCATGCCTTACTGAATAAATCATTGTATTCAAAAGGAGAAAACTGTTTGGAAGGAAAATTATCCAAGGAAAGATTGACTGTTTTCCTAATTGGTTTTGTCAAGTGAATTGGAAAAACCCCTTGAGATTGGCAAGGCTGATAACACAAGATGCTTAGAGAACATTGACCTTCTGAAACTCTGGGTTGATTGACGATCCAATAAATGGGCATGGATGACATCACAGATCATGGAAGAATGGTTAACTGCGTTTAGTAGAAGAATGAGGTGGCAAAACCAGCATTCTGGTCCATAGGCTCGTCTGCTCCCTAACAGACATCTGACCCTAGGCACAGCTTGTGAGCCCTAGAGGGTATAAATCATAAGTGGAGGGTAATCAACTAAAGAAGTGAATTTTACAAATTCTATTGTGAGAAAGCTACGTAGGCTTTCACGGCCGGCGTCTAAACTGTAGAAAGTATCTTCCGGGCTGTTATGCCGTGGTCTGCTGGAGATCTGTCTTCCAGACGTTTCGTTTACAACTGCGGTAAACATCTTCAGTGGCATTATGGAAGTCTCCTCGTGGAAGGTATCACTGCGACTGATGTGTCGACTGTCTGTGGCACTCCATTTATACCGTGCGCTGATTGGCCCGGGGCGTGCAGAGGCGTGGTGGCTGGTGGAGGGGGTTCTATCTCTCTTATGCTGCTAGTCTCTTCTGATTGGCTTACCTTGCTTTCCTGCTTCTTATGATGTTCTATGACCGGATACCAGTTGCTGTTTAATCTTAAGGCCTCCTCCTTCTTATTAAAGTTGTTAGGGTGCTTGTAAATTTCAATAGCCTCTCGCTGTAGTTGGGCATGGTAATGTATGGTAGATGCAAGGATGCACGTATCCTGGAACTTAATACTGTGTTCACCGACTGCATTAATGGCATGTTCAGCGACCACAAACTTTTCAGTTTGGCCCAGGTGGCAGCTTCTTTTGTGTTCCGTGAGTCTGGTCTTAACACAGCGCTGAGTAGTTCCAGTGTAAACTGAGCCACAACCACAAGGAATACTGTAAACACCAGCCGATGACAAAGCTTCTTGGGGATCCTTGGGTGATCGTAGTAAACTGCTTAACTGTCTGGTGGGTTTAAAGATCGTCTTGACATTATGTCGTCGTAATGTGCGATCAATTCGGTCGGTGACATTTTTTAAGTATGGTAGGAACACAATGCCCTTACTTTTGGGCTGATCTGGATTCCGGATGACAGGTTGAGTCTTAGGAGGCCGGCAAGCTCTTCTTACTTCTTGGATTGAATAGCCATTGGAAAGTAATGCTTGTTCTAAGTGGCCAAGTTCTTGTTTTAAGAAGTGCGACTCACAGATGCGGGAAGCACAGTCTATTGTGAGAGATCATTGTAAGTTGTTGAATGCACTACAGAACATGAAGCAGGGACTGTTACCTGATGCATTTACACAATAAGAATAATAATTTAAGCATTTGATATTCATGCCCATCAGCATTAAAAGCCATAGCATGAAATTTTGAATTGTTGCACTGCTGCATAAAGGGGATAGTCTGAATAAGTCAAGCAGATCTTGCTCATATATGAGAATTACAGTGAACAACTTATACATACTTAATTGTCTTGTACACTTATGATGTATTTACAAATGAAACTGCTGCTTACTGTGTACAAGGATAACATAAACACTTTTTGTATTTTTTTATAGTAATAGTTATATCACTTAATCTTTGCACTTAGAGGAATGTGTTATCTTTCAAGAAAGTAAATATACACTTTTTGTGGGTCAATATCTTTTAGGCTTTCCATGAGTAGGGGATATGAAAACTAAATTGGCCATGGTCGTAAACGTATGCTGTTGTGGTCGCCGTTTTAATTGTTCTTCACTTTGAAGATTTTTATGGCTATATTAACCCATTATGGCAAAATAGGAACTAAATGTCACAAAGCAAGTTGCAACTCATTATTAATTACATGACTTTGGAGGATGTGCAAGAAAATGAAATACGTGGAATTATGATTTTACTAGACCATCATCTATGTTGCATATAAGCCACACTCTAACATCTGCTGTAGTTGCTCTGTGGTAAAACTTATGCTGTATTAAGTGAGCTGAGAATTCACAATTCAAATCCCAGCATATGGTCATACTTTCATTGCAGCTTTTTTAGTTTGTAAGATGCAGTAACAAACCAATTTACGGTTCTCGTGCATTTAAGACGACACTGGTACCAAATGGACTTTCTTCCCTAATTAACCAATTTTGATGAAATTTTTAGATTAAATTGCACCTTCCATGATATACTGTTGGTATAAGTTTCATTGCTATATATTAAATAGTTTTGAAACCAAAAATGGTTTATTATGTTTTTTGGAAAGAATTGAATAGTAATAAAAGGTATACTTTTTGCAATTTAGAATTAAATTAGAGGCCTGAAATTTGGTATACTAATTTTTCTATGCCTATGCAATAAAACTGTGCATTATTTTCCCAAAATATTAATATTATTAGAAATATACATTTTTTTCTATTTAGAATAGAATAAAAAGAAACATTACTAATAATTACAAAGAAAAAAAGCATATACTTTTATGTATGAGTGTGATGAACAAACCAACACACAGTTTTCTTTAACAAGCTATATTCTACATATCCTGAAAATTTCAACTTTATCCATCAACATTTACTGCCAAAAAGTTTACCCAAAAGCACAAAAATTGTTATAGAGAAAAAGCTGTTTAAAGTTTTGGAACACGATTACTGGAAATATTGCAAGAGTCTAAATAAATTTGAAATACACCAATTTCCAGGTGGATTTGACACAATATTTAATGGCCATATTCTGGACATGTTGAAGACATTTCTTAAAAAAAATGTTTTCTGAAAAAATAGCATTTTTGGCCATTTTGGTACCAGAGTGTCCCCTTAAGCTACTACCTACTACATGATTTCGAAAAGATTGACAGTTGAATGGCTGTTTTAATGGAGTAAACCTCTAAATGCTGTGTACAATGCATCTGATCATAATGCACTAATACATAGAATGAATAACTGAAAAATTTGTATCTTGAGGAAAACAAACCTCTACAAATATAGTTGTGTCTAATCCAATGGAGTATGTCAAAACTGTAAGGGTATATTCTGTGTAACTGTTAGTTACAGTATAATTACTTCATTTATTAGAAGTAACAAAAAGACAATAGCCAAGGATAATACTCTTCTAAAAACAAATAAAAACTGCTATTTCATACTGTAGCCACATCATATATTAAGAAATAAATTCTGAAACATTTTGGATTTACAGAAAATGTATTTCTCCTGAAACAAATAATTTGTAAAAACAAAGAATTGGAAAGAAAATGGGAATCTTGCTTATTAGAACCTGATATAATCTCCCCCAGGCTACAATTACATTGTTTGTTCTTTTGTGCATGTTTGCAAATACTAGTCTGGGTTCGGCTGACAGTGTTGCCATAACTCCATCATATGATAACCAGATTCTCTTGCACCCTTTGGTCAACTTTCTTCCTATTCTTTCACCAGAAAGCCCATATATGTTCAATGGAATTCAGATCAGGAGATCTTGGAGGCCACACCATGGAAATTATTCCTGGGTGCCTTGTAACCGAACCCTGTGCATTTGAAATATGCACACTAACTACTATGGTCATAAATATTCATGTTCTGGGAACCTAGCATGAACCTCAACTACTTGGTCCAGAAAGACATATATCTTATAGGTTTGTTGCTCACATCTTCTACTAGAGCTTTGTGGAGCAAGCATTGTTGTACGAGGCCTTCCTGATTTGGCCCATTCTTCTCCCTTGTGATGTCAGACTAGCCTATGTTTCACTGTTCTTCAGTCACAACTCAAACCTCTGGCTAAGAGTAGTAAAAACTGCAATTTCACCTCTGTGTTGTAATCAGCTCCAAACGACCTCATGGATGCAGCATGCTGCTTTACTGTGATGAAACCACAGTGAAAATGTTTGAATTTAATGCATAAAGAAATTCTATGCGTATTTTGTGCATGCACAAAAAATACAAGGTGAAAAAGTGGGAATAAAAAGTGTTTCTGAATGCTGGTGTTTGAACAGTGAATCATTGGCTCACTTAACACAGCATGTGTTCTACAGTGAGCTATGACCGTAGAGAGACCATGGATTATATGCAACATAGATGGTGGTTCTATTAAAATCATCATTCCATGTATTTTCTGTTTTCTTGCACACTCTCCAATACTGTGTAGTTAATAAGCTCAGCTGCTAGAGAACTGTAGATTGGTTTTTTACTACATCTTGACAAAGCATCATCTGAATTTGTTTATATGCAAATCAAAACTGGCTATTACCACAAAGCTACAAACACTGGAAAACAAAAGAGCTTAATTGTATGCTATTAATAAAGGAATGAATCTTGGTACAACCAGAGGAATCAGAAATAGTAATGGATCTGCATTTAGAAAATTTTACTTGAAATTTAATGTTGGTTTATTGATTTATTTTGGTTGAATTGGAAATAGGTGAAAAAGTATTGATCAATTACAGAAAAATGACAATCCAATGCATACAATAGGCTTTCTACTTTGCTATCAGTAGGCATTCCTATTCTCATTGCTGGGGTATTCTGAAGCAAAATGTGTACTGTTTGCTTCCATTTCTTGTTTCTTCTTACTCATCCAAAATAAAATTTAGAATGTGATTTTCAATAATTGGTGGAGAATTTGACAACTAAACTAAGCACATCATAAACAGAGAAGAAATGCCTATGTGGTTTATTCATTCATTATTACATTCTGCAGTGCTACACTACATGTTCTGTTGTGTTGGCAATATGCTGTGACAAACTCTGCTTTATAGAGGTTTGCTTTTTCTGCTCAGCTTATTGAGCTTCACTCTGGATCCCACAAGAAGAAGACAAATTGAGTGTACCATAACTTCTGCTGAATCATTCTCCCAATCAGAAAGATGTAAATTGCCTAGTTTTCTGTATGCTACACTTGACCAAGCATTTGATTAGAAGATTCTTTGACCGGCTGCTCTTCAAAAAAGTTTGCCATCTGAATTCTGATAGTCTGAAATATGTCTCCTAAGCAACAGGGACTACAAAAGATGGCAGAAAATAAATGTTAGTGGGTTATGAGAGAGTTACAAGCAATTTGTATGTCAGACTGTGAGGTTAGGCTAGGCTTGTAACACATTTTGCTTAATGAATAAAGTTTGCTATAAGTTAACCAGAGCTTTTAGTTCATAATATTGTGATGCTGACTGCACAGTGCACATCAAAGGAAGTTACCCACACTACATACCAGGCCGTTGAGCATATAAAGGTACTGGAGGTCAAGCTGTCCCTCACCACCAATGACAGGCAACTATGTGACAACAATGAGTGCAGCACGAGTGGAATTATTTGTGAGGCATCCGGCAGCCAGCATGTTTTTAGAGGTTCCAGAAAGGTCTGTGTTAGGTTGTCCTTGCTATATAAAAAGGTGAGACAAGAGAGATTGTAGTAGTTAGTTCCAAACATGAGTTGCCATAGCAGTCAATGTTTAGTGTGTGTGTACGGTTGTTGGGAGTGATAGGTCATGTTGAAGTAAAGCCAGTGAAGCAGCTTTAGTAGTATTGTATTGTCAACGACAGTTCTGAGAGAGAGGGGGGGAGTGAGAGGGTGAGGCAGAGAGAGAGGGAGACACGGAGAGGAAGGGATGGGGGAGAGACTTAGTTGGTTAGACACTGGCCTATTGATTCCAAGCTTGTAGGTTCAAATCCAGCCTGGACCAGTGGTTTTTAAGTGTGCTTAAAAACGACAGCTCCATGTCGGTAGATTTATTGGCATGTAAAAGAACTCCTACGGAACAAAATTCTGGCACACAAGCGATGCTGACATGATCCTGGCAATTGACAGCATCATTAAATAACAACATAATTTAATTTTAGGTGTCAGGAGTGGAATATGTCGAATTGTCATTTTGTAATACTGGTGTCAGGAGTGGGATTTGTGAAATTGTCATTTTGTAACATTGGTGTCAGGAGTGGGATATGATAAATTGTCATTTTATCGCACTGGTGTCGGAGTGGGATATGTGAAATTGTCATTTTGTAACATTGGTGTCAGGAGTGGGATATGATAAATTGTCATTTTATCGCACTGGTGTCGGAGTGGGATATGTGAAATTGTCATTTTGTCACATTGGTGTCATGAGTGGGATTTGTTGTATTCTCATTTTGCTACAGTATCAAATGTTTGCAAGGCTACATTGTATTAATGCTTCTGAACAAAAGACTAAGCAAATTGCATGACACCAACTTCTAAGCCTATTTATAACTGGCAGAAGCTGCAATTCCACTCCCATTGTTTAAATTAAGTGTGAAAATTCTTTAATTCCCCTCCTCTCCAGTGGCAACTTAGCATGAATGTGCTGTTAGTGTCAGAATAGTTGCCCGAAATAGTTTGTTTTATAATGCACGGCGACTACAGCTAAGACTACTGCGACTATTACTACTACTACTACTACTACTACTACTACTACTACTACTACTACTACTACTACTACTACTACTACTACTACTACTGCTGCCACCGCCACCACCACCACCACCATCGACAGGTGAGAGCAAGTAGCCTATCCACCACCACCACCACCACCACCACCACCACCACCACCACCACCACCACCGACAGGTGAGAGCAAGTAGCCTATCCTAGCGAGGTGACGTTGACCGACTTGGTATAGCTTGCTTTTTACTTTTCTCTTTGCCCTCAACAGATCCAGCAATGGCTCATTATTATAAAGTATTCCATTGAAAAGAGCTGGAAATGTTTAAGCTGACTGTCCAAGAAACAATATTTTAGCTGTTCTGTTGCCCAAGATATCGGTAATTAAATAAACACTGCCATCAGTGATAGGAAACCCAACGTGCCTTGCGCCATGGTTTTTAAGTCATCTCAAATCATTTTCCTCTCAAGGGGGAGATGCCTGGAGAAAAGGAAAGGAATTCAGTTTATTGTTAAGAGTCTTCTCAGTCATATTCAAGAAATATATTTACAGTGATGTGTCTTACATTGCTTTAACTTGTTTTGCTGTTAGGAAACATGGCATTATCGAAACCTAGTGGCTTACAGATGAGTAGATCAAAAGGGAAAGTGTTGCATTCAGATGTGAGAGCAATTACTTTCAGTGTTTACATTTTTTTAAAAGAGTTGGCCTCAGAAGAAATGCATGCGAGCACTGCATTTAAAAAGAGTCGCGTGCAAACAGCTAAGGCATGCAATGTAAGTGAACTTTGTTATTTCAAGGATATATATTCTTTAAAGTATATAGCTTAGGTATTATATGTCAAGGGGAGCGATTGGTGAATTTTTGAAAATCCCAAGTGCTTTCCTGGGTGTTTTAAAATTATAACAAGTGTTGTGTCTGTTTTAAAGCAGCATGGCTGCAAATTTTGGTTCATGTATGTCAAGTCATGCCTGGATTACATGTTTTAAACCACAAATGTGAGTTATTTTATAAAAAATTCTCCTCACGATGCAATGTTCACAATTTTTAAACAATATTGCATGTTTGTGTTCCTTATTGAGCTGTAAAGTAAGTTTGCTAAGAAATGAAATTTTAACACAATTGTATTTTAAAAAAAATTAATTTGTTCAATTGTGGGTTTCGTTTTGAAAGCAAACTTTGATGAGCATATTGTCGTTACACACTTACCTTGCATTAATAGTTGCCTAACAAATTTCAGAGTTTCACTCTGGTAACTTACAAATTGCATTGTAAGGAACATTTTAAATGCTGAAAAATGTCTAAAATACACAACCGAGAAAGCCACACTGAAAAATAATAATTGTAAAAGTGGCCTGACATTGTGCAAGGCATTTGCTAATAATGTACATGTTTACTTAGAATACATAATTTAAAAACTCATTGGCATATGTGCAGAACATTTGCATAACACTTTCGGAAAAGTATGAGAAACATCAGTGAGTGAGTGATTAGGGTTTAAGGGCCCGTCGACAGCTAGGTCATTAGAGCCCCGAGAAACATCAGAAATGGCTGATATACCCAACCACGCCTTTCACTTAAATTCATTTAAATCGCCACGGAGCTCTTTCATTTTCATTCTGATAAGAAAAACATTTACACCAAAATATTCCTACTCATAGAAGAATTCCCCTCTCTTTCTTTTGCATAGCGATATGCTCCGTCAACAGCGCACCATAGCTGATTAGGGATTGGAGATACTCATATGCCTTCTTATTTTGTGCACACTTTAGATTAATCCTTGAATGCACCTTTGTTATTTGAGTTCTCTGACTCATTGTGTCCGCACAATGCTAATTTTTACTGTCCACAGGATTGTATGCAATTGATTATTAAATTTAGCGCATACTTATTTCTACTTGCTGGTTGTGCTTTAGGTTGGCTTACTGATACTGGGAGTCAAGTTTAGCTCGGATATCTGTGCTGCCTAGTAAAGCTAGGTTTATTGCATTGTTTATACTATGCTGCTTGGATATACTCAGGGGTCTCCGTCTAGGGGATATGTGAATGGCGACCACAAGGTACCCAAGCTGAGCAGAACATTACTTCCACTTACTGGTGTTTTGCTCCTTACTGTAACTTTTCTATCTGACCTAACCTTGGTCATCTCTTGTTCTCTTCCGACCCCGATGCTATTAGGGTTCCTGAGGGCTAGGGAGTCTTTATTTTTCCAACCTCTCCATTTCTCTATAAAACCTTAACCCCTAACATGCTGACCTGTCATGGCATGTATACATCCTCTGATTGGTAATCAGAGGATATGGTTGGTGAATTTATTTTGTTAATTCTCCCGGTCAGGTCGGTGAGACCCGTAAACCAACGACATGTGGTCCTCCAGACATTCTGGGGGTTGTGAGAGAGCGATGTGACTGCCAAAACATAAAAATATGGTGCTCTCTAAAAAGCGGTTACTATACTGCTATTGCTACTATCAATATATTAAATATTGGAGAGCAAGAGGATTAATGACTTCATTGTCAGAAATCCAGCATTAGCTAACAACAAATACTATGCTGCTTGGAGGCTTACTTTTCCCCCAAACTTGAACTAAATCCACTACAACTTTCTTTGGCCAATTGTTATTGCCACCAAATAGAATGCATTGAAAGCAGAATTAAGTGTTTTTCACCTCACATCTGCAGATCCATTTGGTAAATGTTGCTATTGAACTTTCTAATACAGTTAATTCGTGCACTGTTTTTGTTCTGTGTTTATGTGCAGATCAGGAGTAGGTCTTCCTATGGATGTTACTTTTACTTGCTTGATAATGTAGTAAATGGGCTACTTGGTAAAGAACTCACTTAAACAAACCAAACTGCACACTGCACATGTGATCACTCACATATTCGACAGTGTTTACCACATATTTACTGTTCCTAGATTCAAGCATTCAAGCACACCTGTCTTTCAAATGTACGGGATTACTGGTAGTGCAGCCAACTTTATAGAAAACAATTATTCATAATTAAGTATAAACAATGGAAAATTAATTTGGTACAAATAATTTGCATGTGCTGTCAACGGGAGCTGTGACAGTTATTAACTAGCGCGAATATGAGCTGTTCCCCTTCAAACTCTGCTAACACCCAGACTTGACATCCAGAACAGTGTAAATTCGAGCCAGATATGAAGTGGCATTGATCCATAGAATAATATTATAATAAGGTTGTAAACTTGTAACTCACTGTCACTTTCTTCAGCTTCTATGGTTTTCCATTGCCAGACAATCAATTTCATTGTGCCTTTAAGAGTAATAAGTAGACCTTGGATTTTTAGTTCCTAAAAATCTTAAATTAAGTACCTAAAATAAGTTCTATCACAAATCAAAATAGGTTCTAAAATTGCAAAAATAGGTGAACAAAAATTGGCATTTTTTTATTTCCCATTATAAATTAACTGAAAGATTTGACTGTCTTTATTGTATATGTCCAAAATTAGAATCTCAGTAAACAACTAACACCTTTTAAGTTTTCCATTGAGAAACTGCACATCTTGTCAGATAGCACCATCTTATAAGCCAAAAGTTGGCGTTCCACATCAACTGATGTCACTGGAGCATATTTAAATGTTGGTATTAGACGCAAAGGAACAGCACATTCATTTTCAGGTGATTTGCCAGAAAAGATGTGATGTCAGCGACTGTGCGGAGAACTGTCAGTCCTGGGTTTGTTTGAGGTACTGATTTGAGGTTTTCAGAAACTTTTTCATTGACATAGTCAGGAACCAAGTTTATTTTTGTGTCACCTCTTCTATCAATCCTAATTGTATGTAGACCGATTTGACTGAAGGCCCCAGAGCTTTAATAGTGGGGACTAGATATACATAATTTGATTTGATGAATGCGGTATCATGGACAATTGTTGGGTCCTGCAGAAACTGTTCAGCTGCTCACTGCGTCCTCCCCCAGATTCAAAACGATGTTCTTACTGTCCTCCATATTATGCATTGTTCACTGTGATTGTTGCCAAGGCACATCTGGCATACAGGCCTACACAGCATTTCTGTATTACCAAGTGAAGAAACTGAAAAATGCAAAATTAGGTAAAAATAGGTTCTAACCTGAAATTAGGTATTTTTAGGTTGTATAGGACTACCATTTTTGAACATATACATATTTCCATAATTAGTATGTACACAACTTTTAGGTTCAATATATCATGAGGGAAAAAATGGGTTTTTGCAAGGTCTAGTAATAAGATAAATGCTTATATTCTCAATGTAACCATGCAGTATACAAATAGTTTAAAATACATATGTTTTTGTTTTATTAAGGTAGTACCATGGCACAGAGGCACTACCCCCAGAGCTGCCCCTGCTTCTCTCATTCTCTTCTCCTTTACAGCACTTTCTCCTTCTGCTTCTTCTCTCATTCTCCAATATTTCAGGTAAAGCACAAGTACAAATAAATTGCAAAATATGTTAAAGTAATGCACTATTACTGATTTTCTCTATTACAGTATGTACAAACAGATCCTCCTACCAGCAAAGGACTGGCTGCATTGGTCATTCAATTGATTCAGTTCCAGGAGGATAATCTTGGCAAAAATGTGAGCAAACCCCCACTTACAAGGCTACCGGTAAGTTGAAATATTATTTAGCATGTTAAAGCAGTACAGTGAACATGTTAACCATTCCCATACATTTTTTCGAATACAAAATTCTTGAATTTTTACACCAAACATTAATGTTTCTTGTTTTAATTTCCATTTTCCTGAATTATACTCTATCATACAATAATAAATACTATGCAAATATATTTTTAATTTCCATTTACTAAGTAAAGTGATATGCAAGTGCCCTCAGGTAATCAACTCTGTGCAGATTGGTCCAGAGTCTGGATGACTAGTGGGGTGGGGGCTGGCTTCTTGTATAGGTGTTGCTCCTTTCTGAATGGCTTACTTTGTTCTCTACTGTTATGTGATCTTTTTTGCCTTCGATGACTGGATTTCAGTTGCTTTTGTGTTTTAGGGCCTCTTCTTATTGAAATTATTGGCATGTTTGTAAATTGTTTAAGTTGCAAACGATCTGTGGAACATCTCATCTCCAATAGCCTATGTTTCCTCAGTATAATCTTTAATCATGCTGTTGCTGCATTTAGTTATGAATCATGTTTTCAAGAGATAAGCTGCTAGTTTCATTGGCTTCACAAAATTACCAGGAGAGCAGGAAACCTCAGAATGGGTTGCACTGTGTTTTTCCTGTCTGCTTCCTCGGCGCTTGTTGCTGCCATCATAGAAAGGCACGGATGAAACCATACATTTGTAAAGCTACTTCTAAAGGCTTTATTTACCAACTTCATGAAAGGAAATGTTGAAACTGGTCACCGTCATTGTCCATGCTTTTTTGGCACTTCCTTAGAAGAGTATCCATCACTTACCATAGTTCACATTGAGAAATGCTGGCAATTTCCTGGTGGATGTTTTGTTTTAATTCATCCAGGGTGTGTGCATTTGTCTTATACACTTTGTTTTAAGTTACCGCAGAGATAGAAGTCGTAGGGAATTAGGTTGGGGGACTGCAAATTTCTACTAATAATTCTGTCCTGAAATACACTTTCAATTGTTCTCATCAAAAGATTGGCTGTGTGAGCTGTTGTTCCAGAGTCTTGCTGAAAAAAGGCAAAATCACACCCCTATCTGTTAAATCTCTAAAAAAAAAATGGGGGCAAAATTGTGTTTATATATGTAAGGGTGTCAACTGTTGACTCGAAAAAAAATTGGCCCTGTTACTCAGAACCTAATATTATTCATGAAGTAATCTTAATGATGAAAAATTTGGTGCATGGTGTGCCATTAGCAGATGAAGGTTTCTCAGAACACCAGTAAGCGATTTCTATCTCTGAGGTAACTTAAAACATAAAGTGTAGAAGACAAACATACCCTGGAAGAATTAAAATATAATATCCACCAGGAAATTGCCAGTATTTCTCAACATGAACTATGGCAAGTGATGGATAGTTTTCTAAAGAGGTGTTAAAAATGTATGTATGGATGATGGTGACCAGTTTCAGCATCTGCTTTCATAAGGTTGGTCAGTAAGGCCCTTAAAAGTAGTTTTAAAAAGGTAAGGTATCATTTGTGCCTTTCTATGAGAGCAGCAGATGGCAATGAACACCAAGGAACAGGACAGGCAAAACTGTGCAGCCTGTTCGGGGGTTTTTTTGTTCTCCCGGTACAATGTAGGTTCTTTTGGTGGTTTTCAACATGAGGAAACCTTTTAAACAGATTATTGAATTAAAATGGGAATTTTGAATAAGGAAATTGAAGCTATTAACAGTGAAGCAACAAGATTCTAAAGTAAGAACAAATTAGAAACTAAAAACTTCACTTATCTTAGTAATGTTGCAGGTAATTTTTTCAACCACTGACTTGAGTTTCAAGTTGTCTCCAACTCATTCTCAAAGCTATACCTGCAACATTACCAAGATAAGTGAAGGTTTTAGTTTCTGATTTGTTCTTTAGAATTGGGAATTTTGAGTCTATTAATAACACTAAACAAGGCTCACTTTTAAATTTTCCTGGTACATGTTTCTCAAGCAACTTCCAATATTTATTAAAAGATTATTGAATGTTCAAACGACAGGCACAGGTTCTAATTTCAGTCCAGATTATTATTCCAGCCCACATTCAGATCCTGATGGTACAGTAGACATAGAGAAGAAGAGTTCAAGAAAAATATTTAAGGAATATGAAAGAGCACAAATCAGAAAAAGAAAAGTATATCTGCAAGTGCTAAGAATGAGAGTGAAAATGTTACACTAAAGTTAAATGAAACGAAATTGGACTTTGAGAACAAAGGTATGAGTACACTAAAGTTGACATAGAAGTTTGGGACTTACAGTCCACTGTTTTTGAATAAAAGTGTATATGATCAAGTAAAGTTCATGAAACAGTAAAGGAAACTAATAATGACACATGATTTATTGACAAAGAGCGGAAATAAGGGTGATACAACAAAAGTGAGAGAAGGAAAAAAAAAAAACCCAAGAAACACAGAACAGTATACAATTAAAACAGAAAAACAGTTAAAGAGAAAGTATTACAACCAGATGTAGAATGAAATGTGAAGAAAGGTTGTGGGTTGAATATACAGCAGAACTTCACAAGAACTACTGGAGAATGTGCATGCTGTACATTTCCAGTTTAGTAGAAATTGAGGATAACTCATCTTTGAAAATAGGAACAGAAGACTAATAAGCAGCAATTTAAACAGATCACTGTCAAATGTAAAGTAAATATCAATAAAAAATGTGACCCTGTCTGCAAAGCTTGTTTTCTTAAAACATACATGAAACTGCAGTATTCATTGACACAGTAACTTAGAAGGAAAGTCACAAATGTCTGAAATTCCACTTGCAGACATGAGAGGAAAGCACTCTCCAATAACTAGATTGCCTGATGATAAAGTGTACCAAGTTCGGAACCACATCTTCTCCATACATACTGACGAGAGCCATGGTACATAGAAAAAAATCATAGAAGCTGTATTTACCAAGTCATATTACAGACCTTTACAGGGAAACACAGCAGCCAGGTTTACAGAGAACCATGTGAGGCTTAGGATTTATAAATCTGCCTTCTATGCAATAAACATTGCATTAAAAAAAACAAAAATCTGGATAAGCTTCAGTTGAAATTATTATCCAAGGTTGGTGACAAACAAATGTTACAACCGGAATGGCTGGAGCATACTTAGAATGCAGATTTAGTATAAGAGGAGAAAAGAAATGACAGGAAATTCAAGGAGGATAACAGTAACTTTCAACCTGCAACAGTGGCTTCCAACGTTAGTTGTCACTAGTTCAACTGCAGTTTATAAGAGTCAGCTTTCGACATATAATTTTGCCAAACTGTGAAACACAGCAAGTACACTGTTTCATGTGACACAAGGTGCAGACTGCCAGAGGAGCCTTGAAGTACATAGCTTTTTCCATGTATAAGTGTCTGATGGGACTTTCACCTGATATATGTTATGTAACAGTGTATTCAGATTCCTACCAAGGAAAGAATAAGAGTAGACATACAGCAGTAATGTGCATGATTGCTGTTCATAATAATCCCAATTTGCTAGCCATTGATCATGTCTAGGACTAGAATTTTCAGGTAAATACATATTTTGTGTCCTAATATGAACCTGAAACTGAGTTTAACGTCCTGGATATCTACACTGGAGCAAATATTTTAAGCTTTATTGCACATGAAAATGTATATTTTCTGATTTTTTTATGTAAATAAATATTTTGGGATATACACATAAATTACACAAAAATCACATAAAGAAAACATTTTAAAAATAATTTTTACGTAAATCACATAAAAGGAGCAGCAAATTATTTTTAACAAGTCACCATTTACTTTAATGCTCAATTACACATGCTAAATGTCACAATTTGTTATTCACTATTGGAAGAACTGATAAGTCAGGTATAGTAGTATCCCTTCAGTTGGAAGAATATATAAACATCCTGCTTACTCAACTAACATGAGCCTGTAAGATAAGAACAGGGAATTCCTCCACTGGTGTATCACTGGTGTTATTGCAGTGGTGTTATCGCTTCACAATCCGGCTAGTATATACACTGATACTTGTTAAACTGTATAGTCAGTCATTTGTGAATCTGCAAATATTATATAACATTTTAGTTGTGTTGGGAAATAACATTGGCAGTTTTGAGTTCACAGTGGATTAAACATATCTAGAGTGAAAAGAAGTACAACTGCAACAGTATACTGCGAAATTCAAGACACTTAAGAAATCTGTTTCCTGTGGTATTCCATAAAGAAACTAGAATCAGTAGGAATGCTTTTGGGAGAAGCAGTTCAAGATGTGGAGAGAGAGGGAAAAGAAACTCAAGGTTCTTTTTGATCTTGCAGCACAAAACTTAAAAATCTGATGTGTTGCACTCACATGACTTTCTCTACTCTTGTACTAACCATTCTTACAAACTCTTATTCCTATATCTTCTTTGCATTAGTTGAGATAGACATTTGCAGAAATTATTGCTTATTTCCATGTAGGTGCAAGGGGAATATGAGAATACAGTAGGCTTTAAATAATAGTCAAATCTTTTAAAGCTTTGAGATCCTGCTCTCTTTGCATGGCTAACAACATAGATTGTGTGTTTTAGCGAGATCTACATTTTTTTGTATATAGAGTGTTGGAAAATCCTTACCCATCTAACAGCATTTCAAGAACACCTAGTCTTCCATTGGATACCAGCTCACTGTAGACTGAGTGGTAATGACAAAGCTGGTTTTCTTGCAAAAAAGGGTACCAGCAGTGCACAGAAATCTATAGTTAATCTACCCTTTTAAGCAGCTAAAAGATTAGTCAACACTGAATTCAAAAAAAATTATTGCAAAATATTACTATGAAAAATCAAAAAATAAAAGATGGGAACTACCAAACATTCAAACAGTAATTATTATTTATTTATGCCAACAAACTTACTGTTGGTGTTTTTAAACACACAAGCCGTATGTGGGCAAAGTAGAGGTAGTTTGAACCACAGACCTTCCGCTTACCAGTAGGTAAGCTGTGGTTCAAATCCCAGTTGTGGCATTGAATTTTGAAGTTCCAGTTCTACCATTCAAACAGTAATTCCTGAGTATCCTCAAAAAATGGCAGTTGCAACCTTCATGTAGATTATAGGTCATGATAGGTAAAACATTTAAACAGAATTGGGATATATTCTTCACCACTCTGTCCTCTATGTGATCTGCAAGAGGAAATGGACCAAGACCCCTTCAAATATTCCCGGGTACCTCTAGTGCCCCGTCCATCAGTGAAAAATATTGGAGAGCAAGAGGAATGAATGAATATGAATTTATTGAGTACCTGAGTATATACATAATGGGCTGCCCATGAACTTGGGCCCTAGCCCCTCTGTCATGGGACAGCCCAGCAAGAGGATTAATGACTTCATTGTCAGAAATCCAGCATTAGCTAACAACATTTTTTGTATAGTAAGATTTGGTCTATCTCTTATGGTTTATGAGTTATTCAAAAGTCATCCAGAGTAAACATGACTACTGTGCTTTTCAAATGAGGAGTTTGTCCTTGAGCGCCCCCATGCCGACAACCAATCCAAGTCTGCTGTGTTGTCATATTGTGCCGGGTAGACTTGCATGAACTAAAGGGCACACGAAATATGAAGGCACATGAGTATCTCCAATCCCTAAACAGCTATGGTGCCTTGTTGCTGGAGCATACCGCTGTGCAAAAGAGAGCGAAGATATGCACGTGAGACAGTAGTGAAGACGGTGAAGGATTGCAACGTGCCGAATTAAAACCAATCATAACAATTTCTCTCCCTCTAAAACGAGACGATAGCTCTGTGATCCTATAATTTGCTTCAAATATAAATTCCTCGTCTAAGCAGGCAATTTTCATTCGCAATCTATTGTTTCAAGAGAGTTGGGCCTCAGTGATCAAACTTACAATCCTAGCTTTTTAATTTTTTATTATATCCGATTTTCTAGGAACGTTTTCATGTAAATATTTTTGTTATCGAAGTGAATATGAAAGAGCTACACAGTGATTTAAATAAATTTAAGTGGAGCACATGGTTGCGCATTTGAGCCATTTTCTGATATTTCTCATATTTTTCTAACATTGTTACGCAAAATTTCTTCTTATATACTAATCAGCTTCTAAATTATGTGTTCTAAGTAAAAATGTACATTATTTATTAGCAAATGCCTAAGCACAGTTTCAACCAGTGGCTTTCTCGGTTGTGTATAAATATTTTAGACGTTTTTCAGCATCTAAAATGTTCCTTACGATACAATTTGTAAGTTATCAGAGTGAAACTACGGAAATAGTTTCCCCAATAAGTGATAACTAAAAGTTGTTATGCAGTTATTAATGTAAGGCAAGTGTGTTACAACATGTTCATCAAAGTTTGGTATATATAAACTCTTTTTTTCAAAGTGAAACGCACAAAATAAATACCCACAGTTGAAAAAATTATTTTTTTTTTAAGCTCAATTGTATTCAAACTATTTCTTAGCAAATTTATCTTACACCTTAAGCAGGAACATAAACATGCAGTACTGTTTAAAAATTGTGAACATTTCTCGTGAGGAGCATTGTTTATAAAATAACTTACATTTGTGGTTTAAAACACGTAATCCAGGAATGAATTAACACATACATGCATCAAACTTTGCAGCCACACTTCTTTACAACAGATACAACACGCGTTATAAGTTTAAAACTCCCAGGAAAGCACTTGGAATTTTCGAAAATTCACCCAGCGTTCCCCTTAAAATACCTAAAACTATATACTTTAAAGAACATACTTGAAATCACTTTACATTGCATGCCTTAGTTCTTAGCACCTGGCTCTTTTTAAATGCAGTGTTCTTACGCATTCCTTAAGTCAACTCCTTTAGAAAAGTGTAAATACTGAAAATAATTGCCCGCACAGAATGCAACATGTTCCCTTTTGGGGCCCTAATGACCAAGTTGTTGACGGGCCCTTAAACCCAACACACTCACTCACTCACTGTTCCCTTTAGATCTACTCGTCTGTAAGCCACTAGGTTTCGATAATATCATGTTTCTTAACAGCAAAACAAATTACAGCAACTGTAAAACACACATCACTGTACATATGTCTTGAATATGACTCGGAAGAATCATAACAATCAACTGAACTCCTTTTCCTTTTCTGCAGGCATGTTCCCCCCTGAGAAGAAAACTATTTGAGATGATAAATAAACAAGCATGATGCAAGGCAAGTGTCGTTTGCTATCATTGGTGGCAGTGTTTATTTAATTACTGATATCTTGTGCTACAGACCACTTAAAATGTTTCTTGGACAGTCAGTTTCAAAATTTCTAGCTCTTTTCAATTGAATACTTTATAATAATAATGAGCCGTTGCTGGATTTGTTGAGTGCAAAGAGAAAAGTAAAAAGCAAATATTGCGCTAGATAGCACGTTACCGAACTGGGCAACATTGCCTCTCTAGGATAGGCTACTTGCTCTCACCCACCTTCGTCTAGCTCCACCTCATGTGCCTTCTTATTCCATATGCCCTTTGGGACAGTGTGCGAGAGAGAGGGAAATAAAAAGAGTGGGGGTAAGTTTGCAACGCTGTGCACGTAAACATATCTCATTTGCTGCAGATCAGAACTCTTCCCATTTGAAAAGCACAGTACATGGGCTATAGCCAGAAAATTCAAAATGCATTTCTGCCATAAAAATATCTCAAACATATGGCATTTTTTTAATTTAAAAGGTGAGTTAATTAATAACACTGAAGAACACTTACAACATATTTTTCCGGGACGCGTTTCAAAGGTTAACTTTCCTCCATTATCAACCGGACAATAACTGGGTTTCCATGGTGTTTCATGGTGCATGGTTTCAAGGAATACAACATTGAGCTAGCAGCAGTAAACCATTACTCCATAAAAAACCTACTACTTTCAAACATCAAAGATGCTATTCCACCTAACAAAAAATCTGGCATATACCAAATTGAATGCAGTGATTGTAATGAAATATACATAGGAAAAACCAAAAGAAATTTAGAAATTAGATCCAAGGAACGCGTTAGAAACATTAAGAGTAAACAATTAGAAAAATCAGCGGTTGCATTTCACTTTTGGACAAAAAATCATGACATAAAGCTAGAACCGAAACTTCTCAAACACATAGCCGGAAAACAAGAACTGTCCACATGGGAACAAATCTTTATTTTAAAAAATAGAAACCGAGTATTTAATTTCGACATTCCTCAGAGAGACATTTTCAGTAAGTTCATTGAACCGCCACCAGAAGAAACACCAGAAGAAGCATCACCATCTGCACCATGAAACACCATGGAAACCCAGTTATTGTCCGGTTGATAATGGAGGAAAGTTAACCTTTGAAACGCGTCCCGGAAAAATATGTTGTAAGTGTTGTTCAGTGTTATTAATTAACTGACCTTTTAAATTAAATTAATTACAACAACACTGTTTTCAAACTTCTATGAAAGGAAGATATGGGATTTTACTCAAAATCATTAGTCATTTTCAAGAAAATCAAAATTTTCCATGTAAAGGGTAGTTTACAACTTTGTTCAAAATCTTCATATTGCATCCTTGAAAGACATAAATTAACATATCAACTTTGGTTTTTAGCAGAATTTATTTTTGAGTTATGCTGCACACAGACTGACTGACACACAGACACACACAGAAAAGCGCACACTTGTGGACCTTTTTCTAAAAATGCTTCTTTGTTTATTCAGGTGGCCTCAAAACATTTGTTTCCGGTGAAATCTCGACATCAGATTTTTTGGGTGGAATACAATACTTCCCTCTAGTAGAGAAAGTAAAAAGAAAATGCAAGGAAGTGTTTGAAAATAATAGTGGATTTAACATAGTCTGTAAAATTTCAAATGTGGTGGATGGCAACATGAAGACTTTGTTATGAGTGTGAGTGACATTGCATGTTATAATTATGCTACACTTCTCGTGACATGGAGCGCTCATTTTCGAAATTCAAAGCACTTCTTTGTGACAATCGGCAATCTTTTGGGGTGGAACATTTTAGGAAGTATTTGGCATACTGTAACTCTACAGTACTAGGTGATCCCTTCCAGGAATAGTGTCTGGTGATTACCACATACATTTATATTAGTTCGGCTATTTAGATCTTTAAAAAAATGTTATGTGTTTTAGCACATATTTTTGACTTTTTAGCACAAAAAATAAATATTTTCCAAGTTTTTAGCACCTAAAAATCCAAGCCCTAATCATATCTTCAATACCGAGTCTGACTCATATACAAAACGACAGTTTGAAAAGAAAAATAAGTATGCACTACCATTATATCATTGGCAACTGGGCTCAGCTTGTTCTGTTACTGGAGGGAAAAGACCATTTCATATGTCAGAAATGTCTACTTCCATGACTTTTCATCACTCAAGAAGGATATGATCTTGTGAAAAAATGATATACAAGGAGGAAAAATTATGTGGAGAGAAATTCAATGACTACATTAAAGAGGAGTAGGTTTCAGGCATGTCAGCTTCAGCAGTAGAGAACATCAGATGGGAAAACGTGTTCTAAATGTTAACTACAGTGGTCCAAACACCTGTTCATCTCAGAAACATGGTGGGAATTTACTGAAACCTGAAAGCCTGTGTGGATATCCAACATTTTTCCTGATGTTGATGCTAATGAAGATATTAGAGAAGAAATTCAGTGAACTACTGTATTAGAAATGTTCATAAAACTAAATTTTATTGCTTATAATCTGTTGATTTACTGTATTTTATATTCTTCTTCTTTATCTGATTACCCTCCCCATATGTAGGACTCACACCCAGTAGGACTTACAAGTCAGTGCCTAGCATCAGATGATTGTCAGGGAATAGATGAATCTATGGGCTGCACAAAGTAAACCTGGAAGCGTGTGGTCAGCCAAGCACCAGGAATGAGAGTGAGGAACAGGATGATATGAAATGCAGGCGAAATGGATGAATGGAAAGGTGATGATGGAGTAATTGGTGGAATGAGTGGTGGGGGAAACCGAGAATCCAGAGAAAACCCATCCAGATGCCACTTCTCCACTATGAATACTGCATACAGGTACCTGGGATCGAACCCGGGTTGCCTAGGTGGTAGGTGAATAGCCTAACCACTCAGTCATGGCACCCATTTTATATCTATCTGATATCTTCAGATGAGCAATTCTTGTATATATGTATGTATATAGGTTCTACATATCTCTAAAACAGCTCTAACAATTTGGATCAAGCAGGCCAACAACTCTATATTGTTTAGCCACGGGAAGGCTTTTAAATAATGATATGGTTTTTGTATAGCATTTAATTCCAGGAAAGCAAGGTTGGACAAGCGGAATATTGCAAATTATTATCATGTCAGTGACGGATCTTGACAGGGGACAAATCTTTTCATTTAGACTGTGCTGTATTGAGTTTTATAAAATCACTGTGCATGTGCTCTATTGAGTTATGAAACAACGGTCATGATTTACCATGCTATACACACAGCAAATATCGAGTTATGCAAAATCTGATTTCATAGACCAATTGGTGGCATCAAAAACATACCGATCGCATAATAACTCATTTTCTCATAATTTGTGCTCTATCGAGTTTTGAAAAAATGCTCCTCCATTGTTCCTAAAATTGTGAAGGAAAACTAAGATTCATATCAGAAAAATAAATTAAAACTACTTTAGGAAATAGATATTTAAAAAATAATCATATTATAATTTTAGTTCAGTACAGAACTTCATGTATGTTGACTCATGAGGAAAATTAGATTTGCTTATGTGTAAAGCAAATCGGAATTAATAATGAGGAACTGTGCAATAAGATCTGCATTTGAGTGTTAGGCATGGAGAAATGCATCTGTCAGAGAGGTAGAATTAATTGAAGTTTGAATAAAATAGTCACATAAATAGGAACATGCATAAGAATTCTAAGCTAGATTGACAGAATTATAATGAAAAAGAGGTTAAAATTTAGCTAGCTTTTCTGTTTGAGATGAGAAAATATTTTATCAGTCAATCATTAGAAGAGGGTTGGGCAATTGGTGCTCACTTAGTGCAGTGTGCATGGCGTTGCATGGAAAAAAAGAATTATTTTCTTGTTTAACGACGCTGTCAATTCCCAGGATCACATCAGTGTCGCCGGTGTGCCAGAATTTTGTCCCACAGGAGTTCTTTTACATGCCAGTAAATCTACTGACATGGAGCTGTCGTTTTTAAGCACACTTATAAACCATCGGCCTGGGCCGGGTTTGAACCTGCGACCTTGGGATCAGTAAGCCAGCGTCTAACCAACTGAGCCACCCAGACCGACGCGTTGCATGGATAACTATATTTAGCAGGAAAAGAAAATGGTCACTCAAGGTACCCCCAGTCGGCCAGCTCTGATTAGCATAAAAGTAACATCAATATTATGCACAATTTGAGTGAGAAAAATATCTGCGATGAAATATGAATATCTTTTCATTGAATTGTATGGTCAAATAATAAAGAGGAATTTCAGCTGCAATGAAAAGAATAAATATACAGTAATTGTTAAATACGATAATGAATGATATATGTTGTTAGCTAATGCTGGATTTCTGACAATGAAGTCATTAATCCTCTTGCTCTTCAATATTTTTCGCTGATGGATGGGGCACTAGAAGTGGCCGGGCATATTTGAAGGTGGTCTCGATCCATTTCCTCTTGCAGATCACATAGAGGACAGAGTGGTGAAGAATATATTCCAATTATGTTTATATGTTTTGCCAGACAATCATGTCCTGTAATCAACCTGAAGGTTGCAACTGCTGTTTTTCAAGGATACTCAGGAATTACTGTTTGAATGTTTGGTAGTCCCCATCTTTTATTGTTTGATTTTTCATAGTAATATTTTCAATAATTTTTTTGAATTCAGAGTTGACTAATCTTTTAGCTGCATAAAATGGTAGATTAACTATAGATTTTTGTACACTGCTGGTACCCTTTTTTGCAAGAAAATCAACTTTCTCATTACCACTCAGTCCACAGTGAGCTGGTATCTATAGGAAGACTTGGCTTTTTTGAAGTGCTGTTAGATGGGTAAGGATTTTCCAACATTCTATAATTGTTTGGTTTTTTGGTGACAACTTGGAAGTAATTGCTATAATTGCTGCCCTGGAATCTGAGAGAATAACTGCTTGCTGAAAATGTGAAATTCTGTACAAAAGATTTTGTAGGGCCATTCGAGTTGCTTCAATTTCTCCATCAAAGTTAATAGTTCCATAACTTAAAGATTTGTAATAGGAAAAGAGATGACATGTGACTCCAGCACCTGTTCCATCTTGGTTTGATATCAATGATCCATCAGTATAAATATGGAGCCATTTGTGTTCTGGAAATCTAATATGGATTGTCTCTAATGCCAATAATTTTAGAACAGTGGTTGGAGTATCAATTTTCTTAACTTCTTCTGTCAGGTGTAAATAATATGTGATGTCTAATGTATGTGTCGAATTGACTTTAGATATGAAGTTTTCCTTTGAATTAGGAAGGTGTACATTCTTCTTGATGTCTTGAATTTAGGAAAGAGAGCTCTCCTGAGTCTTTAGTGTATGTGTAAAATTTCTCTTGTACCATGTATTGAATGGGAATCTGATCAACTTTTCATGTTGAATAAGAGCCGCTTTGTCTATTTCATATTCAATGGGGTATTGGTTGGTTAGTATGTCCAAGCTGGTATTGGTGTGGTTTTGATAGCACCTGTAATTAGTCTCAGACTTTGGTTTTGAAAGATTTGAAATTTTTTTTTTTTTGTATTTGCTGTTATAAGAACTTCACTGCAGTAAGTAAATAATGGCTTTATATATACATTGTATGTTGTGTTAAAGAGTTGCTCTGGAACATCCCCACTTCAAATGTAACTCCCAGATACTTTGCTTCCTTTGTTTGTGATAATTGTTGACCCTCAAAATTTAGTTTTATTTTTAGTGGTTTTTTTCTTAGTGAAAAGATTTGGTAGTTTGATTTTGTTGTATTAACAGTCATTAACTTTTCTTTGGTCCACCTTTGTAAGTTGGTTAAATATTGTTGCATGGTTTTTTTCTAGTTCTGTTCTTTTGCGTTTTGGTTTTGAAGTCCACATTACTAAGTCATCAGCAAATAGTGCACACTTCACACCTGTTTCTTGTATTTTTGTGGCAGATTGTTAATAAATATATAAATATATGAATGATATATATGGCATATTATAGAATCAAAGTTGGAATCATTTTGAGAATAAATAAGGTAATAGCTAATGGAAGCTAAACCAGTCATACAACAAAATATTTGCCATAAAAATAAACAAACTGGAATCAATAAACATAGGTATACATGCTAAAGAAAAACTTTGAAAATGATTAAGCTATGCTCCTTATATTATTATTTCAGACATATGTATAAAATGAGATTCTTGCTTATTATAAGTGGTAGCTTAAGATAGGAAGAGTAGAGAAGAGAGAGGGTAATGCGATTGCACAGCACATGCCATTTTCATTATTGAAATGAGTTGTTTGATTTAAAAAAAAAAAAAAAAAGCAGTATGCCTATATATGCAGATGAAGAACAATATGCAAATGTCCAACTTAAATTGTAGGAATATAAAACAAGATGTAACAGAACAATAGATGATATTGTAAAACAAAAGGAATTATTATTTAAATTTGTAATTCCTGTTTCATAAATGAGACAAAATAAAATAATTTCAAATTTGACTAATAATAAGTTCTAACAGTTGACGTGAAGTCTATTGGAAATGTCATTGACATCATTGCTATTAATTGAAATATTATATGAATATGTTTATTGCTCATTTGTGTTGTATGATTGAAGTGTTTTCTTATTTATTTGTGGATATATTTATGTTTTAATACACTTATATCTGGAATTATAGGTAAAAATAATTCAAGTAATTCATCTTTTAACAACTGCTGTCATTGAGAAAAATTTGCTTCACTTGTCAACATAACCATGGTAAAATAGTGAAGAATCATCTTCCCATCACCTATAGGATTGCTGTTATGTACATAAAAGTTTTCTGAAGGTCGTTGATAATTTACCATCCGTAGTGTCCATTACTTACCTTTTGACATTGCATATCTTTATAATATTCTGGACTTATAATATACACTTCAAAATTACTCTATATTGGGCATGTTTATTAAAGTATCCACAGTTATCAGCTTGTTATAATTGTGGAACATGTCAGAAGTAATTAAATAAAATAACAAGTTTAACGTGAATTTATTTATTTACAACTTGCCTTGTTCATAGTTACACTTTGAAGAAATAAAAAGATCTCATAGCTTAAATTGAAGACCTACTTTAAAGTCTATGACAATGTATTGCCACCAGGAGTTAAACCTGGCACGTTCTTCAAAACCGCCACATTTGGAATCAAAAATTGCTGCAAGATTTATCAAGGCAAATGTAGATTTTGATTCAAGGGAATCTGTCAAGTCTAAAATTGTATTAGGTTGCATTTGATTACATGTAAGTGGTATATTATTATTATTATTATTATTATTATTATTATTATTATTATTATTATTATTATTGTTATTGTTATTGTTATTGTTATTGTTATTGTTATTGTTATTGTTATTATTATTATTATTATTATTATTATTATTATTATTATTATTATTATTATTATTATTATTATTATTATTATTATTATTATTATTATTATTATTATTATTATTATTATTATTTGTTGCAGATGAGGTGCTTTCTCGACTTTAAACCAGGTGGTGCTCTCTGTCATATTCTAGCAACAATTTACAAGTTTAAAAGTGATCAAGGATGGAGAAGATTTGATTTTCAGGTCTGTATTGGAATTGTGCATTTCTCAAATAGGCTTATACCTAGGGATGTAAGGTCCAGTGAAGCTTTGAATATACTGCTTTCCTTGCTGTTACAGATGTCAAAATAAGGCATCAATTTGTTTACTGTTATCAGACCTTATGAGTGAGCTTTGGATATTGAGGAGTGAATGCTTTCCACTTCAACACATAAATATTGCTTACAAGTATACTCGTAGATGGTACTAATGTGCTTGGTTATGGATTCCCACCTACAGCCTGTACACTTCCACATTAAAACCTGGATTTGCTCTTCACTGTTATGTAATGCCTGGCATTTGGCAGTAAAGCCATTAGCCCTCATGCACTCCAGTATTTTTTATGATAGATCAGGGAGGTAACGCTGAGCAATTTCGTAGATGTTCTTCAGTTATTTTTTCCTCCTTATTATGTGGGAGGCAATTTGGGTTGTCATAAATTCCTATTGTAGTAAGATGTTTAGCTATGAAGTCATGTGCTGTGGTTAGATGAAAGTTAGCTACTGCAGATATACAGGGCTTTCTAATTGGCTTTTTACTGCTACACAGCCTTTTGCCTGTGCAAGTTTGAAGCTGCTGCGGGCAGGTTTGTCACTACTAACAAGCCGCTCGTAAAACATGTATAAAAATCTTACCTTATAGAAAATGCTGGAAATGTCATTAACGATGGTTTAATCGATCCACAGCTTCTGTTCTTTTCAGATGAGGGGTGGTTTCATCTAAATGGTCGCGTGAACACTTATAACAGTCATTATTGGGCATCTCAAAATTCACATCGTGTCCAAGAAATCTCTCATTATGATTGAGAGTTGGAGTTTGGTGTGCTGTTAGCGCTAGACGCATAATTGGTCCAATATTTTAGGACCAGACTAAATAAAGAGAGATACCGAAATGACATTTTGACCCCATTTTTTCGTGAACTGACAGAAGAGAAATCACATGGATGGTTTCAACAAGATTCTGCTACTGCCCATACTGTCCATGAATAAAATTAGGGAAGTGTTTGAAGACAGAGTGATTAGTGCTGGTGTATGGCCCTCTCGCTCCCCCAATCTAACAGTGTGTGATTTTTACTTGTGGGATAACCTGAAAGACAAAGTTTACAAGAAAAATCCTCACACATTGGAAGAACTAAAACAAAATATTAGAAATGAAATCACAGACATTACAGTTGTGAATCAGAATGTGTTTTCCAGATATAATGCCTATATAGCGGAGGAGGGACGACATTTCCAGCATTTTCTATAAGGTAAGATTTTTTATACATGTTTTACATGTGGCTTGTTAGTAGCAGCAAACTTGGCTGCGGCAGCTTCAAACTGGCAAAAGGCCGTGCAGCAGTGAAGAACCGGTTCGAAAGCCCTATATGTGGTATGTGAGGAATACTCTCTGGGTTGGAAATGGTAATATTCCATTGTTTTGTCTTACAATGTATTTTGTAGGCCATGAGATTGGTTTTCTTTATAAATATTTTTAATGATTCTTTTTATAGATGGGAAGCTTATGGTAGTAGGATTGGTTTGGGGTACTTTAGTTCCTTTCTTTGTAAGAAGGTCAGTAGTCTCATTTCTGGCAATTCCACAATATGCTGGTATCCATTTGAGACAGAATATTAGAAGACCCCAAAAGAAAATCGTTTATGTGAATATTTGTTAAGAGTGTAATTTGTTTTTTGATGTTGGTATGAGATGGTTAAATTACGAAAACATGTTACAGATGTTCATTGTTATGAACAACTAAGTTTGTTTAAACACGTCATAAATATTTCCATATTTAATTTTAATATATATGTATAAATATTAGAATTATATGTGTTCAATATTAATAGCAAAGGGAGAATAGCTAAAGATCGCTTCCCTAACAATGCGGGAACTATTTGATGAACGCATGTGCGGATGTATATGTGGCAGTCGGAATGACTGCAACTAAAAGAAAGGGGACTAGCGCCTAAATACTCAAGGTGATAAGACGCATTTTGGTAGCGTGTGAACATTGTAGAACATTTACCAGACTTTCATCAAGCTTTTGTTCCACTTTTTGAAAAAGTGGAAAGACTTAAATAATCTAAAATGGTGCTAAGAGGATTTATTTAAATGTAAAATAGGGAAAAAGTGTTAATAAAATAATACATTGTGGTGAAGAAACATCGTGTGATTTTTCATTCCATCCGTTACCATGCCCTGAGAGAAATAAGAGCCTCATCGCTCAAAATCGAAGCTACACTTCAATAAAAACAGCACCACATTGAAGTATTACTTGTTTGTGTAGTTTTTGGAGCTGCTGGAACATTTGTTGACATTCTTTAATTTTGAGAGACACCTTTCTATTTGTGTTTAGTGCATACATTGCCACTTTAGAATCTCATAGAATGATAATTTTTGGAATTTGTTTATCCTGTAGAGGAGATGTTGAAGGGAGAAATGTACGGCCAATATTTCTGTGTCGAAGTTTGTTGTGTGCGACCCAACTGATTGATAATTTGAAAACAATTTGCAAGTTATTCGTCTTCCTGAACTGTTGTTAATTGTAGATCAATCAGTATATATGGAAATCAATTTTCTGGTGCATATCTTTTATTTATAGCTTCTACAGGAGTTTTCATGTTATGAAGGCACAATAGCTTTTATGGAGAATCAGCGTGGTTTGCCATGTATGTTGTGCTGCTGCGATTACCGTGGTTTTGCTAGCTGGTTCCTAAACCACTGTCCATTTCATCATGATAATCAGCGGAACCTTTTTTCGCCAAGAAAACAAGTTTTGCACCCTGTACAAATCGTACCATCGGCATGCAATATTACAAAGCGTGGTCCGCAAGCAGTGGTGATTAAAGACCAGTGGATAACCCAGCCAAAAGCGCTTCTTCAGGAGTTTTTATAGTCCTATCCTTCCAAAGTTTTGATAGTGTGCCCTACATTCCAACTTGCATTAAGGTACACGATTTTCCTTACCTCTTTGCTGAATTGTTTTATTTTCCATAAATAGGAATGTTGCCACACTATAATATCATTTGTCTTAATCATAAATGATTTATTTCCTCTCTTTTCAAAATGAAAACCCATTTCCTTCCCTAAGCTATAAAATGTTAAATATTTAAAATTTGGCAAGTCCTCATCCTCATTGACTTTTTTCAACATGGTCAGCATTGTAGGGGGAATACTTTGAAATATAAATTCATGGACTTTGTGCCATATTTGCATTCAGAATCATTTTATCTTCCTGCTGGTTTTGTATGTATGCCGCGACATAGTGTTGGGACCCTTTTTACATTCTTTTCTTAATATAAAAAATATAGGCCTACTTACACCAGTCGCCTTATAAAGCTCACTAACAACAAACGAGTCACTGTGTCCAGGATTCTTTTTCTTTCAATAATCATGCACTCTGAGAATTGTTTTTCGCTCGCCACTTTTAATAATTTAGCCCTTTTTTCTGCGATCCATTCTGCACTGATCACTTAACTGGAATGCACATGATTACGAAACAACTTGTAAAACTTGCTCACACCTCAGATTCCCAAAACCTATTGAAAACCTGCGCTGAAATACAATGCCTTATTGGCCCTTCAACTGTCATACCACATCTGGTTTTCATAATCTTCACGACGGAAACATTTGCCTTTAAATGGTGATTCATGGATACTTTGGTACTGGAAACGTTCTATATGTATATAAAAAATAATTTTGTTATTTCCTTGACAACTTTGTCGCTGGAAGTTTATACGTGGACTTAAGAACGAGAATTAGCGACGACATTTTTCACTGTATAAACGAATCTTAATACTTTGTTTTAAGGTTTATTTTTTAAAAAAAAATATGTTTAGACATATTGATATAATCTAAATGCCAACGTGGCCTATAAAAGCAAGCGAATCGCCAGATATTTTTTCATTGCAATTGTTTCGGTTTAAAACCATGTTTTGACGTTTGGAGCGAGAAAGATGTTAAAAAATCTGCTTTCAACAAAGTTTTAGATTTTATTATTTTACAAAATATACAGTTATATAAAAGGTTTATCGTGCATACCATAGAATTCTTCGACACATTTCACACCGAAATGCATGTTCATACTTTATCTTAGTCACATTTGAAAACACGCACGTTTGTCAACGGCGCACTTGATTCTTCCATAAGAATAGAATGCTCCATAAGAGCCTGTTGTGCCTTCATGACGTAAAAGTTCCTGTAGTGCTAAGGCTTTTAATGTTTGATCAGGCGTTACAGATTTTAAGACCGGTACTTCTAAGCTAAAATGTGAAGTGGTAGATTAAAGTATTTTCTTTATGAAGAATATTTTCTTTTGAATGAGGTAAGTGGTATCGGTTTTTTACATTTGTGATTTTTGATATGAAACTTTCTTGGGATTTCAATTTGGTTTGTAAAAGTTGTCTTTTTTTTTTTCCCTCCATTTTGTTGATGCCAATCTTAACATTTTTTCATTTTGGATTAATGTCTGTTCTCCTAATGTTGAGGATATTGGATTTTAGGTTAGAGCTTGCATTGCTGTTATGGGTGTTGATTTGGCACCTCCAGTGATTAGCCTGAGTGATTTGGACATATTTCCAGTTTGTTAAGGTCAGAATTGTTTGCTGTAATTAATATATAATTAATATATCCCCATTGTAGAGGATAGGTTTGGTGAACATTTTATATGTAGTATTCAAAGTGTGTTGGGAACTATAGCATTGGCTCCTGCTAATCTTTTTAGAAGTGGGAATCCTTTCGTTGCTTCATTCGTTGTTGTTTCAGAATGGTTTTTCCATGAAAGTTTTGAATCAAGAATAGTCCCTAGATATTTTGTTTGTGATGCTTGGTTTAAGGATATTTTGTTATAATGTGGGTCTATTTGAAGGTTCTTTTTCTTAAGGCTAAATATTTCAAATGTAGTTTTATTTGTATTTACAGACATGATTTTGTTTTATGGTTCCACGTTTTTAGTCTATTCAGGGCCATTGTCATTGATGCTTTGGATTTGTTTAATTTAGGCA
This sequence comes from Tenodera sinensis, assembly GCA_030765045.1. Classification (NCBI taxonomy): domain Eukaryota; kingdom Metazoa; phylum Arthropoda; class Insecta; order Mantodea; family Mantidae; genus Tenodera; species Tenodera sinensis. The sequence goes on from CM060963.1 coordinate 130,102,831, forward strand.
ATGTTCATAAAATCATGTTGTCTGCAAGGAGAGCTGTCTTAATGTCAGAAGATATGACAAATGTCGGGAGATCATTATCATAAATGTTTAAGAGAGTTGTACTTTATACTGATCCTTGTGGAATTTTCACTTTTATTTGCTTATGTTTGGATATACTATCATTGAACTTTGTGGCACAGAAACATTGATAGAAATTGTGTGAGCCAATTTACCATATGGCAAATGCCTAGCTTTGTTAGCTTTTTGAATAGTGTATATCTCCACACTGTGTTGAAAGCCTTTTCAAAGAACACAGCTAGTATTAAAGCTAGAGATTTCTTTTGGGCTTAAAAGCTGTGGTCTGCTGGAGTTTAGAGGTCCAGAAATTTCGTCCACACTTGTGGTGGACATCATCAGTGGCGTGGTCCGAGTCTTCTCGGCGAAGGTTCAGTTACAACAGAATCATTTATGGTTGGAGGTGCCGTATTTATATCTGGGTTGCTCACAGGGAATTGGCTGGGCTTGAGCGAGAGGTGTGTGTTAGATGAGCGGGGCTTCTCTGCTTTGATTGGTGAATGATTTACGTGATTTCTCTGCATTAGTGCTTTGTTTTTATGCTCAAGTATCGGATGCCAGGTTTTGTTCAATTTTAGAGCTTCTTCCTTTCTATTAAAATTATTGGGGTGTTTGTAAATTTCAATGGCTTCACGTTGTAGTCTGGAATCACACTATTGATTACATAACTAATATTGAACTTACTCAACATTCCACCTTTGTAAATGATTTTCATCTATCTGATCATTGTGCAGAAATAATTGATATTTTTAATTGTAATTGTGAATTAAAGAAAGAAACACAGATCCAAAATGGATTAGTCAATGATGCTAATTTAATGAGGCTGCAGAAAATGGTATTTGAGAATTGGGTATCTGTGTACTCTATACTGATGTTAATGAAAAATGGAATATGTTTTTTAACATCGTACTAGCACATTTTAATGCAGCTTGCCTTATAAAGACCAAGAGTCTGAGTAATAAAGCTAAACATAAAAAAAAAGCAGTCAAATGAATTAAAAAATTTACGTAAGAGAATGAAATCCATGTATGAACTTTATTGTATGACTAAATTGGATTTATATAATAAATATAATAAAATACTAAAAAAAGGAATATGCTAAGGCACTTTCCTTACAACTGTATCATACCCGTAGCTCGGCAATTAGGCAGGCTACTGTAACACAAAAACAGCATGGAGTTTAATAAATAAGCATAGGAAAGTGGTTAGTACTGACAATATTAGTTTGTGTCGATGGGCACCTGTTGCAAAATCAAAATGATGTATGCAGTAAATTTAATCAGTACTTCATATATGAAATCAATACACCCCTAATCAATTATGAACTTAAAAATACAAATGCACACACTATCTCATGCCAACTGATAGACCTGAAATTATAAAATAACCTAAAGAAGCAAATCTTGTATGGCTGGGATGGAATTTCTTCTTTTATATTGAAATTTTTTAAGCATGAATTGACTGATATATCATACACTTGATAAGTACCTCAATTGAGCATACTATTTTTGCTGAATGCTTGAAGATCAGCACCAACATATCAATATTTAAAAAAGGTGATAAATGTAATATAAATTATTATTGACACATAACTCTTACCTCTGTATTTATTTATGCCAACATACTTACTGTTGGTGTTTTTAAACACACAAACCGTGTGTGGGAAATGTTTGAGGGTCTGTGGTTCAAATCCCAGGTATGGCATTGAATTTTTCAGTTCCAATTCTACCTCTCTTATCTATCTAGTAAGTTGCTTGAAAAAGCTATGAATTCAAGATTGATTAATTTCTTAAACAAATATGACATATTAAAGTAACTCAACATGTTTTTAGGAAGAATTACTCAACTAGTACTGCTGTTATGGATCTATAAGAAATTTTCGCGTTATGAAGGCACAACAGGCTCTTATGGACCATGCTATTCTTATGGAAGATTCACGTGCGCTGTTGGCAAATGTGCATGTTTTCAAATGCAACTAAGATAAAGTATGAACATGCATTTCGGTGTGAAATGTGTCGAAGAATACTATTGCATGCATGATAAACCTTTTATTTAATTATATAGTTTTTAAAATAATAAAATCTAAAATTTTGTCGAAAGTAGATTTTTTAACATCTTTCTCGCTCCGAACGTCAAAACATGGTTTCAAATCGAAATAATTGCAATGAAAAAAATCTGGATTATGCGCTTGCTTTTGTAGGCCATGTTGGTATTTAGATTATATCAATTATTCTAAACATATTTTTCTAAATAAATAAAGTTTAAAACAAAGTGTTAAGATTCTTCATTTATATAGTGGAAAACGTTTTCGCTGGCTAATTCTCGTTCTGTAAGTCCATGTAAAAACTTCCAGCGACAAAGTTGTCAAGGAAATAACGAAATTATTTTTTATACACATATAGAACGTCTCCAGTACCGAAGTATCCATGAATCAGCATTTAAAGACAAATGTTTGCGGCACGCCGGACGAAAGCTGGTCCTCGTGTCTTGGAGATGATGAAAACCAGATGTGGTATGACAGTTGAAGGGCCAATAAGGCATTGTACTTTAGTGCAGGTTTTCAATAGGTTTTGGGAATCTCAGGCGTGAGCGAGTTTTACAAGCTCTCTGGTAATTATGTGCATTGCAGTTAAGTGATCAGTGCGGAATGGATCGCAGAGAAAAAGGCGAAATTATTAAAAGTGGTGACCGGAAAACAATTCTTAGAGTGTATGATTATTGAAAGAAAAGAACCCCGGATACAGTGACTTGTTTATTGTTAGTGAGCTTCATAAGGCGACTGGTGTAAGTAGGCCTACAATTAAGAGGTAGAACTGGAACTTAAAAATTCAATGCCACAACTGGGATTTGAACCACAGACCTTCCGCTTGCCGGGCGGACGCTCTAACCACTGAGCTATTGTGACAAACTGCCAGAATGGCATTAAATTCTCAAGCCAGTTTGTATTTCTCCTGGTAACCCACAAAGGCAGTCTCACATCAGAGACAATTACCCCAATGGTGACTTACTATTGCAAGTACTTTATATCCCAGGATTAAATAACCTTCACATGGTAATTATCATTTATTTATGCCAACAAACTTACTGAGACGCGGACGCTCTAACCACTGCCAACAAACTTACTGAGAGTTTGTTGGCATAAATAAATGATAATTACCATGTGAAGGTTATTTAATCCTGGGATATAAAGTACTTGCAATAGTAAGTCACCATTGGGGTAATTGTCTCTGATGTGAGACTGCCTTTGTGGTTTACCAGGAGAAATACGAACTGGCTTGAGAATTTAATGCCATTCTGGCAGTTTGTCACAATAGCTCAGTGGTTAGAGCGTCCGCCCGGCAAGCGGAAGGTCTGTGGTTCAAATCCCAGTTGTGGCATTGAATTTTTAAGTTCCAGTTCTACCTCTTAAACTTTGCCCACACACGGCTTGTGTGTTTAAAAACACCAACAGTAAGTTTGTTGGCATAAATAAATGATAGGCCTACATTTTTTATATTAAGAAAAGAATGTAAAGAGGGTCCCGTCACTACACCGTGGCTTACATGCAAAACCAGCAGAAGATAAAATATGATCATTTTGAATGCAAATATGGCACAAATTTCCTGAATTTCTATTTCAAAGTATTCCCCCCTACAATTCTGACCGTGTTGAAAAAAGTCAATGAGGATGAGGACCTGCCAAATTTTAAATATTCAACCTTTTATAGCTTAGGGAGGAAATGGGATTTCATTTTGAAAACAGAGGAAATAAATCGTTTATGGTTGAGACAAATTATATTATAGTGCGGCAACATTCCTGTTTATGGAAAATAAAACAATTTAGCAAAGAGGTAAGGAAAATCGTGTACCTTGATGAAAGTTGGGTATCAAAAGTTTGGAAAGATAGGAAGCGCTTTTTGCCGGGTTATCCACTGGTCTTAAATCACCTACCTCTCGCGGACCACGATTTGTAATATTGCATGTGGATGGTACGATTTGTACAGGGTGCAAAACTTGTTTTCTTGTAAAAAGGTTCTGTTGATTATCATGATGAAATGGACAGCGATAGATTTGAACAGTAATTCAGGAATCAACTAGCAAAACCACGGTAATCGCTGCGGCGCAACATACATGGCAATGCCGCGCTGATTCTCCATAAGAGCCATTGTGCCTTCATAACGTGAAAACTCCTTATAGCACTAGTATTGTGCTCACAGTTAGACAAGGGTAATCAATGAGAGGTAGAAGTGGAACTGAAAAACTCCATGTCACAGCTGTTCAGATCACTTTAGACGTTTTAACTGTTTTGAGCTTATCTTTTAGACAAGTTTTACATTTTTAACTGTTTTAGCTTCCCTGTTTTAATATTTAATTTTAAATTTTAGGTGGTGGTGAGTTTTTCCGTTATATATAATATATTGACTCGGGGCTCTAATGACCTAGCTGTCGACGGGCCCTTAAACCCTAATCACTCACTCAATCTCACAACTGGGATTTGAACCATAAGCCCTCAGTTCTCCAAGCAATTCGTATTTCTCCTACTAAACCACAAAGGCAGTCTCACATTAGAGACAATTACTCCAATGTCTGTGGTTCAAATCCCAGCTGTGACACTGAGTTTCAGTTCCTATTCTACCCCTCAAACATTGCCCACACTTGGCTTGTGTGTTTAAAAACACTAACAGTAAGTTTGTTGGCATAAATAAATAAATAGATAAATAAATAATTGTTACTGGACAAATTAGAAACTTATGGTATCAGAGATAATATGCATAACCTATTAGGATCTTATTTAACTAACTGTAAACAATCTACTAGATATAATATTAATAATAATAATAATAATAATAATAATAATAATAATAATAATAATAATAATAATAATAATAATAATAATAATAACAATAATAATAACAATAACAATAATAACAATAATAGTAATAATAATAATAACAACAATAACGGCAACGGCAACAGTAATAAGAAGAGGCAGAGGAGGAAGAAGAGGAGGAGGAGGAAGAAGAGGAGGAGGAAGAAGTAGATGAGGGGGACGGAGGAGGAAGGAAGAGGAAGAAGGAGAAGAGAAGAAGAAAAGAAGAAAAGAAGAAAAGAAGAATTGTTTCATCAGGTGTTATAAATCACCATATGCCACAGTTAAATATGGTGTTCCGCAGGGTTCTGTACTTGGCACCCCTCTATTTCTATTGTATATTAACGACATACCCTGTTACGAAAACTGCAAAAATGTCTCCTATGCTGATGTTACTACTTTACTTTGTTTGCATCATTCTGTAAGTCACTTGGAAAATCAAATGGATAATACATTAGTGGACACTTCTGTGTATTTGGAACAAAGCAATTTAAAAATGAATATGGATAAACCATATTGTTACATTTTAAGTATGGAAGAGGCATTGGCAAAAAACCCTTTAATTTTAAAATTAAATAGTGCTAGTATTGATAATGTTCAACACGTTAAATTTCTTGGTCTAATTTTAGATAAAAATCTTTCATTTGATCAACTAATTGACTTTGTAATAGAGTAAGCACCAGTTTATATTTGTTAAGGAGGCTGTCAAATATTTAAACATCTCAGCAATGCGAATGGCTTATTTTGGTATGATTTGTACGGGTGATGATTTTTCACATTAGCGATAAAGTGTGAATTGCATATAAAAAGGCTATACTTGCATATTTGTATTGTTCATGATCAATAAATTCACTTTAAACATGTTTTGAATATGCAATAAAATGCAAAATCCACCTAAAATGCTAAATGAGTATCAAAATGGAAATGGAATGGAATACGAAATGGACATGTTTTTTTAAAGAAAATACATTTTATGCGATTTAGTGATAATATTAACAAGTTTGCTTCCACAAATATTGTATCCATGTGGCACTGAAAAGCTTGGTTGCAGGTAGGAAATTGAAGAAATAACAGGTCTTCAACCTCACCCATGCCATTCATCAAAATAGTTTATCTCAGCCCAAGCCTATTGTCTGTGTGTGTCTTAGAAAATTCCAGGACAGATTTTAAGTTTACAATTACATCCACAATACACTTTCTTCCTTCCTCTGCTTAAAATGGTATAGTCCAACAATGTCCTCAGTTACCTGACTGGTATTTTGAAGCTGCATATTATTGTTCGGGCTTACCAACAGTTCTTTATTTGACCATATATTATTTTTTATTTATTATATAAATGTAAATGATAATTATATTTAGTGAGATTTCATTATATTTGTTGTATCTTATTGCATTTAGGCAGTATTTTCTTACAGTTATGAATTTAATTTATTTTTAAAAATGGCCAGTTTCCTGGGTTAACCTAACATATAAATTTTCTGTAAAATGCTACAAAACACTATAATTATAAGAAATGTGAAAACACTAAAAGTGCTAAATAGTAAAATCAAAATGCTGAATTTATAATTTCAAAATCCTAAAAATCACCATCCCTAATGGTTTATCATTACTTACATTATGGGACTGAAGTGTGGGGAGGCTGATACTACAAAAGAAATGTATAAGAACTATGTATGGACTTCATGGTAAGACGTCATGCTGTGATACATTTAAAAACAATAACATGTTTACAATAATTTCTTTATATGTATATAAGGTGATCTTATATATTGTAAATAAGAATGTACACACACCCACTGTAATAGTCAATTGTACATTTATAACCAAGACCAGAAGTTTAGGCATTATGTCATTAAAATAGGCAGACAAAAAGGCATTATAAATAACTAAGGAAAAAAGGTATTATAAACATTAAAATAGGCAATAAAAGGTAATTAGAAAAACCCATTTATTTAACAGTACACTATTCAATAACTTAATCATATTTTAAAGAACTTCAAAATTTTAAACAAATGCTAGTGTTGTAATTGACACAGAAATGAAGTATTTTTTAAAAAGGGCCTGTGTATTGCAATACCTTATTTGTTGCACATGTCAAGCAAATGCTTTTTTAAGTTCTCTGGGGTCATGTTGAGTCTCATGTCAGGTGACACATTTTTCATATGACAAAATGACCTTTCAAGATCGACAGAGGTTATTGAAGCAAATCTAAAACATAGCAGCATTGTAGGACCCATTTCAACTGCAACAGAATTATCACCTTGTAGAGTTTTTTAAATGGTTCTAAGTTTTTCCAGATCACAATTTTTCGATAACACTTTTTTACACTTTTCGCTAACTAATGAATCTCGTTTCCCTGGCACACTGTCCAGTCTTTGCACTGCATCATCCACAATTTTCACTGACTTTGTTAAAGATTGTTCTTTATCTTGAAGCTGGCAGATCACTTGTGGCAGAAACCCAAACTCGGCTGCAATGAAAGTTGTCATTTTTCACTTCCAGAGAGTTGAGAAGTTTCTTAGCTGCTACAATTGAAGATGCTTCACCCTCCAGAGCATTGACCACTTCAGTTATACTCTGAAAACTTAAAGCGTAGTGAAGTGCTGCTGATATCCATGTCCCCCATCTAATTAGTTAGGTTGGGGAGGGGCATAGGTACATCTGGTGCAGTGGTTTTAAATGTCAGGATTCTTGATGAGGCTTTCATAAAGATCTTCTAATAGTGGAAATGAATTTGTCAACATCTGGAAACAAGCATCGTATCTCTTCTGACACTCTGTGAATGAACCGTGTGCTACGCTGGTCACATGAAGCATTTTTGGAAATAGCACTTACAACGCTATTGCAGCCTTTTTCATATATGGTGCAGCGTCACTGCTGAAAAGTAAGACATGGAATTGTCTCTTCAGGCCACAGCAAATTTAATGAACTGCCTAATAACTGCATGATAGTTGAATTAACTTTCTTAAGACACTCTGTTGTAAGCAGGAATGGTTTCAGTAATTCATCTTCTGTAGCATCTAACGGTCCAATAACAACATTGGCAATTAAATGACCCATGGCATCAGTTGACTCGTTGATAGAAATCCAGATCTTATTTTTCATTTTATCTTGAATGATTTTCATTGTGTCACTGTAACATTTGGTTAAGTAACATTTTTGCAAAGTTGACTCGCTAGGTACAGATTGGTTAGCATACTTCTCCAAAAACTGATAATGTAGGATTCTGTAATTTCCACAAAGGGATTCTGGTGCTGAGGAAAGCTTTATATAAGTTGAATGCAAATTGGGATTTTCGACTCGATGTTGCAACTGCTGTTGGAAGCAAAGAAATCTTCTTCCCAGTAGCCTTGAAGTGTATTTTTATGTTTGATTGTGCAGATATGTTGAGATATAAAATACTTCCTTTTGTAGTTAACTGACTGCTCGCATATTTTGCATTGAGTACTTTACCAAGGGTACAGAATATGTTGGATCCACAGTATTAAATAACTTTGTAATTTACTGCATAAAGGAACACTGAATTAGGGCATCTTGCTGCTAGCGTCAACAATGTCACTATGAAAACTAAATGAAAAATAAAACTTAAACCCACACTCATTATTACCTTTTAAAATAAACCGAAGCGGTAATTCAAAAGCTTTCTGTATAAACTTAGGCTTTCACGGCCAGTGTCTTCACTATTAGATATGTACCCATGAATGGATACCGGTCTTAGATAAACTTTCAGACACACACAACAGTTGTAATAAAACCCCACCTACAACCAGCCCGCCAACTGGTACGAGCCAATCACTACCGTAGCCAGCGCAGCAATGCCCCACCCACCCTCACCATGTTAAAAACCCTAACGGACATTAACGGTCTTTGCTTCGACATCTCTCTCTCTCTGCTTCCACATTCGAATTCTGACCAGTGCAGACAGCAGATCGTGTTACCCTGATGATGCCAAGCGTAGTACTTGGCAAAACGTTGGTATCTACAATGCCTTCTAGACCATGGCCTACAAGCCCGGAAGAACTAAAAATATCTAATAGTTAAACACTTTCTGTTATCTGTACATTTATTTGTGCGACAGCACTCATTGTTGCAAAGAAAATAACTAAGAACGCCTAGGTTTTTGGAAACTTAATACATTCAGCAGAGACCCAAAGGTATAATTTGTACAGACTCCCTTTCAAATTGAAGATAGATTTGACACATTTAAAAAGGCATTCTGTCTAAGTTCCAGTCTCTGGTTATAACACACGTGGTAAGGAAGAACAAGAACATAGAACTAGAATAAGCTACATACTTCAATTTTACTGGATTTTTACTGCACTTACTACCCAAAAATAGACAGATAAGTAGCGGAATATTAGTTGGAGTCAAAAAGGATATTAAAACCTCCTTTGAAATTGTTAAAGAAATGGATAACACAGATAAAAGTGAATTAATAAAGCTAAATTTTTGGGATAACAAAACACATCTACATTTATACAGTATTTACAATCCTCCCAGGAATGAACCAGATCTCTCACTTGTTGACCAATTAAATAAAACAATCGTAATTGGGGATTTCAATGCACATTCCAAAAGATGGGGTTATGAAAAAGTGGATTCTACAGGGAAGATAGTGGAAGAATTTTTGAATACCACAACTTTTGAATTGATTTATAGTAAAGAAGATCCCACAACCTTCATACATTATTCTGGAGCGGGCAGTAACCCAGACCTCTTGTTAGCTACAACAGATATTGTTTCAAAAATTAAAAAACAAGTTATAGAAGATCCAAGTTCTGGTCACAGAGCAGTAATTGCTGATATAAAACTAGAGAACACAAATAACAGTCAAGGTCTTACGAATCTGTATTGGAACTTCAAAAAAAGCAGATTGGAACAAATATAAAACTGAATTAGAACATAAATTTAAAGAACAAACAAACTCACAGCTGCATGACCAACCAGATCATATGAACAAAGAATTCTGTAAAGTCATCCTAGAAACTGCAAAAAAACATATTCCTCGTGGAAGAATTAAAAATTTCAAACCCTTTTGGAACCTCCAGTTAGAAGAACTGAAAAAGCAAAGCGATATAGCTAGAAATACAGCTGAACAAACATAAAACATATCAGATACAGAAATATGCCGGAAGAAATGTGCCTCACTAAAAAAAGAAATTAATACTGCTAAAAGGAATCACTTTAATAATTTCTTAGACAAAATGGATTATAGGACAGATGGTAACAAAGCTCATAAGTTCATAAAAATGTCAAGGACAGGAAAGAAAACAACAGCACACCTATCATACACAACAATAAAATGTTAGTAAATGATGCAGTCATAGCCGAAACATTCAATAAATATTATGCTAATTCACACAAAGTAACAAGAAATAATAAAAACGAACGTAAAGAATTTAAGAAAGATTCGAAACAAGAAAGAGAATGTAATCCTAACACTCAGTGCAATATCTTTTTTCAAAATTTTAATATGCAAGAATTGAACATTGCAATAAATAATCTAAAAAACAAAAAGTCTCCTGGACCAGATCACATACATCCAGAGTTCATAAAAAACCTTGGAAAAACAGCAAAACAACAACTACTGAAACTCTACAATCTATCCTGGAAAACCACTGTACCTGCTGAATGGCGAAAAGCAATAATTGTCCCCTCTTGAAGAAAGACAAAACAGCATCAGAAATAAAAAATTATAGACCAATAGCTCTTACCAGCATAATAGCAAAAGTGATGGAAAGAATGGTGTCAAACAGTTTAAATTGGTTCCTAGAATCACAAAATTTAATATCCCCATGTCAAGCTGGATTCAGAGAGTTCCACTCTACAAGTGAACAAGTCTTACTTCTCAGTCAAGAAATCAAAGACTCCTTCAATAGAAAAGAAGATAATTTATCAGTTTTTATTGATTTTCAAAGTGCATATGATTCTATATGCAGAACAAAACTACTAAAGAAAGTAAAAAAAATAGGGATACAAGGTCCAATGTTTTCATGGCTATGTCATTTCCTAACACAACACTTGATTGCAACCAGATATGGAAGATATATATCTAAATATAAACAAGTACACCGTGGTTTACCACAAGGTGCAGTGCTCAGTACTTCACTTTTTAATATATTTATTAATGATCTACCACAACAAATACAAGAATCAGGCGTGAAGTGTGCACTATTTGCTGATGATTTAGTAATGTGGACCTCAAAACCAAAAAGCAAAAGTACAGAACTAGAAAAAACCATGCAACAATCCTTAACCAACTTACAAAGGTGGACCAAAGAAAATTTAATGACTGTTAATACAACTAAATCAAACTACCAAATCTTTTCACTAAGAAAAAAACCACTAAAAATAAAACTAAATTTTGAGGGTCAACAATTACCAGAAACAAAGGAAGCAAAGTATTTAGGAGTTACATTTGATACCAAACTTACATGGACCAAACAAATAGAAAATGTAAAACAAAGAGCAGAGAGGCACCTTTCACTGTTAAAACGTCTAACAGGAATGAAGTGGGGATGTTCCAGAACAACGCTTAACACAACATACATACGCCGCATCTAACTGCCGACAACCGTAGGTCACGCATCGCATTATTGTCGGCACTACCGCAAAGGAGCCGAAGGAAAGAGACGGAGAATGGCCGCATTGTTGGGCGCTTGCCGAAAGAGAGAAAGTGATAGAGGCTTCTAGAACTGTCTGCTTTGTGTTTCACCGCTAAATAAGTGAACGTTCCGGAAGCTTCCACAATAGTGCCTGGGAGATATAAATAGCGGTAAAGTGTGAGAAGAGTCAGTCAGACGTACGTGAGCGTTGAGTAGTGCCGACGGAGAACAGTCAGACGTATGTGAAGGTTGAGAGTCGTGCCGACGGAGACGGACAGACGATGTGGAGAGTTGTGCCGACGGAGAAGAGTTAGTTCTTTGTGTTACGAGTTCGAAGCCGTGCTGTTGGAGAATCGGAAAAGACTTTCTTGTTGTTGCAACGAGTGTACAAAGTTACTGTTTACGGAAATAAAAGTGTTTATCTCGACTACATCTGTCGTATTTACTTCACACACAACCAAACCAAAAAGTCACACTGGTGTCGGAAGTGGGATTCGTCGAATTACTTCTAGTTTCGTTACATCGTCGTTAGAAGTTGCAACGTTAGAACCAAGATGGAGGGAGATTCGGAAACCAGGATGATGGCAATGATGAAAGAATTATTTGCCAAAATGGAAACGTCATACGACAGCCTCGCTGCCAAAATGGAAACGAGAAACGACAACCTCGTTGCCGAGCTGAAAGAAGTAATGAAGACGAGAAACAACCTCGTTGCCGAGCTGAAAGAAGAAATGAAGACGAGAAACAACCTCGCTGCCGAGCTGAAAGAAGAAATAAAGACGAGAAACAACCTCGCTGCCGAGCTGAAAGAGATGAAGACGGAGCTATCGGCGAAAATTGACGGCGAACTGATTGGCGTGACGGAAGGCGTGGAAGAACTCGGCGAAAAGGTGGAAGACCTCTGCCAGCACGTGGACGTCGTGGAGGACGACGGGGAACGTCTTGGCGCCCTGGTAGTAAGAGTTGACGAGAGCGTCAAAGTACTGGATGCCAGGGGCAGACGGAATAGCGCGGAGCCGGGGAGGGAGCACCTAGTGGCCGAGGCGACAGTTGCGCCCGTTTCGGATGATATGAGGGAAGACGTGGAACAACTCGGCGAACTGATTGGCGCGAGGGAAGACGTGGAACAACTCGGCGAACGGATTGGCGTGACGGAAGACGTGGAACAACTCGGCGAACGGATTGGCGTGACGAAAGACGTGGAACAACTCGGCGAACTGATTGGCATGACGGAAGGCGTGGAAGAACTCGGCGAAAAGGTGGAAGACCTCTGCCAGCATGTGGACGTCGTGGAGGACGACGGGGAACGTCTTGGCGCCCTGGTAGTAAGAGTTGACGAGAGCGTCAAAGTACTGGATGCCAGGGGCAGACGGAATAGCGCGGACCCGGGGAGGAAGCACCTAGTGGCCGAGGCGACAGTTGCGCCCGTTTCAGATAACGAAAGTGTACGTCTCGGGGAAGACAAAGGGGCAGTTCAGGGACGTCGTCGGGGATCCTCTGGAGGAGTGTGTCGGGTACATAACCAACCAGGATACGACGTGGAGGACGATCAGCAGGGAAGCGCACAAGCAAACGAGCATCACGCGAGAACCGACTTGGCATGTGACATGGGGGGACCGTCGGAGCCATCCAATCACCTGACGCATAGTGCCGTGAACGGAAGAATGGTGGACATCATCGTGGACGGCAGGATACAGGAGAGGCCGTGCCGAGCACGAGTGAACACGAGTGCAGCGGTGGACGCGACTCGCGCGGATGTGGCGGGGTTTGTTGCCAGACCCATCGGAAGCAAGGTGGCTGCAAAGGTGCGCCAGAGAGGTCGGCGGACATGGTACCCAGTGAGCCGTTTCCAAGTGCGCAGGATGGCCCGTCAACACACCAGGAAGAAGGGCAACTGGACGAAGGACCGTCAAGACCGGCGGTACTGTTGCAGAATTTCGAAGCAGGATGGCATACATCGTCCTACCCAGACCAAGGGACACTATCCGACAGCGATACCTAGGATCGTGCCTCCTGGAGAAGAGGTTCGATGGGTTAGTCCACCGGGGCGCAAGGGAGATGCCGCAGTGATAGTGCTGGTCGGGACGACCAGCTCTGAGGAGGGAGCAGTGTCACCGCGCCCGCCGCATCTAACTGCCGACAACCGTAGTGTCACGCATCGCATTATTGTCGGCACTACCGCAAAGGAGCCGAAGGAAAGAGACGGAGAATGGCCGCATTGTTGGGCGCTTGCCGAAAGAGAGAAAGTGATAGAGGCTTCTAGAACTGTCTGCTTTGTGTTTCACCGCTAAATAAGTGAACGTTCCGGAAGCTTCCACAATAGTGCCTGGGAGATATAAATAGCGGTAAAGTGTGAGAAGAGTCAGTCAGACGTACGTGAGCGTTGAGTAGTGCCGACGGAGAACAGTCAGACGTATGTGAAGGTTGAGAGTCGTGCCGACGGAGACGGACAGACGATGTGGAGAGTTGTGCCGACGGAGAAGAGTTAGTTCTTTGTGTTACGAGTTCGAAGCCGTGCTGTTGGAGAATCGGAAAAGACTTTCTTGTTGTTGCAACGAGTGTACAAAGTTACTGTTTACGGAAATAAAAGTGTTTATCTCGACTACATCTGTCGTATTTACTTCACACCCACACCACCAAAAGTTACACTATAAAACCATTATTTACTTACTGCAGCGAAGTTCTTGTAACAGCAAACACAAAAAAAATTCAAAGCTTTCAAAACCAAAGTCTGAGATTAATTACAGGTGCTATCAAAACCACACCAATAGCAGCTATGGAAATACTAACCAACCAATATCCCATTGAATATGAAATAGAAAAAGCGGCTCTTATTCAACACGAAAAGTTGATCAGACTCCCATTCAATACATGGCACAAGAGAAATTTTACACATACACTAAAGACTCAGGAGAGCTTTCTTTCCAAAATTCAAGACATCAAGAAAAATGTACACCTTCCTAATTCAAAGGAAAACTTCATATCTAAAGTCAATCCAACACATACATTAGACATCACATATTATTTACACCTGACAGAAGAAGTTAAAAAAAGTGATACTCCAACTAGTGTTCTAAAATTATTGGCATTAGAGACAATCTATACTAGATTTCCAGAACACGAATGGCTCCATATTTATACTGATGGATCATTGATATCAAACCAAGATGGAGCAGGTGCTGGAGTCACATGTCACCTCTTTTCCTATTACAAATCTTTAAGTTATGGAACTACTAACTTTGATGGAGAAATTGAAGCAATTCGAATGGCCCTACAAAATCTTTTGTACAGAATTTCACATTTTCAGCAAGCAGTTATTCTCTCAGATTCCAGGGCAGCAATTATAGCAATTACTTCCAAGTTGTCACCAAAAACCCAAACTATTATAGAATGTTGGAAGATGCTTAGCCATCTAACAGCACTTCAAGATCACCTAGTCTTCCAATGGATACCGGCTCACTGTGGACTGTGTGGTAATGAGAAAGCTGATTTTCTTGCAAAAAAGGGTACCAGCGGTGTACAAAAATCTATAGTTAATCTACCATTTTATGCAGCTAAAAGATTAGTCAACTCTGAATTCAAAAAAATTATTGCAAAATATTACTATGAAAAATCAAAGAATAAAAGATGGAAACTACCAAACATTCAAACAGTGATTCCTGAGTATCCTCGGAAAACAGCAGTTGCAACCTTCAGGTTGATTACAGGACATGATTGTCTGGCAAAACATTTAAACAGAATTGGGATATATTCTTCACCACTCTGTCCTCTATGTGATCTGCAAGAGGAAATGGATCGAGACCACCTTCAAATATGCCCGGCCACTTCTAGTGCCCCATCCATCAGTGAAAAATATTGGAGAGCAAGAGGATTAATGACTTCATTGTCAGAAATCCAGCATTAGCTAACAACAGAATAAGCTACAACTGAACATAACCCACTAATAAATGGGGTGAAATTATACAACAAATTACCAAGTACGATAAAAGATAAACAGGGTACAAAATTCAGCAAAGAATTAAAGAAGTACTTAATTGATAAATGTTTGTATAGAGTAGATGAATTATAATATTTAATGATTAGTTGTAGACTGTATATTGACAACTTGACTATGGGCAAATAAATATTAGTATTCTGTTATGTTGGACAATATACTTTATAACTGTTTATAATTATATTTGTAACTATAATTTATTATTGTTTTGTTACTGCAAGTCTGTAGATTATCTCAGGATAAGAACATTTTTTGTAATATTTCAATGGGCATGTCTTATGTAAAATGATCTATGGGCAATAAATTTCAATTTCATGATGTGAATTTATTTAGATAATGATAGACTTTTTTAGCATCCTTTTATAATCAGATTTTTCAGTAAAATTAGTGAAAGCCTTTTTTGTTTTTGCTGCATGGATTTCTTTTTTAAATTCAGCAGCTTTCTTTCTCCATGTTTGTAGTACATCTAAGGGGTATTTGGATAGTTACGCCTGTTGTCTTGCTGAGTTCCTATCTTGTTTGAAAATTGATAATTCAGGGGTCTAGAAGGGTTTTATGTTGTTTCATTTTTCCTCTTGGGATCCATTTTTTGGCTGCATCAAGAAGTACTTTACAAATGGTTTTGTTCATTTTTCTATAGACATGTTTGTTTGGGGGATAAGATTAAGTTCATAATCGGTTTTTTCTGTGAATTTTGACCAGTTAGCTTTTTGGAAGTTCCAGGAGTATGTTGGTGTGCATTGCGGTTTATTCTTACTGTGTTGTATTATAGTAGCAATTATTGCTCGATTTTCTTACCCAAAGTCTTCAAAGATACATTCATGTAATTTTATCTTTGAAGTCTGATAATATTATTAGTAGGTCTGGTTAAGTACAATTACCACTACAGTGCAAGTATATTGGTAAGTCAGAAGGTTTATATATGAGGTCTAATTGAGTTGTATTTATTACTTTTTCAATGGTTTTGCCACATGTATTATAATTTTGGTATCCATTCTCAAATTGGAGAATGGGCATTAAGACATTTATTATATCCAGAGTAGGGTTATTATTTAGCGGATTGTAGATTCCATAAATTTTGTAATGTAGATTTTCTTTCCAGACTTCTATTAGGATTATTTCTAGTTTGTTTTGGTTTTGCATCTCTTTAATGAGTTTAAATGTTGTAGGGATATTTATTCTGACTCCTGTTATAATCCCACGAGCTATTTGACAAGCTTTAGGAAGTATGTGTTGCAATCAGGAAATTGAAAATATTTCACCTGCTCTGTTGATGTATTGGTTTATTGTATAATAAACACATCTTTTTATCCTTTATGTAGTTCAGCTTTTTTGCTGTGTGTAAGACCTCCGGTATTCCATTGGAGTATATTTAGATGGTTGACTTTTACATGACATTGACCTGTAGATGTCCCCCTCAGGAGATGTGATTGGGGACTACAGCTCTGGAAAATTTATCTAAAGATGTCATCCTCATATGGCATATATGTAACTGCTTTTTAAGAGAACACCAGTTTTTTAATTGTTATGGTGGTTTTGTCGTTCACTCACACAGAAGCCCCTGTATTAGTGAAAGGCCATACCTTTCGGTCAATGGGTCCTTTTTGAGTTCCCTGACCATTTTTACAAGTGCCAATTGTGAAACATTCCTATGCTGTGACAGGCCAGCATAATAAAGAGAAGGAAGAAGAGAGAAATGATGCCCTAAGCCTCAGGTGCTCTTAATACCATTGGAGTCATAAAAAGTAACAGTTCAGATTTTGTGATGTTTCGCTTGTCTTCCTCTGATAGAGACAACCTCTTGATAAGTAGGTTGGTTTTACGTACTATATGTGCCATAGGATCCTGTTGTATCTCATGATACGTATCCGGTTTTAGATGATCCTTGATTTTCTGCACGTAGTCTTCCTGGTTGAGGATAACTGTAGCATTGCCTTTGTCTGCTGAGCAGATGATGTCTTTGTAGGCATTTGGGTTTCTTAATGCTGTTTTCTCCTGTTTTGAAAACCTGCTGAGCAGAACCTAAGAACATTGAAGAATCCTGGCAGTCTCATGATGAATCTTCTCAGCTGTTGCTATGTGAAGTGTGTGAATACCAGATACAGTGTTGGAAATGATGTCTTTGGCTGGTAAGGAAGATGTGGTGACTGCGTAATTGCCCCTTTTGGCAAGCAGTGAAGTTACGGCAGGTGATAATTGGTGATCGAGTTTTCACTATACGATTGGTATCCAGGTAGTTTGGTACCAACTACAAGTCATTCAAATTTCCTTGTGTGACGTGTAGTGGTGGCATTCTGGTTAACGATCATGAAGCTGTAAGATTTAAAGCTTTCACGGCGCACGTTATTTATAACAGTTTCACAGGTGATCAGCCGTGTGAGGTTTAAAAACATTGAGCTTTCAGCCATTGTAAACTTTATGGCCTTCGTCAGAATGAAAAAAAAAAAAAAAAAAAAAATAAATAAATAAATAAAAAATAAAAAATAAAAATATAAAAAAAAAAATAAAATAAAAATGACGAAGGCCATAGAGTTTACAATGGCCGAAAGCTCAATGTTTTTAAACCTCACACAGCTGATCACCTGTGAAACTGTAATAAAGATCATGGAAGCTGTAAGCTTCACTTAATGCAACTAACAAAACTGATTGCCCAAGTAAGCTTAATAATTGCACACAATTAACCTGAGAAGCAGTGTATTCAATTTGGCAACCTTTGTTTCCATAGCAACGGACCTCCTTTCTTACCTTTTACCTCCCTGGCTTGACGTCTGTCGTGTATTTTATTTTAAAAATCAAACTGTAGAGCTATGTACATTTCAAGGTGTGGAAAGATTCAGAAGTTTGCAATTTTCTGGTGATAGTGCTTATGTTTATGCTGGATGAGCATATGGCTTATCCTGCTTATGGTTGCAACTGCTTATGTTTATGTTTATGTTTATGTTTATGCTTATGTTTATGCTGGATGAGCATATGGCTTATCCTGCTTATGGTTGCAACTGCTCAGTGTCAAACTCTTTGATAGCCTTGGCTCATGCCACATCCACCGCATCACAATATATAAGTGGGTATTACACTGGCAGATTTACTCTCAGTAGGTTTTCTTCGTTAGATGAAGTTTGAAATGCTTATCTGCCGGAGGAAATAGGCTTGTCAATTAAAGTACTAGTATTGGTAATGACATGGTGATACCTGCAAATTTGGCATTCATTACTGTTATCACTCTATAATATAGTCATTGCTGCACCCAAATTGCTGTGGACCAGCCTGCACAACAGTTTTTTATTCTGAGCCAAATGATTCAAAATGAGAAAAATCATAAGTGAATTCATTGAACTTTGACTTTATTTCACTACCCATCAGTGTTTATTTCAGTGCCACCTTTTCATATTAAGACCGAAACCTTAAAAATGTTGTTGCTAGCTAATGCTGGATTTCTGACAATGAAGTCATTAATCCTCTTGCTCTCCAATATTTTTCACTGATGGATGGGGCACTAGAAGTGGCTGGGCATATTTGAAGGTGGTCTCGGTCCATTTCCTCTTGCAGATCACATAGAGGACAGAGTGGTGAAGAATATATCCCAATTCTGTTTAAATGTTTTGCCAGACAATCATGTCCTGTAATCAACCTGAAGGTTGCAACTGCTGTTTTTCGAGGATACTCAGGAATCACTGTTTGAATGTTTGGTAGTTCCCATCTTTTATTCTTTGATTTTTCATAGTAATATTTTGCAATAATTTTTTTGAATTCAGAGTTGACTAATCTTTTAGCTGCATAAAATGGTAAATTAACTAGATTTTTGTACACCGCTGGTACCCTTTGTTGCAAGAAAATCAGCTTTCTCATTATCACTCAGTCCACAGTGAGCCGGTATCCATTGGAAGACTAGGTGTTTTTGAAGTGCTGTTAGATGGCTAAGCATCTTCCAACATTCTAAAACAGTTTGGTTTTTTGGTGACAACTTGGAAGTAATTGCTATAATTGCTGCCCTGGAATCTGAGAGAATAACTGCTTGCTGAAAATGTGAAATTCTGTACAAAAGATTTTGTAGGGCCATTCGAATTGCTTCAATTTCTCCATCAAAGTTAGTAGTTCCATAACTTAAAGATTTGTAATAGGAAAAGAGGTGACATGTGACTCCAGCACCTGCTCCATCTTGGTTTGATATCAATGATCCATCAGTATAAATATGAAGCCATTCGTGTTCTGGAAATCTAGTATAGATTGTCTCTAATGCCAATAATTTTAGAACACTAGTTGGAGTATCACTTTTTTTAACTTCTTCTGTCAGGTGTAAATAATATGTGATGTCTAATGTATGTGTTGGATTGACTTTAGATATGAAGTTTTCCTTTGAATTAGGAAGGTGTACATTTTTCTTGATGTCTTGAATTTTGGAAAGAAAGCTCTCCTGAGTCTTTAGTGTATGTGTAAAATTTCTCTTGTGCCATGTATTGAATGGGAGTCTGATCAACTTTTCGTGTTGAATAAGAGCTGTTTCTTTTCTATTTCATATTCAATGGGGTATTGGTTGGTTAGTATTTCCATAGCTGCTATTGGTGTGGTTTTGATAGCGCCTGTAATTAATCTCAGACTTTGGTTTTGAAAGCTTTGAATTTTTTTTGTGTTTGTTACAAGAACTTCACTGCAGTAAGTAAACAATGGTTTTATATATATATATTATATGTTGTGTTAAACGTTGCTCTGGAACATCCCCACTTCATTCCTGTTAGACGTTTTAACAGTGAAAGGTGCCTCTTCTCTTTGTATTACATTTTCTATTTGTTTGGTCCATGTAAGTTTGGTATCAAATGTAACTTCTAAATACTTTGCTTCCTTTGTTTCTGGTAATTGTTGACCCTCAAAATTTAGTTTTATTTTTAGTGGTTTTTTTCTTAGTGAAAAGATTTGGTAGTTTGATTTAGTTGTATTAACAGTCATTAAATTTTCTTTGGTCCACCTGAGTAAGTTGGTTAAGGATTGTTGCATGGTTTTTTCCAGTTCTGTACTTTTGCTTTTTGGTTTTGAAGTCCACATTACCAAGTCATCAGCAAATAGTGCACACTTCACGCCTGATTCTTGTATTTGTTGTGGTAGATCATTAATAAATATATTAAAAAGTGTTGTGCTGAGCACTGCACCTTGTGGCAAGCCACGGTGTATTTGTTTATATTTAGATATATTTCTTCCATATCTGGTTGCAATAAAGCGTTGTGTTAGGAAATGACATAGCCATGAAAACATTGGACCTTGTATCCCTATTTTTTTTACTTTCTTTAGTAGTTTTGTTCTGCATATAGAATCATATGCACTTTGAAAATCAATAAAAACTGATAAATTATCTTCTTTTCTATTGAAGGAGTCTTTGATTTCTTGACTGAGAAGTAAGACTTGTTCATTTGTAGAGTGGAACTCTGAATCCAGCTTGACATGGGGATATTAAATTTTGTGATTCTAGGAACCAATTTAACCTGTTTGACACCATTCTTTCCATCACTTTTGCTATTATGCTGGTAAGAGCTATTGGTCTATAATTTTTTATTTCTGATGCTGTTTTGTCTTTCTTCAAGAGTGGGACAATTGTTGCTTTTCGCCATTCAGCAGGTACAGTGGTTTTCCAGGATAGATTGTAGAGTTTCAGTAGTTGTTGTTTTGCTGTTTTTCCAAGGTTTTTTATGAACTCTGGATGTATGTGATCTGGTCCAGGAGACTTTTTGTTTTTTAGATTATTTATTGCAATGTTCAATTCTTGCATATTAAAATTTTGAAAAAAGATATTGCACTGAGTGTTAGGATTACATTCTCTTTCTTGTTTCGAATCTTTCTTAAATTCTTTAGGTTCCTTTTTATTATTTCTTGTTACTTTGTGTGCATTAGCATAATATTTATTGAATGTTTCGGCTATGACTGCATCATTTACTAACATTTTATTGTTGTGTATGATAGGTGTGCTGTTGTTTTCTTTCCTGTCCTTGACATTTTTTATGAACTTATGAGCTTTGTTACCATCTGTCCTATAATCCATTTCTTCTAAGAAATTATTAAAGTGATTCCTTTTAGCAGTATTAATTTCTTTTTTTAGGAGGCACATTTCTTCCGCCATATTTGTGTATCTTATATGTTTTTTGTTTGTTCAGCTGTATTTCTAGCTATATCCCTTTGCTTTTTCAGTTCTTCTAACTGGGGGTTCCAAAAGGGACTATACAAAAAATGTAGATCTCGCTAAGCGCACAATTTATGTCCAAATAAATTTTTTTGTAGAGTGAATCATTTCGGAGATATTCCTTGTTATTTGTATGAGTTTCAGAGAACTTACACTTGCCAAATTGATCATCACTATTCAGTTTTTATATATTAGGTGAGCAAAGAGAACAGGAATCTTTAAAAGATTTGGCTATAGCTCAAAGTCTACTGTATACTCATATTCCCATTGCACATGCTAGAAAACAAGCAACAAGAGAATTTCTGCAAATGTTTATCTCAACTAACACGAAGAAGATATAAGAATAAGAGTTTGTAAGAATGGTTAGTATAAGAGTAGAGTAAGTCATGTGAGCGCAACACATCAGATTTTTTCTAGTAAACTGCAAGGAAATTCATCATTTTGAGATGAGATACCCCAATGATGACTCAAAATATTTTGAGTGCTCTAAATCCCAGACTGTTAGGGAATTTAATGTCATACCTAGATGTGGCCACACAATGTGTGGTAGCTCAGTTGGTTAGTGCAACCAGACGAAACCTTAAGTTCTGTAGTTCAAAGCCTGACTATGGCATTGAATTTTTCAGTCTGTTTCTATCTTTCCAACCTGTATCTAGCTTATTTAAAGGGCATTCTTGTGTCTTCAGATCATACACCATCTAATACTGGTAATGAAAACTTCTATGTAAACTATTTTTTCTATTTTGCATTGTTCACCAGAAAGTACTTCACATTATGATGAAGAATGGAACCTGAAATGAAAATGAAGGTTAAAACACATTTCATTTTTTCAGGAGTATTGACTTTAAATGCCTTGTGGGTTAAGCAGTACTTATTTAAATTGTAGCTGGTGTGTAAAACTGTGTAATGTATAAGACATAATTGTTATTACATTGTATATTAAGATAAAGGAACAAAATAAAATATATAATTATCAAATACTTACATTTAAGTGCACATTTAGTTACGTTAGCTATAATACTGCACGCAATATAGGGTTTTCATTTGATTTGTTGTCTTTTTTTAGTTATTACTATTATATGCAGCTATTTGGTATTTATATTTGCAATTGAAACTTCTGGACTGTGTTCCTTGCATTACTGCACTGGTAATTGTCCATTTCAGTGACTATTCAGTTTCAAAATCTTATAACTAGGACCTGAATCTATATGCACTAAAAACATCAAATATATGCATGCAAATATGCACTTAAAAAGCAAATATTTTATTTTAACTCACAAATATATGTGTCATGGCGGTGGTCCCATAGCGCAGTTGGTAGAGCACCTGCCTGCTGTGCAAGGGGTCCTGGGTTTGATTCCTGGCAGAGGTAGAAATTTTTCTCCAGCCAGGATTATTCCTCATCCTTCCCTGAGTCTGGAAGTATAATGGCAGTGCCGTGGCTGAGTGGTTAGACCACTTGCCTACCACCTAGGTGGGACGTGCATGTGTTATTCGTTGTGGACGAAGTTGCATCTGGGCGGGTTTTCTCTGGGTTTTCCAGTTTCCCCTACCATTCATTCCACCAATTGCTCCATTATCACCCTTCCAATCATCCATATCACCTGCATTTCATATCATCCTCTTCCTCACTATCATACCTGGTGCTTGGCTGACCACCTGCTTCCAGGTCTTCACTCTGGTCCAGAAGTCCCCTGCTCCCTGACAGGCATCTGACCCTAGGCTGGCTTGTAAGTCCTAGGGGGTGTAAGTTCTACATAAGGGGAGGATAATCAGGGAAAGAAAGAAGATACATGTGTCATTCCTTGCCAAATAACGTATCACAACATGTTACCAAAAGTCTCGGTGTTTTCAGGGGTTAAGGGTTTTCTATTATCAGAATAAGTTTATATGCTGATCAACAGATTTGATTGGGCAATAGTTATACACTGGTAGTGACTCCTCGGAACATGGACCTGGCAAAGACTGCCGGATTCCAATTAAGTACTTGTTGATATCTTGAATCTTCTTTAGTCCTGGGTTTGAGTCCAACGACACACTGAGTTTATTTTTAACTTTTTCCCAGTTTCATCAGGGATGGCATTTAATGAAGAAATTGTTTTGTCAATCAATTGAAGAGTTTCTAGACCATTAATAGCCTTTGAAAGAGAAAAATGTATATGGATAAAATTTATATCTTGATATGCAGTTTCACATTTAAATGCACTCTTTGTCTCACAAACACATGCAGTGCAAGTATCGTCAACACATCACCGTCACTTGAATAGTCACTATTGTCTGAAATCCACTATATTAAGAAGGATCTGCTGCTGTTATCTTTAGGTCTTTTTAACAAAATACCACACCATTGGTTGATGAATAAATTAACAGATTAGCACACTTGTCCTATCGACACAAAATTTTAAAGGCTACTGCACTGAAAGGAATGTAAAAAATCCCTTTTTTGGAAAGGTTCTGCAGCATCCAACTATGAAACTATTGTATTATAATATTTGTGTTTGCTAACTCTAATACTGTATCCACTACAAGAAAGACACTTTCATACTACTCCATGCAACATGTACATGTCATATGCAGTTGATGTGCTATGAGGGTGATACAAATATAAATGTTAATTTTATAAAATATATTTTTTGGTTAAACATATTCACAAGTGACATCTTCAATATTACTCTACATAGTATCCTTCATGCTCTACCCACCTTT
Organism: Tenodera sinensis; assembly: GCA_030765045.1. Taxonomy (NCBI): domain Eukaryota; kingdom Metazoa; phylum Arthropoda; class Insecta; order Mantodea; family Mantidae; genus Tenodera; species Tenodera sinensis. The sequence continues at coordinate 130,127,201 of CM060963.1, forward strand.
GCCAGTATTTTGGAACCTTGAATATTCTTTGTTCAGAAAAAGTTTAAGGGCACGACGTCAACCAATTGCACACATGCTCCTCAACATCTTCATTGTTTTCAAATTGCTCCCCGTCAAAGTGATTCAATGGCACAAACAAACAATAATCCTGGGGGGACAAGTATGGACTGTAGGGGGGGCAGTTAAGCATTTCCCAGAGCGTTTCCTCCAATGTGTCCCTTGTCAAATTCATGGTGTGAAGCTTAGCATTGGAGAGGGCTCTGATGGGCATACCATGTCTTTTATTTCAGTAGGCAGCTTTGTTGACCGTAAGGATCGGCAAGTAGGCTGCATTCACTGTGCGTTGATCATGAAGAAAATTGAGCAAAACTCCTCTATAGCCAAAAAGCACCCTCACAAGTACCTTTCCAGCTGAGAGACAGGTTTAGTCCTTCACTGGACAAGCTTCATCCTTTCTTTGCCACTCCTAGCTGACCATTTTGGATTTCGGAGTGTAATAATGGACACATGTCTCATGTGCAACAATGCACTTTAAAATATTCTCCCTTATCAGAATCAATTCAGAAATCTCTCACAGATCTCCAACTTGACCTGTTTTTGCTGGTCAGTTAGCAACTTTAGAAGTCATCGAGCACATCAAGCACAAATTTTTTCTAAATCCAAGATGTTCATTGATAATGGTATGAGCAATCCCAAAGCTGGCACCCACTTTTGACATATCTATAACAGTGCAGCAGTGATAACCTTCAGTAAACTCTCGAATGGTATGATGTGCTCATTTGTGAAATTTGACCTTGGGCATCAAGCATGACCTTTGTTTTGTACAGTTCCTTGGCTGTCCAAGTAAACCCCAGTAAACACTTAATTCTGGAACAGCATAATGTCCCCACACTGCCTTCAAGTGAGTTAAAATCTGTTGAGGGCTTAACCCCGAGGGGCCTGTACTACAATAGGTAAGAGTCTTGGTGCACCCAGGTTCCCTAGCCGCTCACCATCATTTCACACCCTTCATATCCGTCAACTGTGCCATGTGTAGCTGCTTTTGTTGCTACTATTCATCACCCTTTTCCTCTTCTAGGATTATTATGATTATTAGTTTGTAAGGTATTAGGTTTATAACTCCTGTCTCACCAGCAGGGATCTTTTCTACCTCCATGGTCCTGTCCCACGGTGTCAGCATGACCCCCAACATGTGTGCTCTTTGGAAGTCTCAAGCATGAAGGTTGGGCAGACCCTTCACACTGCCCCCATGTGTAGCCTTAAGTGCGGAGCCTGTCCACACTATCATGTACACCCACTTAGCTCTCTGTGGGTCTGGCCTGTGTTAATTCCCCAAAGGTTGTGTGCCATTGAATTAGTATCACTGGCCAGACATGTTACTGCTGATGGAACTGGTGTACTCAGCCACAAGTCCCCTGAATCCATGTTGACTCCGTTGAGGCAGTGTGGCCTAAAGTGGGGAGCCACAGGGAGTTATTCCTGTGGTAGGGGCATAAAGCCGGTGTGTGCATGGTGAACAGTTTACCCATGTGGACCAGTAGTGGAGATCGGAGGGTAGTCCTTCTGAAGTACGCTTTGAGGTCGGTCATAGAGGGGTCTCCATGGGGCACAGACTATGGAAATTTGGCGTCTTTTATTCTTTGAACCCCTGGATGGCAGGCTGATGCTGACGATTTCGGAAGAGGGTCCAATCAATCATGTATCTGCACAACCCCCACCCCCCCCCACCCTCTTGTCTTGTGACATTGGCCTGTGAAGGGAAAACGATTAACCCTTTAACGCCGTGCGTGTTCATATGATCACGGTTTACCGCTTTCCATTTAACAATGTTCCAATGCATTGTCTGCTTCTGTAGAGTATCGATGGTGATTTATATCAGCTACAGAATGGTGTGGTATGCCTGTCTACTCATATTGTCGGCTTCTGTAAACAAACATTGTCGTTGCACAACTTTTAGTTATCGCTAGTGTTGTCACAGCTGCAAGATATCGGTGCACTTCAAGTAAGTTTCCTATTTTGTTTACAATTAGACTTTGATCGTGTGATAAATACTTTTAAAGGTCTTCGGCATGATTAGTGTTCCTGTTATTATGAAACAGAACAATAGGTTACTGCATATATTTGGTCTAGACCCTTCTAAAGTGAAGCGTGATCATATGAACACGCTAGGCACATATATATGCAGTATATGACTTAGTCCATTTTCACGGTTGTGTTACCTTACACGGCTTAGACGTTATGTTGCCATAAGAAAACTTATTATTTAGGAAACTATAAACTTGGTATACAGAATATAACTTTCCATATGTTTTTAACAGGGATATAACTCTCCGGGAAGCCTTGGATATTTTAGTATCAGATGAACCAATAGGAGATGTTGACAGCATTTTTATAGAACCTCCAGATGCTAACGTCTACTCCGACGAAGATTCTGGTGAAGAGGATGGTGGTGGTGAGATTGATAATCTTACAGGGTGCCAGCTTTATAGCCAAGCAGAAATTGTCCTCACCAACAATGAGTGTGTAGGTGGTGCAGTTGATGTCACTTCAGAAAACGCCAATGCTCCACCACAGAAGAAGAGCAAACATATGAAGAAAAGCTTTGTGTGGACTAAGGATGATAATGGAGGTTTGGTTGGTATATTCCCAGAAGCTGATTATTCATCATTATCCAACAAAACACCCGTGGAATGTTTTGAACTCATGTTTGACCATGAAATAATTAAATTTATGATAGAAGAATCCAGGAAATATGCAATATTCAACAATTATGATTATCCTAAAATAGCAGTGTAGTGTTAGTGATGATATTCGTCTTGATGGAAAGAACCACCTTGTAGCTCCCTGCAATCGACGACACTGCGCTGGCAAAGAATGCACCAGCACTGTTTGCACAGAGTGTATAAAATGCAACATTGGACTCTGTATCCCGTGTTTTGTCGAGTTTCGCACCCTATAAAAGACTTGATTCTTGGACTTGCGACATCATTTTGTGCTCATGTGATCATATGTTATATGTCTGCATGCATTTAATATTTATAATTCACCTTTAAAGTGCACCTCATTGTAAATATAATTGGCACTGTAACTTTGGCATTTGTTGTGAAGTATGGCCACCTAGGCGTAAAATGCTTACACTAGCGCCTAGCGTGATCATATGGACACGGTCCATTGTGACAAAATGGTTCACTATAATGACTCATTATTTTGTATTAGAGTTCCACAAAACTGTATGAGTTGCTGATAAAAAAATGAAAGTGAATAAAAGAATTAATATTATTTCGGCGTTAGTGCCGTAAGTTTTTATGGTCCATGATTTTTGTTAATTTTAATCATTTGAATACGTTTATTAAATTGTTTTTTTTTTTTGTTAATCCAATGATTTGAAAAAAGTATTAATTGGTCAGGATATCAGCCCATTTTATATCAAACACAGAGTGGATAGGATATGTGTCCTGGTGAAGAATGCGACAAGACTATAAGACAGTACGCTGTTAATTGAAACCAGCATGGCAGACCAGTCCCAAAAACTTTTGAAAGTGAGTTTGTTGGGATCCTACCCAATTTCAGTAGCCCCACACAAATCGCTCAACTCCTGTAGGGGAACTACTCTATATTCACTCTAAGGTTGATCCACGCGAAACTGAACCCAGGTGACCGGTGCACAGTTATAATGTATCCTTCCGCCATTTGTGCCAGAAATAGTCACAACACAACCATGAGGTGAGTACATGCGATACGTAATAGAAAGGACCAATCCCTTTTCCGCCAACTTAAAGAGTGAATAACATGTAACTAGAGGTTAAAGGCGATAAGATTGATAGCAACAACAAAATAAACCTGTTGTAGCACTTTGTCAATTGTTGGCAGTTCATTTTTAAATAAGAAATTGTGCAGTTACATGAATTGCATTTTTAACAAAATCGTCACATTCTTGCATGGCGTATTTCACATGCTTTCTTTTTTCTGGGTGTAACCACTATTCCCGTTTCAGCTTTTTCTTTACAATCACTGTTTATACTGGTATTCCAAACACCAGTGAACTCAGTTTATTTCACTACTTTGAAGGGAACAGTTGGATATTTCTCACATAACTTATAATATGTGTTCAACACCTGTTTTTTCACCACTAGTCAATGGTTTGTCCGCCTTATGCTTCACATATTAAGTCAGCGAAGACGCAAGAACAGATTTACCGCCGCTGTCCGCAATGATCCTAAATAGAAACTGCTGGCTGTAAACAATACTCGGTAAATACTCGAATGTTAGGTAACTTACATGCGTTGCATGTTGGGACTTGTAACTCTGTTCATCAGTTTACATCAGCGTTAATGAACCTCTTCTTAAGTTTGAGAGGTAGAACTGGAACTTAAAAATTCAATGCCACAACTGGGATTTGAATTTGATGCCATTCTGGCAGTTTGTCACAATATCTCAGTGATAGAGCATCCGTCCGGTAAGCGGAAGGTCTGTGGTTCAAATCCCAGTTGTGGCATTGAATTTTTAAGTTCCAGTTCTACCTCTCAAACTTTGCCCACACACGGCTTGTGTGTTTAAAAACACCAACAGTAAGTTTGTTGGCATAAATAAATAATAATTACTCTTCTTAAGTATTTGTATAGAATATTATATCATTTAAGGATAAATTCAATTTAAAATTCAGATTACTAATATGGGACTACTTCTTTGCACGCATTGCTACCATGTTGTACTACGGTACAGTGGTCACATGGCTTTGTTTTGATGCAGACAAACCTAAGAGTATATAACCACCTCCAGTCTGGATGGTCTGTCAAACAAGGAGATCGTCACCTGCCTCTCCGACCAGTGCCTATGTCAAGCATACTGTCTTACTCGAAAGCAGTATGGCAAGGAATTAGCTTTGCATACAGTGTTTCTGATGTCCAAAGGTACTCAGTTGACTGAGCTTATTTTTTGTGGCCACGAACATGCCGCCATATGCCAGTATGTGCTGAACACTGTTTTAGGCGCCAGCGGTTTGGTCATACCAAGAGGTGTAATAATCCTGCTATTTGTGAGTGTTGTGGTTTACTAACTCATCGAGGACACGGCATGTACACGGAATTCTATTTGTGTGAATTGTGGAGAGAGCCATCCATCTAGCTCACGTCTGTGTTCCAGGTTTTTGAACAAGGGTTATACAGGAGTTGCGTGTGAAAGAAAGGCTCACTTTTTTGGAAGTGTGTTGCTGCTTTGAGCAGCTGAAACCTGCAACCACCATAGGTTTTGTGTCAGCAGTCTGCTGCACTCCTGTTCACACTCTTGCCATTCAACGTGTTCCAGTCGCTAATGCTTCAATGCAGACTGAGACCAGCAAGTACCTCTCCACTGTCTTGTGATACAACTGTACCAGCAACTATATTTTCCACCATGCTGACACCCGCTCACCAGTCATCCACAGGCAGTGGCCATACCGTTCCGCTAGTAAGCACAAGTCGTTTACGACCTACACACCGGGCAGGTAAACATACATCCTCAACCTACACACCAGCCAGGTAGACATACATCCTCAACCTACACACCAGCCAGGTAGACATACATCCTCAATGAAGTCCCATTTCCGTTCATCGAGCCCCCGGGGATCCTCAGACTCTCGGACATCGGCGGATTTGCCTGAGAACGGCACAAGTTGTTTCATTGGTCCAAAGTGTCACAAGGTAAAGATGAAGAGCAACCCCTATCTCTTTTTTACCATAGAAATAATTCAGTGGAATGTTAATGGGTTCTGGGCATATGCTCTGAACATACAGCATTTAGTTTCCCTACGTTCGCCATCAATCATCTTGTCTACAAGAAACCCATGTGCAGCATAATCACGCCTTACATCTTCATGGTTTTTTGGCATTTAGACATGACGGCTACCACTAGCATCCCGCTTAACAAACCGCTGCAAGCTGTAGCAGTGTGTGTATAGCTGCAGGGCCTGTGTTTGTCTATCTGCAATACCTATCTACCTCTGGTCTGTGTCGTACACCACTCCTTTCTAGGCGATCTGAATGCCAAACATACCTTATGGGGCTCTGACACTGACAATGCTCGTGGGTGCCTTGTAGCAAACAGTTATATGTCCAGCTTCTGTTAAATGCTGGTATCTCTACCTTCCTATCCTCTGCATACTGTACCTACTCTGCCTTAGATGCTCCTGTCTGTAGCCTGGTCCTGGTACCACTTCTTGATTGGTCGGTGCTTTCTGACCTATTTGGCAGTGATCATTACCCCATTAACATTCACCTACATGGTAACCATCCTGTGCTGACATGGCATCCTCACTGGATTATTTTCAAGGCGGACTGGGGGAAATTTCGTTCCTTTGCTTATTTTACAGACAATGTTTTCACCACCATCGATGACATGGTGGAGTATTTTGCTTGTTCTGTCCTGCTTACAGCGGATTCCAGAATTCCTCGCAGTTCCAGTATACCTCGTCACGTTCCTGTGCCTTGATGGACCGAGGAATGCAATTTGGCTATCAAAGCATGCAAGTGGGCTCTGCATGTTTTCAGTTCACATTCCACAGAGGAGAACTTAAGTGCCTTCAAATGGTCTTGTGCCAGAGCACATTTTGTACTTCGCAGTGCAAAGCACACATCCTAGGAAACGTACATCTCTTCCCTTTCCCATCACACTTTGGCACAAAGGGTGTGGACTGCTGTTTGGTATATGTATGCCAAGTATTGTCAAATGATAATTCATATCTTCTTGCTGCACAGAGCATCACTTATACCTCCGAACAGGATATCACCAATGCCCTTGCGCTTCATTCGTTGCTACTAGCCAAACAGATAGTTGCAATAGAACATTTATGCCTCTCAAGGAATCTGCAAAGCGAAGAGTTCTTGATTTTAACAGTGACTGTAGTGAACCATACTACACACCTGTTATTGAAGCAGAGCTGGCACATTCCTTATCTCTCACAAAGGACTCTTCTCCAGGTCCCAATGACATCCATAGACAAATGCTGCTTCATCTTCCATCTACGGCACTCTCCTTCCTGCTGGTCATTTACAACCGTATCTGGCATGAGTAGGTTTTTCCGTCTTCATGGCAAATGGGTTTAGTCATCCCTATTCCTCGACCAGGAAAACACAGGACACTTCCCTCCAGCTGCCGTCCTATTTGCCTAACAAGTGTCATAAAACGTATGATTAACACTCGCTTAGTGTGGTGGCTAGAGATGAACAACCTGCTGAACAATGTTCAGTGCAGTTTTCATCGCCATCGCTTCAGTGTCGACAATCTGACATGCATGTAGGCTTGCATAGAAGATGCTTTTCTGCTGAAACAGCATGTTGTGGGTGTCTTCGGCCTGGAGAAGGCCTACGATACTACCTGGTGCTATGGTATACCCCGCACCCTACATGGTTACGGTTTATGGGGTCACTTTGCTGCATTCCTTTTAAATTTTTTACAACTTTGCTGCTTTCATGTCCACATTGGAAACATGCTCTCACAAGAGATGATCCAGGAGAATGGCGTACCCCGAGGTCGATACTCTAGTGTCACACTTTTCGCCGTAGCTATTAATGGCATTGCTGGTGGTGTACTTAGCAGAATCCCTATGTCACTGTATGTTGACCACTTTGCAATCTACTATCACTCTTATAGTCTTCAACACATTGAGCATCAACTGCAGTTGACCATAACATCCGTTGCCGAATGGGTGCTTTGTAGTGGCTTTCAGTTCTCCCCTACGAAAACACAGTGTATCCACTTTCATCAACCTCGTGGTGTACACCCTCCTCCTGATCTCAATTTGCATGGCACAGCTCTGCCGTTTGTTCCTCACCTCAAGTTCATGGGCCTTCACCTCGACAGTAAGCTCACATGGGAACACCATATTCGCCAACTTTGTGCTTCCCGCAATCATTCACTTTGAATGCTCCAAGTTTTATCTGGAGCTTTGCTCTTATATAGCACGTTTGGCCGCTCATCCAGGTTATCCTTCTTCTGTCTGGTTTGCATCCAGACCTCACCCACTGTTACTGCAGAATGCAACTATATCCCGTTCGAGTGGTATCCGATTTCACAAACTGCTCGCTGCACATGCTCTCAGCCTGCCTGCCATAGAGCGAGACTCTTTTGGTTGCTGTCCTCGCTGGCAACTCCAGCTTGCATGCTTCGACCTGGAGCTCTCGGGTGTGGCACCAACTCTTCACCGCACTTATGGACCATTACCAGAATTCCACTCTGGTATTTACCAATGGTTCCCAGGTGGGGAGTATTACAGGATGTAGTTTTGTGTACAACAGTGAGGCTGACAAGTACCAAGTTCCAGATAACAGTTCAGTTTTTACAGGCGAGTTGTTTGCCATCTTTTATTTTTACTTTCTATCACCAGTTCAGTTCCTGGGCATTTTATTATCTGTTGCAGCTCACTGAGTGTTATTCAGGCACTGCAACAGTTTTTTTGGCAACTGCGCATTAATTCTTAAAATATAGACTCTCACATCTCAGTTGCTATCTTGTGGGTACCAGTTCAGTTTTACCTGGAACCCAGGTCATGTAGGTATTCCTGGGAACAAGGAGACGGATGCAGCTGCTAAGTCTGCCTGTCGTCTCCCTGAATTTTCCACCTGCACACTTTCGCATGTAGATGTGCAACATTACTTCTGTCCCATCTATTTGCTGTTTGGCAGCAGTCCTGGGAACCGTTGTCTGAAGTTAAAGAAACAATATCTGGATCCAAACCAAAAACGTCAAAAGGATGGGAGGAAATCCCACCCATACTAATAAAAAAAGTGCAAGAAGAATTGTGTGTACCTCTTGCTTACATATACAACCAGTCACTTACAATGGTAGTTTTTCTGGAAAGAATGAAATATGCAATAATCCATCCAATTCACAAAGGAGGTGGTGATGAATTAAAAAATTACCGGCCAATCTCGGTGCTCCCATATTTCTCTGTAATTCTAGAAAAATAGTGCATTCCAGATTAATAGCTTACCTAGAAAAAGCAAACGTTCTCAATAGTTCTCAGCACGGATTTAGGAAAAATCTTTCCACTAGCACAGCACTCATGGATTTTGTAAACACAATTGCAAAAAATCTGGATGAAAAAAGACAAACTGCTGCCCTAATTTGCGATATATCCAAAGCGTTTGACTGCGTAAACCACAACATACTAATAAGTAAATTACAACAGTATGGCATAAGACACGCGAACTTAGAATGGTTCAAATTCTATCTAATAGATCGTAAACAAAAAATTATATTAGAGGGAAATGCTGGCCCTATACATACAAAATGGAAGCCCATCAAAAATGGAGTCCCGCAGGGTTCAGTTCTGGGTCCACTCCTTTACATAGTATATACGAACGATCTTCCAGTCACTGTTAGCGGACAACAGATACTTTATGCTGATGACACCTCCATTATTTTGAATGGTACAGATATTCAAAATTTAAAGACAAACCTTAACCAGGCTGTAAAACAATTGGAAGCATGGTTTATTTGCAACGGATTAAAACTCAATAAAACAAAAACAGAAATCCTGCAATTCAAAACCACGGCAGTGAATAATACACAAACAAATTCGTTAACTTCAGTCTCCTCAAAAGAAGTAAAACTATTAGGATTATTTATAGACGAGCGGCTCAAATGGACCAATCACTTAAGCTACGTAGAAAAAAAGTTGAATATTGCCTGTTTCCACATGTCCTGCTTGGTCCAAGTTACAAACCTAAATACTAGAAAAACCATGTATTTCAGTTTCTTTCACTCAATTCTCTCATATGGAATAACTATATGGGGTAATGCTACAGGTTGGGAGAGAATCTTTAAAATCCAAAGAAAAGTTATACGCATACTGACCCACTCAAGTTATAGAGTTTCTTGCAGGCCACTATTCAAAACATTAGAAATCCTGACACAACCCAGCCTATATATGTACAATCTAATTATACACGTGCACAATAACCATGACAGATATATAGCAAATCAGCACCAGCATGAACACAACAAAAGGCGAAAAGGAGAAATGAAATACCCAGCGCATAGGCTTGCACTCTATGAAAAAAGTCCACAATATATGGGGTGTAAAATATACAATAAATTGCCACAAAGGATTAGGAAAATCCCAAATCCAAACCTCTTTAAAAAAAACAGTCAAGAGTTTGTTTGCCAGCAAGGCATACTACTCTGTTACAGAATACATGGAAGATGTACTGTGACCTCAATTTTAGGTGTCTTAACAAATCATTACTGTACATTTTTTCTCTTTTACCTTTCTTTTATATTTCTATACTCGTGTTTGGAAATATTGTAGACTTATTTTAATCCTTAAAGTTGTAATTATAGTGTATTGACGAGTCACCAATTTACGAGCACCTGCTCACCCATGTAAGTGTAATGTGACGAATAAAGTATAAGTATAAGTTTGCTGCCCAAAATGGCTTTGACAAGCAAGTTTAACTTGTATTTTATTTTGTAGCCTGTTTGGACTTTTGCACTTACCCTTTTACTGTTAACGTTTCAACGGCTACTATTATACAATTGGTTTTACATTTTAACTGTTACCATTTATCTGTTTTAATTTCTTTTTTAAACTTTTAACAGTGGATTTTAACAGGTGGTGTGTTTCCCAGTTTTTATCTTTCGACTTGGGGCACAAATGATCTAGCTGTCGATGTGCCCTTAAACCTCACTCACTCAATTAATCAATTACTCACTCATTCGCTCACTCACTCACTCACTCACTCACTCACTCACTCACTCACTCACTCACTCACTCACTCACTCACTCACTCACCCACCCACCCACCCACCCACCCACCCACCCACCCACCCACCCACCTACCTACTCTGAGGGTTTAATCCCTTGTTTGGTTAAAAGCTTTATAATAATGCATTGTGCAATAGACAAAGGAACCTCTTGTTCACTCATGGTTGTACTGGGACCAAAACCTAGCAAAGCAGTTAAATAAGCTGGTTCCTCCTTCCTAACACACTGATTTTCAATCCCTCACTCCACCATCCTGCTTAGACCTCTTTGCTCAGTACTGTAGCTCAATTACCATTTATTTTTTAATCACCATCATATAACTGCTGATCGCGAGTTTCTTTAAACTGGCTGGTTTCTTCATACAAATTATATTGAAAATATAACATATTGAAATGAAATCGCTAAACATATCCATTAGCTATTTTGAAAGAAATAATACAAAGAAAGGATGATTTACTTTCTACTCAATGGCTGAATGTTGCAGTCAGAGACCAATGGGAGCATTCGCTGTGGCCATGTGCTTGGTACTACCTCTTGCCTCAGTTTACCTCAAGTGTGTTTCTTATTTCGAGAAGAGTACAGCTTCATTTTTTTTTTACGTATTTTACACATTGTTTTAAGGTTGCATCACAGTGTTGCTTGGTGCTATGCAATCTTATCAGGATCTTATCTTATAAAATGGTGACTTCTGTTGATAACATCTGGTATCTTGTAGATGAATTGGTAAAGGCAGTCTGCTGGAGTTCCATTCACCATCATTATGTAATACTTGTTTCTGAGAATGTGTTTTATCTTCAATGTGTACTGTGTTGGTTTTTTGACTTGTAATTTTTCTTGTAGTTACGTTACATTGTGGTTGTTCTACAGCTGTGCTGTAACTGTAGACTTGTATACTTGGTTATCAGATATTTCTCTACTATTCTTCAGTTTCAGTTCCCGAATTTCTCTTAACCTTCCTGATACAGCTCTTAATCAAAATCTGCCCAGTGAATTTTGTATATTCCAAACATTTTCTATTGCTATTTCATCTGAAATATTTGCTGAATGGATTTCTAATCACACTCTTATTTTGGAATTATGTATAAAGAAATACTCATCTAAAAAATATGAAACTGCAATTAGTAAGAAGCTTGACTGGTACCACATACTGGCTCTGCAGAAACTTCCTCTCTTTGCTTCTTACAGTGTTGATAGAAGGGTCTTAATAGATGCAACATTTTGACTTTATATGACTGAATGTGTCTAAACATTTGTGATTCTTTGATAGATTTGTATTAAGCAGATACATGTAATAGAGAAAACCTGAGGGTAATCAAAGTAGATTGTCTTACGCTCACTCTCTCCCACCCACCCACCCACATCCACATTCCCTCTTACAAATAACTGTTTGAATGCATTTTATGATTGAGTTGTTTGCTTTCTTGACAGTCCCCATCACGGATGGATCGGAATGTGGAAATGTTTATGAATGTGGAAAAGGTGCTAATTCAGAATAAGTGCTTGACAATGCCAGTAATCTATGTGAGGGCAGAGGTGGAGAAAAGCATGCAGGCTAAAATCAAGGATATTATCAAACGTCACCAAGGTTCAATAACAGGTAACAGCAAAGCTTGCTAACACTTTGTAGCTACTTTTATAAAAATCAGGTATTGGGATGTTCAAAGCAGAGTTTCCTACTTTTGGGCTTAACAGAATGAGGTTGTTACTAGCAATTCCTAACTCCAAAGCAGACAGACTGGAGGCTTAAAGTTGTTCTTTTTACCGTTGTTCTTTTTACCCTCGTAATAAATTTTACTTTGTATGTTGGCATATTTAATCCCTGTATAATCAAATACTAATGTGTTACATTCACTTAAGCTTCTTTACCATTCACTTATTTTTATATAGCTTCTACAAACTATTCTTATGAAAGCTTATTTTTATATCCGCTTAATATAAGTAAGATAAACATTTAAGAAATTGTTTCAGTACACACTTCATTGTAGGAATAAGGGGATACAGGAAACTTAATTGATAGTCATATATTTAAAAGCAGGTTCCTGTATATAGGCCTTGAAATTCCATACTTTTTTGGTAACATCAAGAGAAACAGCTTAGTGAACACAATTTTAAAAGTGTCAAGTGTTTTGAAAAATTCAAACCAATAATTCCAAGTGTCTCAAAAATGGCTAATGGCACAAAAAGTTACTTGAAATAAATTGAGTGTTTTAAAAATATTAGATTTTTTGTGCAATAAGTCTTATGGTTTACCTCCTACAAAATAACACATTCTAATGAAGACTACCCAGGATACATCACAAAATTTCAGTGTATAAATGTTATTTGTCTTTTAGATATCTTAAATCTAGGTATTTTGATAAAAATCATTAGACCACTTAAAAAAGAAAATATAATTTTTCCATTTTAAGAGTAATTTGGTTTGGGTGAACTTTCTTGGAAATGTTCATGTCGCATCTTTGGAAGACATTGAACTTCAATACCAAGTTTTGTATTTAGCTCTCTTTTATTTTTGAATTACGTGTTTAACATACACAGGACACAACTATTTAAAAAATGTTTATTATTTATTATTCAGGGGGCCTTAGAACATGAATTTTTGGTGGATGCTCTAAGTCAAACTTTTTGGTGTGGAATATTTCCTCTTTGATAGAGAAAGCAAAAAAAATTCTTACTTAAGAAATAAACCAGAAATAAGATTAATATAACTCCTTAAATTGCTGCCATATCTTAGGTTACTTTGGACATCAAACCATTAAAAACTGTTCTGTTCTTATAGTTAATATTTCTATAAATTCTTCGTAAATATATATATTCCAAAATATTAAGCTCATATACATTTTACCTGTTACTATCAAAGTTCCAACTATAATACATACTTTACAACTATACCTCATATAATTGTCAATCATTCATTAACATTTACAGCATAATTTACATTTAATAAATTCAATAAATCTTGTTCTTCTGCATCCAATATTTTCCCAGTGCTTTTAGCCATTATACACACTTTCTAAACTTTGCTATTTACATTTAAACCTAATTCCTTTGACCACCTTCATGGTGTAAGGTTACAATACTATACCTATAACCTGTAGAATCTTAAGTTCAAATCTTCATGTCTGTGATGTCCTTTTTTTACTTTCTCTACTGGCAAGTAGGGGAAGTGTTGTATTCCACCCAAAAATTTGATGTCAAGATTTTACCGGAAATATATGTTTTGAGGCCCCCTGAATCCAAAAAAAGCATTTTTAGAAAAAGGTCCATGTGTGTGTCTGTGTGTCTGTGTGTGTCTGTCAGTCTGTGGACAGCATAACTCAAAAACAAAAAGTCGATTAAAAACCAAAGTTAGTATTTAAGTTTAATGTCTTTCAAGGATGTGACACAAAGATTTTGAAGAAAATAGCCCCACCATAAACTACCCTTTACATGGAAAATTTTTCGAAAATTTTGATTTTCTTGAAAATAGCTCTAACGATTTTTATTAAAATGTCATATGTTTGAGATATTTTTATGACAAATGAAATGTATATCTTGAATTTTCTGGCTATAGCCCCTGTAGTCGTATTTACTCTGGACGAATTTTGCATAACTGGTAAACCGTTAGATATAGAACAAATCATACTATACAAAAAATGTAGATCTTGCTAAAATACACAATTTATGTCTCAATAAATTTTCTTGCAGGTTGAACCATTTCGGAGATATTCCTTGTTATGTGTGTGAGTTTCGGAAAACTTAGAACTTTCGTGAAATGGATCATCGCTGTTCATTTTTTTATATGTTAAGTGTGCAAAGACAACAGAAACTCAAACATTTGACTATCGCACAAAGCCTACTGTATTCTAACATTCCCGTTGCACCTACAAGGAAATAGGCAATAAGATAATTTGTACGAATGTTTATCTCAACTAACAAGAAAGAAGATATAGGAATAAGAGTTTGTAAGAATGGTTAGTTCAAGAGTAGAGAAAGTCATGTGAGTGCAATACATCAGATTTTTTTGTATGTTAAGTGTGCAAAGACAACAGAATCTCAAAGCTTTAAAAGATTTGACTATCGCACAAAGCCTACTGTATTCTAACATTCCCCTTGCACCTACAAGGAAATAAGCAATAAGATCATTTGTACAAACGTTTATCTTAACTAACACGAAGAAAATATAGGAATAAGAGGTAGAACTGGAACTTAAAAATTCAATGCCACAACTGGGATTTGAACCACAGACCTTCCGCTTGCCGAGCGGACGCTCTAACCACTGAGCTATTGTGACAAACGGCTTGTGTGTTTAAAAACACCAACAGTAAGTTTGTTGGCATAAATAAATAATAGGAATAAGAGTTTGTAAGAATGATTAGTACAAGAGTAGAGAAAGTCATGTGGGTGCAGCACATCAGATTTTTTATTCTTGTTTTATCTTACCCCAAAAAGAGACAAATATTAAGTAATCCTTAGCTGTTTGGATCTTGACCTCATCTAATCATTTGTTAATCATTATCATGTCATAATCTGTGCAGACTAGATTTCTTTCCCTCGTTTCTTTCTGTTCTAAGAGATTATAGAAAATCTTGCATACTATTCAATTTCATTGATTTTATTTGTAGACAATGAGGAGGAGGCTACGCATATCATCTACCCACCATGTGATCCACTAGATGAGGAATATGCTCGTCCTACAATGAAGCGTGACAGAATGGTGCTGTTACATTGGTATTACTTTCCTGATAGTCATGACACTTGGACCAATATAGAATTGCCTGTGGATCCACCAGATTCGCCAGCTCCACACGTGGGACCTTGGAGGGTAAGAAACTTAAAATGTTGGATATGCACAAATGGTTGTGACAAACATATATTGAAAACTAATTTACATTCAGCATTTTATATTTAAGATACTGAAACACATTTAACATAATTATATGTTAAATATGTTATATTTTCTTATACAATACAACATTTACATCAGACAGTTATCATACCTGATGCATCATGGGAGTATTCTTACACCTGGCTATTTGTTGCTAACATCATTCCAAAGTTAGCGAAAGGATCTGAAGGTGTGCAGTGCTGCCCACACCTGAAACTTACAGATTACCAGTAACAAATTGTGATAATACAGGCCTACAAATGTTGTTAGCTAATGCTGGATTTCTGAGAATGAAGTCATTAATCCTCTAGCTCTTCAATATTTCATAAATATTAAAGAGACTTAGCAGTAAATGTAACCACTTTTTAGAGAGCACCATATTTTTATGTTTTGGCAGTGACATTGCTCTCTCACAACCTCCAGAATGTCTGGAGGACCACACCTGTCGTTGGTTTACGGGTCTCACCAACCTGACCGAGAGAATTATCAAAATAAATTCACCGACCATATCCTCTGATTACCAATCAGAGGATGTATTACATGCCATGACAGGTCAGCATGTTAGGGGTTAAGGTTTTATAGAGAAATTAGAGAAATGGAGAGGTTGGAAAAATAAAGACTCCCTAGCCCTCAGGAACCCTAATAGCATCGGGGTCGGAAGAGAACAAGAGATGACCAAGGTAAGGCCAGATAGAAAAGTTACAGTGAGGAGCAAAACACCAGTAAGTGGAAGTAATGTTCTGCTCAGCTGTACTCATAGTGTTAATGAAATCTATAGCGATTTACAGCATTTAGCGTGAAATAGCAGATGAATAATAATTATTGTTATATTATTAATATAGATGAATAATTATATATATATGAGTCATTCCACGTCAAATCGCACAAAATATGGTAAAAATTCACCTTAATATCTCAGATTTTCTTGAAAAGTTTTTTTTTTTGGTGTTTTGGAGCAAAATACAGGGGTCTCCGTCTAGGGGATATGTGAATGGCCTACAAATGTAAAACCTTTGTTTCCGGCATGGTGTTAAAAGGGTCTAATTTTGGTACACTAAATTGAAATCTGCTTTACATTTTTTCTTATCATGTTTCTTTTTTTGTCATTTTGAAAGGAAATGTGTAGTATTTGAATTTATTTCTTGTTTTTAAGTACAGTTTAAAATTTGTGAAATCATACAAACTGAGAAGGAATCTCAATTCTACAGAACTAGCACTTTAAATTGAACTAAGTCATTTTAAACATACTTTATAATTTCAATTTTTCCTCCACTTTATTGAAAATAAACACCGAGTTGACTAGCATTTGTTGTCCTGATGAGGGTAGTCTAATTACACGTCAATAGTAGTCTCACTCCCAAATGACCTAGCTGTCGACAGGCCCTTAAACTACAGTCACTCATTCACGCATGTGGTTGTTCACTCTCCTGCCCGCCTGCCTGCTGTTAGTTGGGCATTGTGGAAATGTCCCAACGACCATGTGGTACCTTGTTTTCATCTTGTTTATGTCTTGGAATCTACCTGTTCTTCACCTAGTCTTAACGTCTAGAGGCGGTGTGCAGTGAAGAACATTTCAGTCTTGTCAAGATTCATGGACAAGTCTTTTTCTTTATACTGGTGCTGTTTTTATATATTACGAAGTTGATGGTGATGAGCTTTTGACTCTTATGGTATCTCGGGTCTTGGTACTGGATGGAATGAACATACACTCGGATTTAACTTTGGTGAAATATTTTATTTGCACCTTCTTGTTCACAGTATTTAAATATAATTACAGTAGTGAGTCTTTTATTTCAGTGGATTGACTTCCCTAGCATTGCCGAGATTTAATGTCTAAAAATTTAGCGATACTTTGCTAAAAGTGTTTTCTATCACTTTACACTTCACTATTTTATGTCCTTTTATTTCCTCACGCACTTCGTATTAACTTATTAAAGTTAGCTAATGTCTTACTTATTTCACACAAATTAACGGTCTTTAAACACTTAGTAAATTTACTTTCACTATTTTATGACGGGCACATATAAAAATATGTCTCTCTACCCCAAACACATAGATGCTAATGACTAGACAATTGGCGACGCATTACACTTCCCTTTAGTGTACATCCGCGTATGCGTTCATCAAATAGTTCGCGCATTGTTAGGGAAGCGATCCTTAGCCATTCTCCCTTCACTTTCAATATTGAACACATATAATTCTTTTATTTATACATATATAATAAAATTAAATATGGAAATATTTATGACGTATTTAAACAAACTTAAATGTTTGTAACAATGAACATTAGTAACACGTATTCGTCATTTAACCAACTCATACCAACATCAAAAATAAATTACACTCTTAACAAATATTCACATAAACGATTTTCTTTTGGGGTCTTTTAATATTCTGTCTCACATGCCCCTTGTTTTGTTTTTCAAGTTGTCACCTATATTTACAATCTTGAAACGCAATACAACACTTCTCCCTATTCCTTTGATACAATCACTTTGTACAATACTTTTTTCTTTACAGTCTTCTTTGCTGTATGTTTTTGTCTTTTGTTTTGGTATGACACAGCATGTCTTTATAAATTTCACATAATCAGTTATTATACAACACATATTCAGTTATTATACAACACATATTGAGTTATTATACATTTGACATTGACACAAATATAATTTAAGTGTATCATGGTTTATTGTGTGGCTTTTGACTTATGTTCCATGTTATGAGGAGAGAAAAACAGGATACAAATCTTGAGCTAATAATTATGATTATATTTATGGCAATATTTTATTCAGTTGTTTGCCTTCTTTGTCTTGCAAGCTTATTATGTATAGGCAGGTCGTTGAGTCAATTCTTAAACTCTGATGTTACTAATAGTACAATTATGTAATTGGGTCCTTATTCACTATTGTTTAGTTCGACATTTCTTCAAGCTTAGCATTGGCTATATCCATCTTAATTCATGGGCATTGCTTTTCTGACTATGGTTTTTCTTACTTCACTAATTGTCACCTCTTTATCTCTTATCTTTATAAGAGAAAACTTCTATACTTATAATTATTCTGCAATTGTATTATTTTTCTTCTCAATTCACCCTGGACACCTTTGTGTCAAAAATATTTTCTCTTTGACATCACAATTGATTCCTTTTTATTTTTGTCCCTGACATCCTTATGTCAAAAACACATTGTTTTCCGTCGCTATAATTCACTTCTTTAATGACAATCAGTATCCTCATCTGTCTTTGTTGACAATGCTCTTGGTGGTCAATATAGCCAATGACTATGTTGATTTTCTTTCTTGTTGTATTTTCCAATCTGAACATAATCTTCTATAAGAAACCCATTAAAAATTATTTTTCATTATCTCTACTATTCCTGCCTTACATGTTTGTTGGCAAAGACTATTTGGTCCTTTCTTTGTATGGTTTTAATTTATTTTTATGACATCTTCCTACCAACTTGCCATTTGTATTCTGTAGCTCATACATATGTTATGACCAGCGGTCCAGTATACAGTAGTTCCATTTTCTCTTTGTGTAGCCATGATGGTGTCAATGATGTCAATTGTCAGTTGCTTAGGGCTTGTGTAGGTCATCAATTCGATTGGGGTGAACTTAGTTGTGGTAATTATTATTTATTTATGCCAACAAACTTACTGTTGGTGTTTTTAAACACACAAGCCGTGTGTGGGCAAAGTTTGAGAGGTAGAACTGGAACTTAAAAATTCAATGCCACAACTGGGATTTGAACCACAGACCTTCTGCTTACCGGGCGGCTGCTCTAACCAACTGAGCTATTGTGACAAACTGCCAGAATGGCATTAAATTCTCAAACCAGTTCGTATTTCTCCTTGTAAACCATAAAGGCAGCCTCACATCAGAGACAAATTACCCCAATGGTGACTTACTATTGTAAGTACTTTTTATCCCAGGATTAAATAACCTTCAGATGGTAATTATTATTTATTTATGCCAACAAACTTACTGTTGGTGTTTTTAAACACAGAAGCCGTGTGTGGGCAAAGTTTGAATTGAATTTTTAAGTTCCAATTCTACCTCTCATGCGTTCATCAAATAGTTCCCGTATTGTTAGGGAAGCGATCCTTAGCCATTTTCCCTTCGCTTTCAATATTGAACACATATAATTCTTTTATTTATACATATATAATAAAATTAAATATGGAAATATTTATGACGTCTTTAAACAAACTTATATGTTTGTAACAATGAACATTAGTAACACGTTTTCGTCATTTAACCAACTCATACCAACATCAAAAACAAATTACACTCTTAACAAATATTCACATAAACGATTTTCTTTTGGGGTCTTTTAATATTCTGTCCCAATACCAATCCTCCAGAGTATGTAGGGATGCTTGCACAAGCTCTGAAATAATACTTAAGAATTTTAATCTTGTAACCAGGCATATTTCATTTCAATAGTCTTGGGCATGCACTCACCGTCTATTGAACTGGTCTAATAGCTCCTTTACGACCCAGGATGGGAGACAAAACCCTTCCTTTTGGGCAGCCTTGGAGTACTGATGACCTCACGGTCTCACCCCCCAGGACTACCACAGCTTGCCAGCCTTCCAAGGAGCCAATAATCCAGCCCATAACCACTGATGTGACTTCTCTATTCTGCAGACTCCTCAATGGTGCCTAAAGAAATATTAAAGGCACCCTCATTGTCTAAAAAAACTACCATGGCCAGCTCTTTACATTCCAGTGTCCCCTCAAGTCTAATGACTAGGGCTAGGAAGTTCATGCATTTGCATGTTTTTTCACTGGGGTTAAAAATGTATGCTTTTACATTATGTGCACATCGCCACTACCTGGAGTATACAATACAAGCTGTGATTATGACAAATCCTACATTGGACAAACAAGAGATCCGTCGCCACTACCTGGACTATACAATACAAGCTGTGATTGTGAGAAATCCTACATTGGACAAACAGGAGATATATCGCCACTACCTGGAGTATACAATACAAGCTGTGATTGTGACAAATCCTACATTGGACAAACAGAAGACCCATCGCCACCACCTGGAGTATACAATACAAGCTGTGATTGTGACAAATCCTACATTGGACAAACAGGAGATCCATCGCCACTACCTGGAGTATACAAGCTGTGATTGTGACACATCCTATATTGGACAAACAGGAGATCCATCGCCCGCCACTACCTGGAGTATACAATACAAGTTGTGATGGTGACAAATCCTACATTGGACAAACACACGGTACCCAAGCTGAGCAGAACATTACTTCCACTTACTGGTGTTTCGCTCCTCACTGTTACTTTTCTATCTGACCTTACCTTGGTCATCTCTTGTTCTCTTCCGACCCCGATGCTATTAGGGTTTCTGAGGGCTAGGGAGTCTTTATTTTTCCAACCTCTCCATTTCTCTAATTTCTCTATAAAACCTTAACATGCTGACCTGTCATGGCATGTAATACGTCCTCTGATTGGTAATCAGAGGATATGATCGGTGAATTTATTTTGATAACCCTCCCGGTCAGGTCAGTGAGACCCGTAGACCAATGACAGGTGTGGTCCTCCAGACATTCTGGGGGTTGTGAGAGAGCGATGTGACCGCCAAAACATAAAAAGATGGTGCTCTCTAAAAAGCAGTTACATTTACTGCTAAGTCTCTTCAATATATTGGAGAGCAAGAGGATTAATGACTTCATTGTCAGAAATCCAGCATTAGCTAACAACATTATGTGCACGAATTATGGAATTTTAAGTTATTTGTACATGATTTTATGGTGCATATAACTGCATATTTTCTTGATTTTGATAAATGCATATTATTTCAATACTATAGCCTCTATATAGCATATTTTAATGATTTTTATGGTTTTTTTCCACCTGGATTATATTTTGACTCTCTCTGAGAAACAGTTAACATCATTTAAATATGCCCCTATAACTTCTTGTGTCGTGTAAAGTTTTTCACGTTACAAAAGTGTTTTGCCAGACAATAGACGACGTTTTACTGTTGAAAATTTGTGTAGTGTTGGTTTTGAACTGCAATTTAGCAGTTAATAGTAGCAGCGGGGCCACTTCTGCTTCAACCTCTAAGGAATAAGGTAACTTTATTATTTACACTAACTCGTCCCACTGCAAAGAGACATGAACTGTTCTAATGAAATAGTGCATATTTCTTGGCATATTTTGAAGTTTTTAAGAGCATATTTGCATGCATATTTCAGTGTTTTTTAGGGCATGAACTTCCGAGCCCTACTAATGAGTAACTGATGAAATGCCAATTCTGTGGATTTACCTGGCCAATAGACATATTGATAGAGAATGTGTCCTCTGGACCAACATCCCATTTTTCAAACATCTATCTAGCAACCTTTTCCAGTACCTTCAACATGAATAACGTCATGCTGATTGGACAAAAATCCTTTGGTCTACAGTAAGAATGTCTGCCTGGCTTAGGTATAAAAACCACATTGGCTCGTCTGCAGATGGAGCAGGTAGGACCTACCTGAGAACCGGTTCTTCGCCATGCCCAAGAAGAAACCTCGCAGCACAGCACCAGTTCCTGCCGGCAAACTTCCAGTAACTACAGCCGATACCAGCGCCTCAAGCACACAGACCACCCAATCAACAGAGATCTCAACAGCAACTCCTGATGCATCTAGCAGCAGTACTGTGGATGCGGTGGTGGCAGCACTGCTCCCGGTCTGTGCTACAGATCCACCGCCGACCACTTCCAGGCTACCGGACAACTCTGGCATCTCACCTGCTTACAGTAGCAATGCTTCGACTACCTCACCGCTGCAGCCAGCGCCCCCTGCGGCCCAATCGGGCCTCAGTGTGGTTATCTACGGAGTTCCCAGAGACCTGCCAACGCGTTACATTCTCGCCAGCGCACAGCACGAGTGGACCTCAGCAATGAAGGCCACACGTATCATCACTCGCAGAGGGCCATTCAGCCTCATGTGACTAGTCTTCGCTGATTCAAGCGACCGGGATGCTGCCTTACGCACGGGCCTGCCCCTGTTAGGACAATGCTTGCACGCTGAGGCGAGCCAAGCGGAACGCCAAGTACCCTGCCGCTGCTGCTGTGCCTATGGACACGAAGACACCCACTGCACCGCCACTCCTCGGTGCCATTACTGTGGCTCCCAGAACCTCACCAGCGACTGCACATCACATGATCTTCGCAGACGACGCCGGTACTGTGCCTCCTGCAGTGGCTTTGGCCACTTTACGGGACAAGCACAGTGCCCACTGTATCCCCGGCACGGACACACACCAGCACATCCCAACGCAGCTTCACGGCCAGCACAAACGACAACATCTTACACCGCAGCTCCACAGCCGTACACACGTGCGACCCCAACCACTACAGGAACATCACCAGTCGCCGCAGTCACAGTCAGATCGCCACAGACCATAGCAGTCCCACCACCCGTCGTCGCCGATAGCATCCCTCGAAACGCGGTTCAAGGCCTCCACTCAGAGGTTCTGAACATTGGCTCTCGGCTGGAGGCTATCACAGAAAACAACACCAACGTCACTGAGCTACAGCGCCATGACCACGCCACAACCAACGCCCTAGCAGCAATCCAGACACAGCTCACAGAGCTCATACGGATTCTCACCAAAACAAGCAAAGAACTCGCCCGACTACGCCAACACACTGAGACCATCTACCGTAACACACATAAAATCCAAGACACCACAGCACTAGAGACTAGAGTCAACCAGATATACAACTTCATCACACTCCCCAGATGTCCCATTGGTCCCCCAAAGCCACACATAAATGCTCCAAGTCGTAGGTCAATGTCAGGGCATCCGCCATGATATTAGACCTGCCTTCATGCACCACACATCATAATATGCACCCACAATTTTCCGGTTTGCTTCAGCGGTACCGGACCTCATGTAACTGTTTCTTATGCTTAAACTTTCGAATTATTATGAACTAATAGAACACATCAAAGACTTCAAATTAACAGAAGAGGACACCCTTGTCTCCTTTGACGTAAAGTCACTATTTCCCAGTATACCAATAGAAAAACTCCCATCACTGATCAAAAATTGGCTCAAATCACTTGGAATGTCATCGTCAGAAATTGCAGAATACATAGAACTCACCAAATTATGCACAGGACAAAATTTCTTCCAGTTCCAAACAAAGTATTTCCGTCAAACTTCAGGTTTAGCAATGGGCAACCCTCTCTTGCCATTCTTAGCAGATATTTACATGAGTTCATTGGAAATAAGGATCACAAAAGGTTTCCCGTGGATGTTCAAATTCTAGCAGCGATACGTAGATGACATATTTGCAATAGTTCCAAAAAGACACATCAGTGACGCATTAAAACTTCTGAACATACAGGACAAAAGTATAAATTTCACCGTGGAAGTAGAAAAAGATAATAAATTACCATTTTTAGATCTAAAATTAATCAAAAACAAGGATAGAATAAATTTCGGTATTCACAGAAAACCAACGCAGACAGACAACTACATAAAAGCTAATAGTTACAATCCAAGAAGCCACAAACAAGCAATTTTCAATAGTTTAACACATAGATTGGTGAACATCCCTCTTCCAGCAGAAGAATATAAAACAGAATATTACAAAATAATTGAAATAGCAGAAAAAAAATGGCTTCTCCAAACAAGATAAAAAGGTAAAACAAGCAGAAAAGAAAAAATTATTAAAAGAAGCTACAACTCTCACAGCAGCAAAAACAAAAATGATATTCAAAAAATTTACATATCATCCATGGGCCTTTGATAAATTTAAACAAGTGTTCAAGGAATACAACATTCAGCTAGCACCAGTAAACCATGACTCCATAAAAAACCTACTACTTTCAAACATCAAAGATGCTATTCCACCTAACAAAAAATCTGGCATATACCAAATTAATTGCAGTGATTGTAATGAAATTTACATAGGAAAAACCAAAAGAAATTTAGAAATCAGATCCAAGGAACATGTTAGAACATTAAGAGTAAACAATTAGAAAAATCAGCAGTTGCATTTCACGTTTGGACAAAAAATCATGACATAAAGCTAGAACTGAAACTTCTCAAACACATAACCAGAAAACAAGAACTGTCCACATGGGAACAAATCTTTATTTTAAAAAATAGAAACCGAGTATTTAATTTCGACATTCCTCAGAGTGACATTTTCAGTAAGTTCATTGAACCGTTACCAGAAGAAACATCAGAAGAAGCTTCACCTTCTGCACCATGACACACCATGGAAACCCAGTTATTGTCCGGTTGATAATGGAGGAAAGTTAACCTTCGAAACGCGTCCCGGAAAAATATTTTGTAAGTGTTGTTTAGTGTTATTAAGTAACTCACCTTTTAAATTAAACAATGTGTTATTTATGCCAACAAACTTGTGGCTGGTTGTTTTAAATACACCAGCCATGTGTGGGCAGCATTTGAGAGGTAGAAACGGAACTGAAAAATTTAATGCCGCACCAGGATTTGAACCACAGACCTTCTGTTTCACATGTGGCTGCTCTTACCATTGAGCTACTGTGACTACTTGCCAGTATGACATCGAATGTACCAGGTGATTCATATTTTTCCCATTAGACCACAAAGGGAATCCCATAACAGAGATAAATACCCCAAGGACAACTTGCAATCGTAAGTACTGCATGTCCCAGAATTAAATAACCTTTAGATGGTAATTATTATTTATGCCAAACTTGCTACTGGTGTTCTTAAACACACAAGCTATGTATGGGCAATGTTTGAGAGGTAGAATCGAAACTGAAAAATTAAATGCCACAGCTGGGATTTGAACCACAGACCTTCTGCTTCACACGTGGCTGCTCTAACCACTGAGCTACTGTAACAACTTGCTAATATGCAGAGGCAGGTATTTATGGAGATTAATTTTCTCACTTGTGTTTCTTAATATTGGTGAAAGCTGAGATTGATGAGATTGTTTTATGCTTTTGATGGAGATTGATGGAAATTGTAAGAAAATAAATTATTTTTGTATTTGTATTACTATGTTGATATCTTTTTAATGGCTGAATTGAAATTATTAATATATTTATAACACTATGAATAGATTACCATCTAAAGCATAAATTTACATTATTTTAAACATTATTAAAGATTAACTAAAAAGTATAGCCATGGAAAAAATGATCGAGCGCACTCTGAGAGCAGAAAATTTCCAAGCCCCACTTCGTATCACAGCGTAGTTTACACTGGTCGGTATTTGTAATATGCAGTTAAACCGATAGTCTCAGCAGCATATGCTATCATCTGTCGAACACAGATATGGGCTATCTCTTGAAATGTGTCTGCATTTGCATTGGTTCCTGATAAAGAAAGAGGGGTGATGCGAGAGCTAATGCCATACTTCCCATTCTTCGTTAGCCAGTTTGTTAACAAACCCAAACATATTTCTGCCTGATGCTATGCGCATTGGTAGTTCTACATATGGGAGGAGCAGTGATATTCAATCAACCCTGAATATGATAAATTAGTCATGTTACCAAAAACGGTGTGACTGAAATTGCAGCGTATTTGTGGATGTGCCAGTAGACGCTCGAGCCCCAAGCAAATACAGCTCACACAAATACAGCATGCACTTTGAGAACTGGTGAACTTGTGTTCAAACTTCAGCGACAGAATATAATTTTTTCCTCCCTTTATTTTGTTTCCTCTAGTTTCATGTTCTACTTGGTATTTTTAATTTAAACTAATATAGATTTTACACAGTATTAGTTATGAATTGAGTGTTAGATATATGCAGATATATGTATGTATCTATGTAATAGCCAACTCTTTCAACTACTGGTTACAAGCTCTATTCTTGTATCATTGTGTTTCTTTCTGTGTCGGTCATACACTTATGTTTAGTTTCATTTAGCACCGAAAGAGGTCCTCAATCACTACATAGCCTACAGCGATGCGTTCATTCATACTTTAGCAATGGCAGAGGCCATTGATAAACATTCTGCTGTTCTCACCCTGGTTCCACAGAGCTATTCGGCCAATAAAGTTGGTAGCATTTGTGGTGTTGCACAGTCCACTGTGAGGAGGTGGGCGAAATTATATCGCAAAAATGCAGAGGTTACTGCAAGAAAGTGTATGGGACGCCCACATGTGTCTACCGAGAATGAAGACAGATCTCTCTTGGCAGAGGTGGAAAGAGATCTTTTTCTAACCGCCACTGACTACAAGACATTGTCTTTATTCCGGGTAGTGCACGAACGGTTAGCAACCGTTGTAAAGATGCTGGAATCCAGCATAGACATGCAGCAATAAAGTAAGTGCTAACCGAAGCCCACAAAATCTACAGGTTGGCATTTGCTGTACAGTATCAGAACATCGATTGAATTGAAATAATTTTCTCGGATGAAGCTGCATTCTGTACTGCGGATGCCAATTCGTCCGTGTTTGTATACAGGCCCAGTGGGACTTGCTATGACAGACACTATCAGGCTACTCACGCAAGGAGTGGTCGAGGTCTAACGAGTATTACTGTTTGGGCATGGATGTCTCGGGAAGGCGCAGGAATGCTGGAACGTGTTCATGGAAAGCTGAATGGGGAAACCTATTCTGAAATTTTAGAACATGTTCTACTTCCGTCTGCCCAACAGTGTTATCCTGAAGGAATTATTACATTCAAACAGGATAATCATTCAGTCCAGAAGTTGGACAAGGTCCAAAAGTTGTTTACGGAGCACAGGGATATCTTAGAAGAGATACCGTGACCTCCAAAGTCAGCAGATCTCAACCCAGTTAAACATGTTTGGGCAAGAGTAAAGCAGAGGCTCTCTCAAGCTCCCAGATTAATTAATGCTACACAACTCTGGTGTGCCATTACAGACACTTGGGAGTCATTAGCAGAACACGCTAATTATTTTAAAACGGTGGATTTCATGCCCCAAAGATTGAGGGCAGTAATAGCCAATAATGGAGACCACACTAAGTATTAGAATTTGTTTCTTGGTTTTTCTTGTTTTATTAACATTCTTTTACATTTAAAAGCAACCGGAGATCAGGTTGCTGTGTTTTTATTTTTTGGTTTGCGAGAACAGCAGACAAAAGATTTCATATACAGTAGTCAATACTGGTTTACAGAACATAATCTACATCAATATAAATAGTGTTAATACGGAAGAAAAATAAACAAAAAGAAATAAAAAGCTACCGGAGTCCATGGACTCGAACTTCCATCCCACATAGCATACTGAGTTTCCAGCACAGAATGTTGGCACTGAGCCATTTCTACCACATGCAACCTGCTCTCGTATATAGAGAACTCTAACAGACAGTTCAACCTTTAGGGTTTGTCTTACTTATTTCAGGAGCATTTTTGCGCATGTTGGCGAAGAACGGTTCTTTTGGTTGTACTCTGGTTGCTATTTTTTGTTATAAAGTAACATCTGTTATTTAAGAGGTAGAACTGGAACTTAAAAATTCAGTGCCACAACTGGGATTTGAACCACAGACCTTCCGCTTGCCGGGCGGACGCTCTAACCACTGAGCTATTGTGACAAACTGCAGAAGGTCTGTGGTTCAAATCCCAGTTGTGGCATTGAATTTTTAAGTTCCAGTTCTACCTCTTAAACTTTGCCCACACACGGCTTGTGTGTTTAAAAACACCAACAGTAAGTTTGTTGGCATAAATAAATAATAATTAACATCTGTTATTACTTATCTCGCTGTGTACAAGTCTGCTTTGGAGCATACTGCACGTGCCATTTGTGAACCATGCTCTGGTTACTCTGTGTACTTCCGTGAGGCTGAAGTGACACTTAGAAAATTTACAGCACTCAATCCTTTTTTCCATGCTGTATAAGATCTGTATTTCAATTGACAAGTTCAACTGATCTTATGGGTGGTTTTATTGCCAGTGTCATTGTTGTATCATTAGATCCTTCAGAAGGTGAATCAGTAAAAGCATTCTTTCTTACTACTGAGTGTTTGGAAAACTTGTTCAGAGCAGGTGTCACTGTGCTTGCAATCTCTGTAATGTTGCAAAATAGTACTTCATCACTACAATAAAATCCTTCATTGCTGTGTTGTTCTGCACACAATTTAGCGGAAACTTGAATGGATGTACGACCCATCTTCACACTTGCGCGCCTCAAACAATACAACTGGTAGGGTCCATGAAACACATTGTATCGTTTTTGGTCAGAAACGTCTCATTCATCCTCACTCACATAACAAAACAGACTGCAGGCAGTAGCTACCTCGCTGACCTTAACAGAGTCAGCATTCTCAGTTCTTGTAATTCTTAGAATTTTCTTGTAAAAATTCAACTGCTAAGAAATAAATAATTGACGTTGATTGATTATGATTAGTTATTATTGTATTCTATGAAATTTGTTCTAGAATAAACAAATCGCAATAATTCATGATTTTGTTAACATTCGTGATTTATTGCAATTATTTTATTTGTAAATTAACTTTAGAAACTCCTAATTCATGGATATTTATAAGAAACAGTAGTGTATGATACATGTGATTATCGTGATCTCCATAAATACCTGCCTCTGCTAATATGACATTGAAATCTCCAATAGATTCATGTTTTTCATGGTAGACCACAAAAGGAATTGCTCAGTATGAATTGGTTGGAGAATTTTATGTCACGTTGGCAAGTTGTCACCGTAGCTCAGTGGTTTGAGCAGCTGTGCATGAGGTGGAAGGTCTGTGGTTCAAATCCCGGCTGTGGCATTGAATTTTTCAGTTCCAATTCTACCTCTCAAACACAATTTGTTGCTTACTTAATTATGCTAGAACTGGCAACATCCCTTCAGTTGTCTTCACTTTCTTCTGATATTGGTGTAGATCACAGGGAATGTTTATTTGCATACAATAGTTTTTTTGTCAAAGCTACAAAGGCATGAGGCCAGTCTACGAGCAAATGGTGGACGTATAGAATACTTTCTCTAAACTCTTATTCATGTTTAATCCAGGAGGCAAGTTCAGACATTTTAAATTAATTCCAATGTTTTTGCATATTTATTAAGATAAGATTTGCAAAATTCACCCCAGAAACTGGCTGCCATTCCTGAGTCATGAGGCACAACAACAAAATAGAATTTGGAATGTACAGAAAACCCTCTCATAGACAGCTACACCAAGGAAAACAATCTTAACCCAAAGCCAAATCAACATGCTATATTCCAAGCTTAATGCACAGGTTAATAAACATACCACTGGCAGATGAGTTAACTACGGAACATCAAGACGGTAACAAAATATGGATTCAAAACAGATTCAGTTGACTCAAAAAATATGAGACAAAAACAGATTAAAGACATCACAATAGATCCAATCCACAACTCACATACAGCAAACTCATCTTCTGACCAAGTTGCACAACAAATTCCAGAAACTACCAGGATAACATTAAGCTACTCCCTTACAATGACTTCAACCTGAGGAACCTGCTAAACCATCCATTAAAAGGCATAATACCGACCACCTCAAAATCTGGTATTTATCAAATAAAATGCAAACATTCCCAAAAATATACATTGACCAAACTAAAAGGAATCTAAAAACAAGACTTCAGAAACACATTAGAAATATAAAATTCAAACAACTTGACAAATCAGCTGTAGCCCATCACTTGGTCAACTCAGCGCACCATAGAACAAGATATCAAAATATCAAAACACGTAAAAACAGCAGCTGAACTGATAATTTGGGAGAAAATACATATAATGAAGAACGTTCACATAGCCATGAAGCTTAAAATGCCACAAGCAGACGACTTACTGTAGTTTATATACAGCAATCCAGATAGCAGCACAGTCACAACCACAACAGATGTTTCCTCTTCAAACACCAGTTGAGAAACCGTTGATTTGATATTGAAGACACTTGTCTTTAAAAGGCATCTGGATAAAAGTAAGTTTAAGTGCAACTATAAGTGCCTATAGGTCGAGTCATATACTTCTAAAATATTTGAAAAGTTTCACTGTCTGCATCACTTTGTATATACGAGGGTGGGTCAATAAGTAATGCCTCCTATTTGTTTTCTCTTTTAATTGCTAAGAAAATTGAATCCAATTTACATAGCTTGAAAACTACAACATTGACGATTAATTTGTCACTTTTCAATATAACCTCCATCCTTTTCCACAGTTTTGGTCCACCTTTTAACTAGGGCATGTATTCTAGTGTGGTAAAACACAGGGTCTTGCTTCCTAAGCCATTGACACATGGACATTTTCACAGCCTCCTCATCTTCAAAATGAATCCCACGATGAGCTTCCTTTAATGGCCCGAACAGATGGAAGTCTGATGGTGCCAGGTCGTATAATTGCCTGCTGTCAGTGTTGTCACCATAGCGGCCATAGCGGAAATGATGCTGATGGTTAACGCCAACACGCGTTTTGGGCGGTTAACATTCTTGGTACCCAACGTGAACAAACTTTTGAGTAACCCAGTTGTTGAATAATCGTCATCGCACTGCCTTTACTGAGGGAGGTAATACGACACAATTCACCTGTTGTTATCCAGTGATCACCACGAATGATCTCATCGACTCACTGAATGTTGCATGGAGTCACTGCAGTCACCGACCTGCCGCTTCGCATTTCATCTGCCAATGGTGTTTGCCCTTTAGCTTCGTTACAGCGACGAACCCATCGTCTAACAGTGCTGACATCCACCGTTGCATCACCATGCACATTTTTTAGCCTTTTGTGAATGCGAATTGGCGTTTCACCTTCCGCAGTCAAAAATTCAATCACAGAACGCTGTCTAATACGAATGTCGATGTCAGCTATTTTGCAAGAGGGTGCAGTGCTGCCACCTGTTGACTTAGGAAGTTACTACTGCAGGGGATTGGAGAAGAAGGTTTGAGGAATTGCGCCAAATTCAAATTTTTCACATAACTAACTTATTTAAGGAAAAACAAAAATAGGAGGCATTACTTATTGACCCACCCTCGTATTAAGTGGAGCTCTTCATTCATCAAAATGAATATTTTTTGAAACCTTAAATCTACGAGTCCATTTAATTGTTTTAATAATTTAACCTCTGGATGTATTTCATGATTAAATGATCAAAAATGATCTGCCACAGCTGATTTATCAATCTTTATATTTAATATTTCTGAAATGTTCTTTTATTCTGATTTCCAAATGACACTTAATTTTACCTATTTAAAGCCTGTAAGACTCTAAACAGCTAAATTGAAAAATGCCAACAAGTGTTATATCCAAAACTCTTTCAAATGAGATATCATGGGTTCTATGAGAATGAGTTAATCAACTTGAAACGTGTCAGCTGCATAAAATCTTGCAATATTACTAAGATAAGTGAAGCTTTTAGTTTCTGATTTGTTCTTACTTAAGATTAAATTGATTCTGTTCATTTGAAAGCACTTAATATGCGCATTACTTCTGGAGTCTTACTTTTCAGACTTTAGAAATGATGGGGTAGAGTACTAAGTAAGGAAAAACCATATTTAGGAAGGAGTGAAGTCTAATTCCAGGGAGTTTTAGAAGCTAGCATGTTACCTGCAGTGGCAGAAAGGAATGAGTCTCTGAAGTAAAGATTCTTTCAGAATGGGGGTCCACGTTCTATACATCATAAGATTATTGATTAGTCTCTTCATTCTGTATCAGACAATTAACCATGTTCTGTATACACAGATATAATATTGTGCCGGACGCGGCTGGTAAGAAATACTGGTTGGGGCATTTACCTGCCCGAAAGACCCAACTGCCAGCGGGACAATAGAGCCTCCGGAAACAGAGCTATTGTTTACTAGTGCAGTGTCTGGACTGTTCTCTCCTGACCATTCTACTTCCAGAACATTTCCATTGTCTAAAGAACTATAAGGGACCTGCTCATACCCTAAGTAGAAAGAAGTAGCTGAAGTTGTTAGAGTCATGCTTTTGGTGAAGTGTTGGAGTGAGGAAAAACATGTACGAAGCGTTCAGTGTTCCACACCTGTATATCGTGCCGAGTAGCAGTTCAGAGCGAGTGTAATCTGACAGTTCTTTACTGTGATTCAATTCGACAATTATTCTGTGCCCTGAGTTTGTACAAAAGTGACCTAAGTGTAACGTTAGCACTAGTCTGACTATAAGGCAATAAAGTGTGATTAGCAGTAACTGGTGTTTTCTCTTTTGTTACAATATTATAAATATATAATTATATGAATAAATTTCAATGTGGGATTAGCGCTAATTTAGTGAAGGTATGTCTTGCATGTCACAAAATTTGCTGTATATCTCTTGTCTCCCTCTCCTTGCTCAAGGAGTGAATGTCTGCCGCAGATGACAGAGCCCTTTTCCGTCTAGAAAAGCTCCACTGTTTGGCAGTATTACAATTACTCTGACTTTTAATGTACTCATATGGTTTGTGATTTGAAATGTGATGTACACACTTACAAAAGTGCTTTTTGTTTTCCAGGTAGCTGCAATGTGGGTGCTGGACTTAGAACAGTACAATGAGTGGATGACAGAAGAAGATTATGAAGTAGATGAAGGAGGTCACAAAAAGATACATAAGGTGAAATGGTTTATTTAATGGCAATGTTTTTAGTAGTGAGAGGTAGTAAGATATCCTTTAGCTGGTGCATTTAATTTTAAAAAATTGTGTTGTTCTAAATTATGTTTAAATTATTGCATAATGGTTACAGCTCCGTTTGTCAGTAGACGACTTGATGAGTCAGTCTGATCCTGATAGGAGTAAAAAGAAACCAAAGAGAAAACGCTCACCATCACCTCCTCCAAAGCGTGACAAAAGAAAAAGGTATAAATTTGAGTATGCATGCTTTTTTACTGATCATTTAATTTACAGTGATACTTTAAGAATGAACTTTTCAGTTGATGAATATTTTAAATGTAAGAAAATTGTTGTCATTGTCATAATCTTCATTACAGAAGACCATACTGAATTGCAGGGCTGCTAGAAAATGCCATATGAGCAGTTGTTCCCTTCTTAATTAATGCATCAACAAACTATGGATTCTGTGAACTGTAGATTGTTGCAAGTACAACATTATATGATTTGCAAACTATTCCCTTCTTTAATGATAGAAGCAGCAAAACTACTGAGCTCATGTAATCAGCATATGTAATTATCTTGTCAAGTATATGTCACTGCAACAAAGTGATGCCACACATACAGGGTATGTTTCTGATTTTGTTGACAAAGTCGTTTATTTTCTGCAAACCAAAATAGAGAACCAAAGGAATGGAGGTAAAATTTTCTCTGAAAGGGACAAGATATTGTCAGTGTTGATTTAAAAAGTACTAATAAAATAAAGTCACAGACGCCGTTTACAAACAAACTGAATTCAGAATGTTGCCAACATGCACCTATCCTTGGTTTTATATCATAGACTGCTTGAACTTAAGTAGAGAAGTAACCCATCCTGTTTCTGAACATTTCTCTTTCCTCCAAGCTTTGAACTTCTGTTTGACTGCAGTGTATAGTACCAATAACATTGAGGAAATTACTAATGCCATAGAAACTTTATTTCACAGTTTCTAAGGAGGCATGCACTGTACCCTCATTCAAAATTCCTGTTGTGAAATAACAAAAGGGTAGTCAACAGCTGATATTGTGCCAACACCTGCCGTACTTCATGCAGTCAGTGCAACCCCACCATGTACAATATCCATGATTATTTGGAGAACCAATATCTTACTTTAAATTCTATGTTGTTATATTCCTGAAAAGGAGTGCACCTCTGAGCAAGAGTTCTTGGTCTTGGTAGAAATTCAATCAGATCAAATATCACCTCTTCGTCAGATGAAGATTCTATAATGAAGAACAGAATAGAAATACACACTTTCTGGGACAAAAGTATAATTCTATACACATATCAGTCAACAATTCATACTGCACTAGTTTTTATTTATTGTATCCAAGGATGATATACTATGAAAAAATAAAGAGAAAGCCATATAATGAAAGAAATAATGGTGGCAATCCACTGTTTATAGGTCTGAGATACAACCTACACCTTAAAGGGTTCATTAACGATCTAGTGGAATTGTAGATTGGTGTTACAGCCCATTTCAGAGGCAAAGGAACAGTTTAGTGTAATTAATGTTCTTCCACACAATAGCCATGTGTAGGACAGGATTGGAAAGGGTAGAGTGAGACTGAAAAACTCAAGGCCATTAATGGGAGTTGAACAACGGCTACCATTCGGTCACTTACACCACCAAGCCTCATGGCAAACAAACCGGCACGACATCAAATTCTCCAACTCGTATTTTTCCCAGTAAACCACACATGGAGATTTTAATTTATGAGATAGCATACCTTAATGGTGATTCACAATATTAAGTACCTGAATCCCAGGTTTACACTGATTTGACATTATGGTAGGTTTTACATTGATTTGCTAGAATTGGGATATATTCTTCACCACTCTGTCCTCTATGTGATCTGCAAGAGGAAATGGATCGAGACCACCTTCAAATATGCCCGGCCACTTCTAGTGCTCCATCCATCAGTGAAAAACATTGGAGAGCAAGAGGATTAATGACTTCATTGTCAGAAATCAAGCATTAGCTAACAACAACAACATTGATTTCACATTATGGTAGGTTAAATTAGAAACCTGGGACTTAAGTCAAGTCACGGTCATGGCATTGAGTTTTTCAGTCTCGCTTTGCTGTTTCTGTACTTTTTAGTCGAACAAAACCTATAAATGTGTTCTTGCAACCCAGCATATGAGTGGTAGAGAGCAGAACTAGATGTTTCTCAGTTAGGGGAAGAGTGCGGCTGAAAGGACAGCTGTTCTTGGTCATCTGCACTCTCCTTACCCATAACTTCTATTTCCATTTTGTATGGCTCAGTCAGTATAGAAGCAGTTATGTATTTGCACTAGATGGACTTGAACTGTCATCAATATCACTAATACTTTTCTCATTTGAACCATTGACATGACTGGTTCAATCTGCAGTTGTCATAACAGTCAAAGCATTATTTAAGGCTGCACATCTTAGCTTTACAGGGTTCTTAATTTAAAACCTAACTGGCACATGGCATTTTGCCTGTGCGCAATTGGGTGTGCCACAGCCGGCTTTGGTTCTACATAAACTTTGCACGTAAGCATGTATAACACTCTTACTTTATGTAGAAAATGCTGGAAATGTCGTACACCCTCAGCTACACAACCATTATTTCAGGAAAACAAGTTCTGATTAAGTTGGGTCACTGTTCATTTCTATTATTTTGTTTTAGTTCTTCCAATGTATGAGGATTTTCTAAAACTAAAACTGTATATGTGTACAAATGTCCATGCTTTAAAGCAAGGTGACCCAGTATCACAAATGCACTATTGTGAATGGTTTCTTTCATCAGTGAATGACAGTTTAATTGATCACAGCTTCTTTTCTTTTCCGATGACGCATGGTTCCACCTAAATGATCATGTCAACACTCATAACAATCAGTACTGGGCCTCTGAAAATCCACATCGCGTTCAAGAAATCCCTCATGATCGGAGAGTTGGAGTTCGGGGTGCTGTTAGCACTAGATGCATAATCGGTCCAATATTTTATAAGCAGACTATAAATGCAAAGAGGTACCAAAATTTTGACCCCATTTCATCATGAACTGACAGAAGAAGAGAAATCATATGGGTGGTTTCAACAAGATTTTGCTACTGCCCATACAGAAGAGGAGTCCATGAATAAAATTATGAAGTGCTTGAAGATAGAGTGATTAGTGCTGGTGTATGGCCTTCTCGCTCCCCCAATCTAACAGTGTGTGATTTTTACTTGTGGGATAACCTGAAAGACAAAGTTTGAGGCAAATCCTCATACATTGGAAGAACTAACACAAAATATTAGAAATGAAATTGGAAACATTATAGTGGCCCACATTAATTGTTGAATCAAAATTTGCTCTCCTGATACAATGCTTGTTTAGCCAAGGGTGGATGACATTTCCAGCATCTTCTGTAAGGTAAGAGTGTTCTATATGTTTTATGTGCAGAGTTTATGTAGGAGCAAAGCTGGCTGTGACATATCCAATCACCCACTGGCAAAATGCTGTGTGCCTGTTAGGTTTCAAACAAAAAACCCTGTATTATTTTATGTAACTTGTGCAGGAACTGAATCCATCTCAAGAGATTATGCTATAAGGTAAACAGTTGAACATAATTCAAGTATGTAAAATGGTTAGGAGGAAAATTGTCCAGCAGATGGAAATGATGTAAGCATTTAAGGCACTGTAAAACTGGACAACTTTGCACCACTTTTCATGATTTTTTTAAAATATCTTTAAAGAAAATTTAGATATAGCTTTGGAAAAAAATAAAAATTATTCCTATATATAGTATCTAACGTTTTAGTACTAACACATTCATTTGAGACACATACGGTAAGTGAAAAAAAAAATTTGAAATGTGGTGCAAAGTTGTATGTCAGTGTAGGACATCTTTGCACCACACGACCTTTTTCCATATATATTCCTATAAAAACAGCATTTGGTGCAAAGTTACATTACACAGTTACACATTTACAAACAAAATATAATCATTCCAGTGTACGAGAATAATTCAAATATAAAGGGTTCTACCTCTCAAACTTTGCCCACACACGGCTTGTGTGTTTAAAAACACCAACAGTAAGTTTGTTGGCATAATAAAATAATACGAGGTTCCTTCGTCGATTGCACAACGTATTATTATCAAGTTTTTAACCAATGAAGCGGTTAAACCTTAAGAGATTTTAACTCGTTTAAGGGCAGTTTGGGGACACTACATTGTCACAGAATCAAGAGTTTACTTGGGCCAGACAATTTAAGGGTGGCCGAGAATTTGTGGAAAACGAAAGTCATGCTCGACGCCCAAGGTCAAATCTCACAGATGACAACATCCTTGCCGTTCGAGAGCTCCACTGTTGAAGGAATCGTATCAGAAGTTGGTTGATTTTCTTCATGATCGATGTACAGTGACTGCAGCTTACTATTGTCAATTGTTAAGGTCTGCCTACTGAAGCAAAAGACATTGTATGCCCATCAGAGATGTCATCCTTCTCCAAGACAACACTATCCCTCACACCGCCAATTTGACAATGGACACAATGGCGGACATGCACTGGGAAACCCTTGAACACCCTCTCTATAGTCCCCCACCAGACTATTTTTTGTTTGCACCCATGAAAGAATAGCTTGGATTGCGCATTTGGTTGGCGACATGCCCTCAAACTTTTTTTGAAGAAGGAATGTTCAAGTATCCGAAACGTTGGCAATAATGTGTATAGTGTGAAGGAAGCTATATAGAGAAATGTTGATATAGTCACTTGTGTATATATTTAATCAATAAATATTTTTAACAAAATTACCCTTTATATTTGAATCACCCTTGTATTAGTACATGAATATTTTGACATTTCAGGAACAGTAAAACAATACACATGTTGATAGTTTCTTGGGCTCAGAAATCACTTCTACATTTCCAACATCATACCAAAATTCATCTTTCACAGCAGGCTACTTCTAGCTCTTACGAGACTTGTAATACACTGATTTGGGCTCTGTTCTTCTGGATATCTGTAACAAAACCAGGGTATAGTTCACCAAAATAATTGACAATTAAATAATCACCAATATTACTTTTTTTTTTAGGTAGCACAATCTTTCTTTGACCAGTCTGGTCTGCTTTCACTTTCACTTTCTGACGACATGATACTGACATTGGTTTCGTCATCTAATACCATTTCCAAATTGGAATTGCTGTCAGATGTCACTTCTAGTTCTTTTTTACTTTTACAGGCAGCTTCCTCTGCTTCTTTTGTTCCTCTTGATAGATAGATAGATACTTTATTTCACTGCTTAGAGCATGGCCCGGTGGCAGCGCTGTCAATATAATATACAATTCTTTACAATATGATATACAATTCTTTACAATATAATATACAACTCCTTACAATATAATATACAATTCCTTACAACATATATACAATTCCTTTCATGCACTATGGTAACTATACAGGATTTCTTTTTAACCTCTCTTTGAAATTATTTACATTTGGAGGCAAAGTCTCCAGTAACTCTGCAGTCAAATTGTTCCAGTCATTAATTGTTCTATTGGTAAAGGAAAATTTACCTATATCAGTTTTCTGTTCCCTATTTCTTATTTTTTTAGAGTGATCATTCCTTCCCCTATATGATGGTGTCAACAACCGCTTTGTTATATCTTTCCATGCAGGTTCCCCCTTATATGCTCTAAAAATTGCACATAGCCTTGCCCGTTTTCTACGTTTCTCCAATGATTCCCAGGAGGTAGCAGTGCCTGTAGGGTTTTCAAATCGCTTTCCTCTATCAACAAATTTAGCTGCTCGTTTTTGAACTCTCTCGAGTGCTTGTTTTTGACCAACCCGATATGGATCCCAGCATGCCGCGCTATATTCTAATATTGGTCGGACTAAGGATGTGTAAGCTAAATTTCGCAATTTCCCATTGCTGCGTTTTAATATTCTCATTACAAAGTGCAATGCTTTGCAGGCTTTTCCAGTGACCGAGTTTACATGTTCCCCCCATTCCAATCTTTCATTTATTATTACACCTAGATATCTAGTGCTACTTACCCTGGGTATTCTCTTGTTATCTAATTTATACATCACATTTTCTTCTGTTCTTGTCCTTGAAAATATAATTGTTTTACATTTACTTGGATTTATCTCCATTTGATTGGATTGCGCCCAGAGTTGAATTTTGTTTAAATCTTCTTGTAAGTTATTAACGTCACCTTCGGTCTTGATATTTCTATAGATTATACAATCATCCGCAAATAGCCGAATTTGTGATGTTATCCCTTTCCATAAATCATTTACATATGCTAAGAAAAGCAACGGCCCGATCACGCTACCCTGGGGGACACCTGAGGTTACTTCGGTAGGGGACGATAGTCTATTTCCCACCCGCACTCTTTGGGTTCGTCCGCTCAAGAATTCCCGAATCCAAATAATCACTCTGTTGTCTATTTGCATATTGCAAAGTTTTTCTATAAGTGGCCCATGAGGTACAAGGTCAAACGCTTTAGTAAAGTCAATAACTATTGCATGCACTTTACCGCCTGCATCGAGTGCATCAGCTACATCCTGACAAATAGCTACTAGTTGGCTCTCACAAGAGTGTCCATTCCGAAACCCATGTTGTCCTTCAAAGAGCCAGTGTGAATTATCCCATTCTTGTCTTAAGTATTGCCCTATAAGATGCTCGACTTGTTTACTTACTACTGATGTCAAGCTAACTGGCCTATAATTTGTCGCTGTGGTTCGATCCCCTGTTTTATAAATAGGAACGACTATAGCCTGCTTCCAATCCTGCGGTATACTTCCGTTATTTACCGTTATTTCGAATAGCCTCATCATATATGGCACGATTGCCTCCCCTCCAATTTTAAGAAAGTCACCCGAAATGCCGTCCGGACCGACTGATTTATATTTCCCTAATTTAAATAATCTTTTTCGAATGTCGCTTGGTTTCACGATCATAGGGGGCCCCTCCGTTCTTTTAATACTGGCATTGCTCTTTACTTGGAACACTGAAGCGAATTGCCGATTAAATACTTCCGCTTTTAA
Organism: Tenodera sinensis; assembly: GCA_030765045.1. Classification (NCBI taxonomy): domain Eukaryota; kingdom Metazoa; phylum Arthropoda; class Insecta; order Mantodea; family Mantidae; genus Tenodera; species Tenodera sinensis. Next base: position 130,167,369 of record CM060963.1, read on the forward strand.
CAAAGAGTCGGTAACTTGTACATTTCCATTTTTTATTCCCGGAATCTCCTCCTTATTACCCCTGCGCCTTCTCACGAATTTAAAAAACTGCTGCCAGTTATTTCTGTTAGACGAGAGAATATTTTTTAAAAAATTTTCTTCAGCGGTAATCTTCTCTAATAAAAGTTTATTTGACAAGACATGGAATTTATTTGCGTGATTAGTACTAATTTTACGTGACCCATATGCTCTCCTAACTTGTTTCTTTAGTCGTTTTACTGTTTTGTTGTAATATTCTGGGTCAGGGTTTTTTGTGAGTGTTTTACGGGGTATAAATTTATCTGTCGCTTCCACAACGATTTTTTTAAAATTTTGCCATATTTTTTCAACCGAACTTCCAGTTTGGGACCACAAGGAATATCTATCTTTTAGGAATTGTTGCAGCCTTGGAATGTCTCCTTTATAATATTGGTAAATGTGTTTCTTTTCCCCTGTATGGCATTGGGCTCGAATCCCTTCTACTTTAACCACTGCGCAGTTATGGTCACTTATACCAGGAAAAACTTCACACTCTAGCACTGCTTCCTCCGGCTTCACCAGGAAAACGTCTAGAACCACCCCCTCCCTAGTTGCGGTTTTTACAGTTTGAACAAAGCCACCTTCCCAAATTAGGTCATTTACAATAGCCTGCGATTCCCCTCCCCTCACTTCACCCTCCCAGTTAACTTTTGGAAGATTTAGGTCACCCCCTATGATTACCTGCTCGCTGGCCTCACTTTCAAGAACCCGTTTTGCAAGTGATTTTAATGAGCCCAAGTCGTCACTTGGTGGCCTATATATACCAACTATCCGCCATTTATTTTTCATATAATTTCCTGAAATTTCTACTTCTAAGATTTCGTATACCTCATCCCGCCACACTTCTGCCGCGTTGTGTATGTTTTTGACACAAATAAATATCCCACCCCCTCTACCGTTTCTATCTCTTCTTATTACCGTGAGGTTGTTTCTAAATATTTCTGCGTTTGTGATATCCGGCTGTAGCCAAGACTCGGTACCTATTACTACGTCTGGATCATATATGTCTATTAAGTTTGAGAATTCTAATTTTTTGTTTAAGATGCTTCGACAATTTACCTGCAAAATCACTAGAGACTTACCTTTGCTATTTGATGTTTTGTCGATACTCTCGCCGTCCCACAGTCAGTTCCCTTCGTCCTCGCTACATCCGCCATCTCGTCCGTCGCTGACCTCGCTCCTTCTGCCACCGTTCTCGTCCCGTTCTCCGCCATTCTCGACCCGGTCACCGATATTCTCGTCACATCCGTCGCCGAAAGATGCAGCCACTCTAGTAAAGAGTGACGCCAATGTCGCCGCTCCTCTCCTATTTAGATGCACTCCGTCACGTCCTAAATCATTTTCTCCTATCCATGAGTTTGGGTCAACAAATAGAAGTCCCAGTCGTTCTGCCACCCATTGGAAAGAGTCATTTAATCGGCCCACCTTGCGCCAATTTACGTCTCTGCGCCGTATCACACCACTTAAAATTATTTTAGCTGCGGGAAATTTACTTTTCACTGTTGTAGCCAAATCGTACATGTCTCCCATTATGTGGTCTATGTTTCGCCTTAGGTCATTTGATCCCACATGCACAATTACTGTTTCCGGATTTGTTTGTTCCTGCTGCTCCACAACCTTCTTCATCTGCTCCGTTCGTATTCCAGGGAAGCATTCCACATTCAATTCTGCACTGTGTTTCCCGACATGCTTTATTATTGAGTCTCCTAAGACTAAACAAGGTTTCTTTTGTGTAGGCTCGTCTTGGGTTTTTAACCTTTTAATTTCTTCTTCCAAGCGTTGTATCGTATCTTCAGCTCGTTTCAGCTTTGCGCGCAAATGTTGTACCTCATCCAGCATCTGTTTAGTTCCTTCCCTCTCTTTTTCCTCCATCGTGTGGTTTTTTTCGCACTGAATACACCTCCAACTGTCTTCAATTTGCTGCGTTTTCTTTATTTTCTGGCAGCTAAAGTGATACCAGTTCAAACAGATACTGCAGAGAAGCCCCGTCCGCAAGTTCTTGTATTTCCTCAAACCAAATGATTTTCCCTGTTTCAATTGGAAATTTTCTATTCCTGCCAAGAAGATGTGGAAAGTCACTTTTTGGGAGTAGTGCAGCATCTTCCTGGTGGGATATCTTTCCACATGTCTAAGACATGTCTCCGAGTAATTTTCATGGGCCAGAAAAATCCAGTATTGACAATAATGTGACCAAAAATTTGAAGCCAGTCTTCCGAAAGGTTGGAATTAATTCATTTAAACATGATATTGTTTTGTAGAGAATTCTACCTACATATTAACAAATATTAATAATAAAAGAGTAATAACTTGTAAGTGCTATATAGTTTAGAAGTGGACTGCAACATAATTAAGATTGTTTGTTGAAAATCATGGATGCAGTTTTGAAGAATGGAGAAAAAATGGCGGCACAAAGTTGTATCTCATAGTATTTGGTTGGGGAATTTCGTTCTTTCAATTAATTAATTACCTTACATTATTTTAAAATCATTTAGAGGCTCTAGTCTATACTCATACAGCCCTGCAGTAACTAAAATTAAGTTACAAATGGCTACCTATTCACTGTCAGCATGGAAAGTTTCACGATAAAAACAGAATATGAAAAACCACAACTTCAACTGAAGTTATTCCACTTAATACTTACGAAGTGATATAGACAGTGAGACTTTTCAAATGTTTTAGTATGTGAGTAAACCTATAGACACTTATAGCTTCACTTATGCTTATTTTTATGCAGACCAGGGTTGCCAACATTTAAAAGTAAAATTACTGTACCAGCCACTCAAAATTATAGATTTGGATACAAAATTATCGTACATCATAAACCAAATGCTGCAATAATAGAAACATCAGTATAACACTTATGAAAATGTAATAGTAATGATGCTTATGATATCCATTTACAAGGTTGATGACCTCAACCAGTATTACAACTTTAGCACGTATGTTTCTCTCACTGTTCAGCTGAAAGTTCATATTCCTCAACTGTTGCAGCATTACACAAATTTGTTGTTGGGATAAACTTTTAACTTCTTTTCGGTGACTTGCAGATTTTCGGACTCCACTTTCTTTCATATGCTGAGACAAGAGAATAAGTCCATTTACCGTATTTAGCGCCAATCTGTTTCTAACTTTGGTTTTTATTAAACGTAGTTTGGAAAAAAAAATCCTTCACAAGAGGCGCTTCTGTGGGGCAACGAAATCACTGATAATGCAAAGGCCGCGAGTTCTTTGAAATCAGTATTCCCACCAAGGTGACACATGTGTTTAACAGCACTCCAGAAACTGCCAGGTTCAGGCATGTTCTTTATTTCACATGGAATATCACGTATTCTGAGTTTTCTCCATTGATCATCAATTTTCTGAACAGTGCCTTCTTCATTGAGATTATCAGATCTGGGCACACTGGTAATAAGGGGATAAAGGGTAGCAGGCTTTGTAGGGTTGGAAATGGTTGTCTTAGAGGGGTGGAGACAGACCATGAGGGCAAAAGTGGTGTAGCTATATGTAATAAGTTTTATTTCGCTGGTGTGACAAACCAGTGAAAATGATATTTCGCCGATATCAAACTATCATACATTCAAATTATTGTACACTCCCATAATTATCATGCGGGTTGGTAACCAGGTTTACAAACATTAAAATTATCGTATGCCCCCATAATTATCGTATGAGTTGGCAACCCTGATGCAGACGTGCTTCGAAGACCAACATCTTCATTCTCAGAAACTATTGAGAATGAAGATGCTGGTCTTCAAATGAGTCCGGATAAAAATAAGCGTAAGTGAAACTGTGAGTGTCTATAGGTCGACTCATATACTTCTAAACTATTCAACTGAAATATCTCTGGCCATGAGAATGCTGAAGAATGCTTATGTAAATTTATACCAGATTGCAGCACAACTCAATACCTTAAAAATGACATGCTCTATTGAAAGAATCATTTATGGGACTGTTTGATAATCATTTGTATAGCATCATAAATGTCTATGGTGCAAAGTTCTTCAGTTTTACAGTAATGAAAATAGAAATTAAGGTTTATATAGTCATATCAAGAGGCCACAAGACAAAATAAATATGTAATGCTCAAAGGAAATTGTATATTATTGCACATTATAATTCAAAATTGCAGTTATTCTTAAGTTAAACAAAAATGAATGATAATTTTAGACTGGGTGTGCAAAGCTGTTAAGTCAAAAAATAACAAAAATTGAGCTCTCCACAGCCTTTGGTACTATTTTGTCCACCCAAGTGTCTAATCAGTTTTAGTCCAGTAACATGGGTGTGTAAAAGGATGTATGTCATGAAGTCATCAGTGGTGTGTGTGCAAAGATGGTTAAGTCACTCACTTTTGACTTATTTTATATAATCAAACTGGTTATGCAAAATTGGTTGTCAGTTATAGAGGTGACTTAACTTGCTGTGCACTACAAATTTAACCCTTCCCGAGCGGACGTGTTTTATGGCTCTGAGCGGAAGGCAATTTTGCTAAACTATGAAACTCTATTAAATACAGTTAAAACTATATAAAAATGCTCAAATGTACTAAAACACATAGTATACCTTGCTTTTTGTTGAATTGGATCATAATTGTCCTCCAGGAGTGAAGTTTTGTTAATCCGCGTAAAAATGTTGTTACAAAAACGGCATAAGTAGCACTTCTCCATTTTCTACAGCGTAGTTCGTACATATAGATATTCACAAATAAACCAGCAGTGCTTCAGGAACTAAATAGTGTCATTATGATATCTAATACTTCCAATTGTAATAACAGTAATGATGATAACAAATTATAAAAGTTTTGATAGAAATGTGCAGTTACACCTAGCTAGGGCAGGGTATCTAAAATGTGCATATGATTTTCATAGTGACTTGTTTATCTCAATACTATTCAGATAATACTATCTCAGTGTTTTTATATTGGCATTTTCTGGGGGATTCCAAGAAGCAATCCTGGCTTTTTCGTTGATGGTGTCGCCTGTTGTTGTTGTTGTTTTAAATATGTTTCCCTGAATATCTCTCCTCAGTAATTATTTCCATAATTTCGTCATAAAAAAATAGGCCGAAAAATTCTGCTGGAAGCGTATTCTCATCAAAATGAGAAGGAAGTATTGGTCCCTGCTGGATATTGTGCACTGGGATACTAGATGTAGGGCCAGGGTCAAAATTACTCACCTCTGCCCAGCTGGGTGTATAGCTGTCTGCAGTGTCATTTATGTCACTCTCGCTCTCAGTTGCACTTAGACACAAATTCTCGCATACATCACTCTCATCATCACTGAGCACAAAATTTGATAACTCACTATCACTTTTGTTCAACAATTCTACAGTTTCTTGCTCTGTCAACCCTTTCTTTCCCGCAATTCTGTCCCAAAAAAAAAAAAAAAAAAAAAAAAAAATCTCGCTTACTGGATGCAATCACCGCACTGTTTATTCCTACACTACTGAAAACTACGACAGAAATTATTAAATATGGAAAATCGGTGATGAACTGATTACAAACATCTGAAAGAACATTTCCTGCCATCTATTGGCAGTATATATGAATTATTTGAGCGAGAGGAGCCGATCACAATAGCTCTATGACTCTAAACCCACATATGGGTTTTCGCTCGTCAGGGTCCGGACAGGTTGCCCATATATGGGTTTTCGCTCGCAAAAGGTTAAATGACTTACCCAACTTGACACTACATCTATCTGGTAAGCAAGTATTTATTTTCATTGCACTAATGAGTAATTGCACACATTGAGTAATGCAAAACAATTAACTCTTGACTAATTGACAGTACACATGAAAAAACTACATTATTCGCAACTCTCTATATCTTTTCAGTAAAAACACAGAGAAACTATTTACCATCTCATATCACTTTAACTATTTATATGAAGAATATTTAAATGTTATTCCTGGATAGCATGAAGAAGGATCTGCAAAACTATTTTTGATGATCTTGAATTACAATAAATCAAATGTGGACGCATACCAGACATGTGATTGACTTAAGCTGGAGATAAATTTCTGAAGGTGGGAAAAAAAAAATTGTTCAAGAGTAAGAAGTGCATCAAGAAAAGGCTGACTTGGCAGGTCACTCTCAAGAAATGATCCTACAAGGAAAACCATAACATTCAACTTATAATAATGCTTGCCAACTCCAGTGGTCAGTAGCTCCATTGCCTTCTATAAAAGACAGCTAAGGAGCTATAACTTAATATCCATTGCTGTGATGACCGGCAAGCAAACTGTTTCATGTAGCACAAAAGACAAGCCTTAAGAGGGACTAATGAAATAGAATCTTCCCTTTATAATTAATTTATACAACTTCATCTAGATGTAAAAACTAGCTTATGCATTCTGATTCCTGCCAAGGACAAAATAAAAACAGTCTCTTTGCCATAATGTGTATGGTTGTACTTCAGGAACACCTAATACCCCAATCTATTGATCATAAGTTTCTAATACTAGGTTACACACACACATGTAGAATGATGGAGGTCATGCAATCATAGAAAAATAGAAATATGGTGTTCCTATTCATCCTCACTACTGGATGCAACATGTATATCAGGAAAGAATAAGCTATTTGTGGTCAGTGAAATACCTTAAAGAGGAAGAGGTAGAACTGGAACTTAAAAATTCAATGCCACAACTGGGATTTGAACCACAGACCTTCCAGTTCTACCTCTTAAAGTTTGCCCACACACGGCTTGTGTGTTTAAAACACCAACAGTAAGTTTGTTGGCATAAATAAATAATAATTACCTTAAAGAGGACTTTTTAGCATTGTTGGGAAAAGAACTTGTGCTATGAAACATTGACATAATGGGACAAAAGATCGTTTGGAGGGACATGCAGTGGCTCTGTTTTCATAGTTTTCTTCGGGCAGTTATTTTTCAAGTACAAGTTGAGGAATGATGGTAATTTTAGTTTTGCCAGTTTTCTCAGAAGAGGAAACAAATCTGCAGGTATTAGGTCGGTCTGAGTGGCTCAGTTGGTTAGACGCTGGCCTACGGATCCCAAGGTCGCGGGTTCAAACCCGGCCCAGGCCGATGGTTTTTAAGTGTGCTTAAAAACGACAGCTCCATGTCAGTAGATTTACTGGCATGTAAAAGAACTCCTGTGGGACAAAATTCCGCCACACCGGCGACACTGATGTGATCCTGACAATTGACAGCGTCGTTAAACAAGAAAATAATTTTAATTTGCAGGTATCAGACCTTTAACAAGTATTCCGGTCCATATTCATAAACCTAGCAAAAATAGGACTTGCTGGACTTACTTTCGCCTATCTTGGCTACATTCTGGGAATTCTAGAGGACTTAAAACATCTGAAAGTGCTCGTAGTACATTTCCAAATACTGATACCAATGATGATGTTGAGTGAAGAATGTGGTTTTATTATTGTATTTTGGATGGTGAAAATGATTTCATGGAAATTTTAAGAAAATATGTACATTAAAGTCATAATAATAAAATGTCTTTGTTTCTTTACTTAGTGTTATGTTATATTTTGCCAAGTTCATTAAATTTAACAACCTTTTATAAAAGGCTAAAAATATAACATTTACTATGCGGTTATAAGGTGTTACTTCCAAATACTACACTGATATTGGGGTCATCTCCTTAGCACAGTGGTAGCACTGCTGCTTACCAAGCAGGAGCCGTGGGTTTGATTCCTGGTACCAGTGTGGGGATTTTATTGCAGTGGGAAACCTGTCATGGGATCCACTCAGCCTCATTAGGTCCCTGAAGGGCCAAAGGTAGTGCTCCTGGTTGCGTAGACTGCATAATCGGTTCAAAGGGTATGGAACCCAGGTCATCCAACTGCGCTACAGAGGTGGTCACAAGAATTGGTTATATTTAAAAATACAATTTAATTGTATATTCTAGTGGCAAACAAATATTTCACTGACACTAATAATACATTTGTGTGGAAGTGGATATGTCAATGTGCTGTGAAAAGTCATGTAGATCATGCATCCACCCTCCAACCCTTCAGATAATTCTTATATATGGATGAAGATTTACAGGAATTAAAGCAACTTGATATGTATATTTATAGTATTAACCAACAAATATTTTTTTTTTGCAAAATGTGTAGAGTTTTGGCACATAAGGGATTTGGTGAATTGATTTTAATCTTTAATTTAGTTTTTCTCATTATGAGGTTTTTTGACTTAACTGCTTTTGCACTTCCAGTTGAGAATTGTTAAGAAAAAAAAAGAAGATCCACAATAAATCAAAGCTACATTACCTAGTAATGAAATAAATTAACAATTTAAGAGTAGTAATAGTACCAGAAGCTGGCGATGGAAGTCAACCGCCAATGAATACAGATATGAAGAGCTATGCATTGGAAAAGAAGAGTCTTTGAGGGTCAAGAGATAAGATTTATCCTGCATAGCTAAAGATTTAAGGCCAGGAATTTTACCATAGCAAATAGTGTGGTTTATCCTCTGCAAGACAAGCATAGGTAGATAACTATCCTGATGACGAGGATCATCCATTGCCTTAGATGCAATGAAAGATTGATATTTATTAGCTCCTGACAGAAAAGTAAAGTAACTTGAAACCGAATGAGTGATGTATGGGATGTAAAAGTCTTGCAGAAGTAGTAGAAGTGATACTTATGAAATTCTGTTGGGAAGAGAAATCTTAGATCCTATCAGATAGTAAATTGTTTGGGGAAAATCCACAACAAATGTTAAACCAACAAGACTGCCTAATTGTTGTGCAGTGTTCTTTTTTAAATAAGTTTATGTAAAACTTGTGATGCGTAGTAATTTAGCAGTGAGATCTCTTAAAGTACAACTAACATTGTGTTGTACTTTGACATTGAGGCACATTAACATTTAGTTACTGAGTCAATTTTTGACCCCCCATCATTTACTTTGTTAATAAGGAAAACACTAAAAAACATTTTGGGGAAAAAACAGAACTCACAGTTTGGAAAAACAGAAAACGCGTTTTCAATTATGAAATTCCAAGGAGCATACTTATGCAGAGATTCATCCAATTGTCTTATAGCTCAGTCAGTGGAGCACCTGCCTGCTGTGTAAGAGGTCCCGGGCTTGATTCCCAGCAGGGAGTTGGAATTTTTCTGCAGCTAATAATATTCCAGATCCTCCCTAGAGTCTAGAAGTATGAATGAGAATGTGAATGTGTTTGTGAATTTAGAATCCCTAATGACCAAAAATCCATTATTAATACTGTTAAATGAACACCATCATGTAGGACACAATGGTAAAAAATGTAGGACATTGTCAGTCAGTGTAAAAATAATGTAAATTTATAATTTAAATGCTATTTATATATACCCATAGGCATATACAATTATATTTTTCTCAAAATGCGTGTTAAATGTGATCATGAACAGTCAGTTACACTTCTCTAAAGAACTAATCTTGTACAAAACATCTAGCTTGTTTGAAATATAATCAAGAAGTTCCACACAACTGAAGTTTTTTAAAGTTGTACTTCTAAAACAATACCTCCAACTGAATCAATAGATAATCTGTGCCTTTTATCTGTCCACTGTGCTCATATTAGTGAAAATACTCTTTCAACATTAACATTGTGTTGCTTTGCCTCCACAGAATACTAGCCTTTTGCCTAGGAGTGCAAATGCTGCGTTGTCAAATCTCTCGTGTTGTGTTACTATGCATGAGTATTCTCTGTGACTCTAGCTGGTGTAGCCATATTGCCATAGCGAGTTAGCAAAGGCTGCCAATATCACCTTCCCAGTTAAAGGCAGGATATAAATGGAGCAATTAAAAAAAATTGATTTAGTGTCAAAGATTGACTTGATAATTAAATAACCACTTGTCAGCTTTTAAATAATTTTGATAATTGTTACAATTGATTAGTATGTCCAGAATACTGCCTTTCTGAAAATTTTCTTATATAGGACTATCAACTTCTTAGCAATCCATCAACAGTATTCTTAGTTTATATTTTTATATGTTTATTGACAAATGCTACAAATGTTTCTTATTGACAGTTTGTGTTTTGGTTAGCCCTCTATATCTTAAATTTGTGTTATATTGATGTTTTTACTCACCATTCTGGACATGTGCAAATATTTTTTAATGCCAGACATTTGAGAATAGTCATTAGTGTTCTTGCACTTCAATATTTTTCATGGTCAGCCAAAGAAGTACAGATTTTGAGGTGCTCCAAATCCATTTCTTGATTTAGTTTGTGTAGTGCTCCGAATCCATTTCTTGATTTAGTTTGCGTAATGGGCAGATTGGAGACTGGTATATCCCAATTCTGTGTAGATGTTTGGCCAAACAGTCTTGACTGTTAATCTAAATGCAGCTACAGACAATTGCGTGGAAGGTATGGAATTAATGCAGATTTTGAAGCAGGGGATACCATTTTTACTTTCTCTACTATGTATAGTAGTGTTCCATCCAAACATTTGATGTCGAGATTTCTTCGGAATATTTATGTTTTGAGGCCCTCTGAATCCAAAAAAAAGCATTTTTAGAAAACAATCCATGTGTGTGTCTGTCTGTCAGTCTGTGGACAGCATAACTCAAAAACGAAAAGTCAGTTAAAAAGCAAAGTTGGTATTTGCAACACCAAGATCTTAAAGAAAATTGCTCCACCCTAAATTACCCTTTACATAGAAAATTTATCAACAATTTTGATTTTCTTGAAAATGGCTAACAATTTTGATTAAAATGCATATGTTTGAGATATTTTTATGACAAATGAAATGTATATCTTGAAAGGTAGAACTGGAACTTAAAAATTCAATGCCACAGCTGGGATTTGAACCACAGACCTTCCGCTTACCAGGCGACTGCTCTAACCATTGAGCTACTGTGACAATCTTCCAGAATGGCATTGAAATCTCAAACCAGTTCGTATTTCTCCTGGTAAACCACAAAGGCAGTCTCACATCAGAGACAAATTACCCCGATGGTGACTTACTATTGTAAGTACTTTATGTCCCAGGATTAAATAACCTTCAGATGGTAATTATTATTTATGCCAACAAACTTACTGTTGGTGTTTTTAAACACACAAGCCGTGTGTGGACAAAGTTTGAGAGGTAGAACTGGAACTTAAACATTCAATGCCACAGCTGGGATTTGAACCACAGACCTTCTGCTTACCAGGCAACTGCTCTAACCATTGAGCTACTGTGACAGTCTGCCAGGAGAAATATGAACTGGTTTGAGAATTCAATGCCATTCTGGCAGATTGTCACAGTAGCTCAATGGTTAGAGCAGCCACCTGGTAAGCGGAAGGTCTGTGTTCAAATCCCAGCTGTGGCATTGAATTTTTAAGTTCCAGTTCTACCTCTCAAACTTTGTCCACACACAGTTTGTGTGTTTAAAAACACCAACAGTAAGTTTGTTGGCATAAATAAATAATGTGTATCTTGAATTTTCTGGCTTTAGCCCATGAAGTCCTATTTACTCTGGATGACTTTTGCATAACTGGTAAACCATAAGAGATAGACCAAATCTTACTATGCAAAAAATTTAGATCTTGCTAAAACACACAGTTTATTTCTAAATAAATTTTTTTATAGAGCGAAGCATTTTGAGATATTCTTTCTTATTTGTGTCAGTTTTGGAAAATTTAAACTTTCATGAAATGCAACATCGTTGTTCATTTTTTATATATTAACCGCACAAAGAGAGCGGCATCTGAAAGCTTTAAAATATTTTACTATCGCTCAAAGGCTACTGTATTCCCATATTCCCCTTGCACATACAAGGAAATAAGCAATAAGATAATTTTTGCAAATGTTTATCTCTACTAACATGAAGATGGAAGAATAAGAGTTTGTAAAAATGGTTAGTACAAGAGTAGACAAAGTAACATGGGTGCAACACATCAGATTTTTTAATCTTCAAAATACTCCTAGTGCAATTCTCAATGAACTTCTTTGAAATTGTGCATAGTTGTTCTATAAAACCTGGTATTTTAAATGCTCTAGATAGAGCAGTTTAATTGTTACAATTTTAATTTTGAAAATTATTATTAATAATTTGAGAAAAAATTGCCATTAATGTGTTCAATAATAATTTTTTCTCCAAAAGCAGTTGACATAACTAAATAAAAATACCATAATCAAAAGAAACATACCCAGAGTTTAATTATAACAAACCCTTTTTTATATGAAGCATTTCTTAAACTACACCAACATAGCAGCAAAAAGCTTATGCTTACAAATTTTCACATCATAGTGACAAAAAATTGTGGATCTTCTTTCTTGGAAGTTTGAAAACAGTGTTGTAGTCAATTTAATCCAAAAAGGTAAGTTGATTAATAACACTACACAACACTTATAATTTCCTGGAACATATTTTGGAGGCTGACATTCCTGCATTATGAACCAGACATCGATTGGTTCTCCCTGGTGTGGATGATGATGTTTCGACTGAGGTTTCTGATGGTTCAAGGAACTTGCTGAAAATTTCCTTCTGGGGGATGTCAAAATTGAATACTCTGTTTCTATTTTTCAAAATGAAGATTTGTTCCCATGAGGGCAGCTCTTATTTTCTCGTTATGTGTTTGAGGAGTTTCAGTTCTGGCTTAGAAAGTAATAAGCATTACAAGCAGTTAGAATAAATAGAATCAAAATCTACACATGAAAATTCATCTGGGAAAAAGTTGAAAATTAAAAAACAAAACAGAAATAACGGAGTTCATCAGCAAGCATTGTACATCCAAATAGCACAGCAGAAAAAAAGTGGAGGAAACGTGTTTGTAAAACTTTAAGAATGTAGTAAACCTGTCTGACCGAGACTTCTCCAAAACAAAATGAACCTTTTAAACCAATGTTTAAAAATGTGCGTCCATTTTTCAAGGAAATTGAAGATTACTTCGCAGATATTAATATCTATCTAGTGTTTACCATCATCCAAGCAAAACTCTGTGAAAAACCATTGTGAACAAATTTTGAAGGGAATAAAAACCAGATCCATTCAAAAAACCAACAGAGCATTATCCATTCTTTAAAGCAGAAAACCATAATACACAGCAGGGCAGACAAAGGGAACAAAGTAGTCATAATGAACAAATCAGATTATTTAGACAGAATGGAACAAGTGCTAAAAGAAAGTGAATATGAAGCAATCAATAAAAACCCTCTAACTACTTGCATACAAACCCTCGAGAAAACTATGTCAAACTCAAGCATAATACCAAAAAACCCAACCTTCCCCAGATTCTACACATAATACACAAACCAATCATAGCGATGAGACCTATAGTTAGCAGTATAGATTCATCAACCTACAATCTGGCAAAATGGCTAAACAACAAGTTCAACTCATTTCCTAAATTCCACATTCTGAGCGTCAAAAATAGCTGTGAACTGATAGAACGCATTACAGACTGTGAATTAACAGAAGAGGTCACCCTTGTCTCTTTTGATGTCAAATCACTGTTCCCCAGTATACCACTAAAGCAACTTCCACCAATGATGAAAATGTGGCTCAAATCAGTGGGAATGTGACCACCAGAAATTAAAGAATATATAGAACTCGCCAAATTATGCACAGAACAAAACTTCCAGTTCCAAACAAAATATTTCCGCCAAGTTTCACATTTAGCATGGGGAACCCTTCCGGTAGATATTTACATGAGTGCATTAGAAATAAGGATCATCAAAGGTTTCCTGTGGATGTTCAAACTCTGCATGGTACATAGATGACATATTTGCAGTAGTTCCAAAAAAAACATCGGTGATGCACTAAAACTCCTAAACATCCAGAAGAAATAGGGTAAAGTTTGCTGTGGAAGTGGAAAAAGATGAGCAACTACCATTTTTTGTTCTAAAAGTAATCAAAAACAAGAATGGAATAAACTTCAGCATTCACAGAAAACTAACACAGACTACTAGATTAAAGCTCATAGTTACAATCCCAGAAGTTACAAATGGGCAATCCTCAATAGTATAACACATAGATCAGTGAACATCCCCCTTCCAACAGAGGAATACAAAGCAGAATATTGCAAAATAATCAAAATAACACACACACAAACAAACACACACACACACACACACACACACACACAGACACACACACAGACAGACACACACACACACACACACACACACACACACACACAAAATGCTTCTGCAAGTCTTTAGTAGATAAAAAAGTGAAACAACCAGAAACAAAAAGGTTACTAAAAGAAACTACAACACTCACAGCAGCAAAAACAAAATGGCATTCAAAAAATTCACATTCCATCCATGGGCCTTTGATAAATTCAAATAAGTTTAGAAAGAACATAACATTCAGCTAGTACCAATGAACCATTACTCCATAAAAAATCTATTGAATTCAACAAAGATGCCATTCCACCTAATAAAAAATCTGGCATATACCAAATTGAATGCAGTGACTAATGAAATGTATAGGAAAAACTAAAAGAAATTTAGAAATAAGATCCAAGGAACACTTTAGAAAGTAAAAAACAAACAATTGGAAAAATCAGCAACATAAAGCCAGAACCGAAATTCCTCAAACACATAACGGGAAAACAAGAGCTGTCCACATGGAACAAATCTTCATTATGAAAAATAAAAATGGAGTATTCAATTTCAATGTCCACCAGAAGGATATTTTCAGCTAGTTCCTTGAACCACCACCAGAGGAGACCTCAGAGGAAACGTCACCATCCACACAAGGGAGAACCAGTCAATTTCCGGTTGATAATGAAGAAAGTCAGCCTCCAAAACATGTTTCAGGAAATTATAAGTTAGTATTGCGTAGTATTATTAATCAACTCACCTTTCTGGATTAAAAAAATTGTGAATTTTAGTCATTTTCACTGGTGCCTCACCTTAATAAGTTTTGTATATTTTGTGCACTCACGAATAGCAAAAGGAAATAAAGGGCATGGAAATCTTCAAAGTGGGGAACCTGCTTCTATTATGGTTTAATTTGCATATCTTCTATAGAAGCATGCCCAAGCAATACTCATCCACAAAATTTGTGTCTTTAGTTTCTTGAAAGATCATACATATGTCCATAAAATACCTTTCTGCTAGAGCTTATAGGTTAACCTTCAATATGATGTAGGTACAAGACATCTTTGTTTTTGTATGATCTGTATTTGTTAGATTGCCATTTACAAGTAAATGCTGCTAAATCTTTCTATTCGCTAATGTAGACAATGTTCTTGAATATTCTGAGTTTGCAGAGTCGTATTATGTAACTTTCAAATGTGCAAATTGTCAGATTTTAGGTTGGCTTGTCTACTACCATAGCTCAAGCCCTTAGGATATTACATGCAAATTCAGCATTTGCCCAACTGTTCATTAATCAGGAGTGGAGTGTGCTTTTTAGTACAAATGTAAATTTGTTCTACTTTGTTTTAATCTGTTTGAACTTATGACTGCACTCTTTTTAAACATTCTGTGCTTAATTTTTACTATGGCATTCTTTTCTCCTTAAACAATTTCAATTACTCATAAGTTAGTTCTGTGTTGTGTTCACAGTGGCCGAAGCCCAGCAGCTAGTGCGGGGAGTAGTAGTAGTAATAAGAAGCACAGAAGTGAAGAAGAAGCAGATGATCTTACAAAGGAAATGGAAGAACCCCCACCAGAACCTAATATTCAGGAAGTTACAGTTCCTAAAACGGGTAAGGTAATTATTAATTCTCAGGAAAAATGTAGATAGTGCTGTAAACAGCTTAACTTTGATCATTTATAAAATAGTTCCATCAGAAGCATTTATTTAAATGTAGATAACATAAGTCATTGCCCTAGAATGAACAACTTTTTCATTTTCAAATAGGTGCTCACTAATTGGGTTCAGATTCCTGGTTTTTTAAGGCAGACCTTAAAAACTGTTCTATTCCCACTTGCCAATTAAAATGGGAAAAAGGAGGAAATAAAGTAAACAGTAAGAGTATAAAAAATAATATGCTTGTTTTAAAAAGGCAATAGAAATAAAATTCCAATATATGAATTTATATCGCTATTTAGGTCATATAGATACCCACTTAAAACCTAGTGTAGCCATAGATAAATGGTACTTATGTGGATTACATGCCTCAGGTCACAAAAGGAGTCACTGAAAATCAGCTAGAGTATCCATAACATTTATTAATTTAAATGAATTATTGAGTAAATTTTTGACACTGCATCACTTACTTTAAAGTTCCAGGAGCTAATTGCTCCCATCTTAGTCAACTACTGGCATCATTCATTGTGGTGGTTAGCCTTGTCCCTGGTGGTGGTTAGATGAATCTCTGCGTAAGAATATGGCTTGGTGGGATTTCAAAATTCAAAATGCAATTTATTTTCTTCCAAATTTAAATGTTTGCCCAAATAAAGTTCTGTCTTTCCTGAAATGTTTTTAGTACTATTAGATTTCTTTGATTGTGTGTTGGTGTATAAAAAGCCATGATTTGTCTTCCCATTTTTGCTTTATGTTCCTGATGTGTTCTTTTGCTCTTGTTTTTATGTTTTTTGTTTTCTCCATGTAGATTTTCTCATTGTGGCTTAAGTGGTATATTCCTGAATTGTTCTCCTGTTCATCTTTTAATTAAGAATTTAATGTTTTGATAGAGTAACTCTTTTGGGGCAACCTCCTCTCTATCACAGTAGTAGTGCACGTGCCTCTGGCATGGAGGACCCGGGTTCAATCCCCAGTACCAGCATGGGTATTGTTCCCCCGCTGGGAGGTCTGCATGAGGTGCACTCAGCATTGTTAAGTCTTGGAGGGGCCAATTGAGGAGCTACTTGAGGAGAAATAGCCACCCCAGGTTGTGAAGGCCACATAACTGGTCGGGGGGACTAGGTGTACTGACCATGTCCCATCCTCCAATACTGCACCCCACTCTTGATGCCTGTAGTGGGTAGAGGGTGGGGGATGCAGCGGCCAGGTGGCTAACCTTGGCACTTCATGGGCTGTTGCACTGGGATAAAATAAACTTTTGCGGCTTACCAAGCAGGAGAGGTTCGATTTTAGGTACTGGCTTAGGAATTTTCTCCCATTGGGGCACCTGTTTACACTCACATGTCATTGCAGGCTCATGAAATGATGTACTGTTGCAGATGTCATGGTGCCATTGTAGTGAACATGTGTCTGATCTCAAAATTTTCTTTTGTCCATGTTCAGTCAATCATGGCAGCTTGCCATAAATTTCTGGTCATAGTTTTTCTCATCTCTCTTTGAGTAAGGCTGATAGTTTTTCTGAGGTTGGGTAGAAGTAGATTGCTTACCTTTTCAAATATGCTGTTGGAAATTTTCTCTTGAAGACCGGCATTGCAGTGTCTTAACAGTTTATAATAAACATGTTGCAGTTCTTCTTGAAATATGTTGCTTATTTCTTCCCATATATTTATTGAAGTTCCTGTAATGCTCAGGTATTAGATTTGTACACTTTTGTCTTTTAGATTGCCCCACAAGTAAAAATAGCAAGAACTGAGATCTGGGGATCGATCAGGCCGAATCCCTACAATGATCACTCTGTCACCAAAGACATCAGCAATTGCTTTCAAAGAAATGCAAGCTGTATGGGTGTAGCCTATCTATCGTATTGAAATAAGCTGTAATTTGAGCAGTTCAGTTGCTTTTTGTGCCGAGCCATTGCTGACTCCTGCTTGCTGTGTTAACTTTGAAAGAGACCTTTGTGGTGAAAGTTATAACCACATACTGATATCAATTTTTGCAACTGTTAAAACCTAACATTTTATATGCTTTTTTAGTCTAACTCTGATCCTGTGCGCTTTAATTTCTTGACCATTTCATGAACTGTACTTCTGTTAGGTCGATCAATTTCAGGAAAGCATTCCCAAAATAATCTACGACATGGAGATGGAGATTCGTGTTTTGTAAAGTTGCAACAAATAAATTGTTTGTTCTGTAGTAAATTGGATCATGACTGTACTAATACGTACTGAAGACTACTAAAGAATGTTAGCTACTACCTTTGTTATATGCAGCATGAATCAGAACGTCACATCATATACAGTGCAATAACAGCAAATGGAATCTCAACAGGCAAGTGTCGTGTGCCTGAGAATCAGTTGCAAGCGTAGCTGCTTAATCTTACGGTCCTATATTTGTTAACAGATGTATGCTTTCTCAGTTTGAAGAAAGATTGTGGGAGCATTTATATAAATGTTTCTTGTTTCAATAGCATTATTTGTTTTCTCTGATGTATGTTCCCATAAATGCAGTACCTTGGCAGATTTGCTTAATTGCATTCATACTTTTGTTTCCTTCCCCTTGAACTTAGTCAACTGTTACACTAACATGATTGTGAAGTGTTATGACCTCACTCAGACTGCATCTGGACAAGAGAATGCCCAAGATATAGAAGCACTAGAAAAAGGTAGAAAGTTAAATATGTTTGAGTATAAAGCTAAGTATAGATAGTGTGTTCTAGAAATTTCTCCTTCTTTACCTGATTAACCTCCCCATATGGAGGACTGACATCCCTTAGGTCTACATTCTCGAGCCTAATGTCAGATGCCTGTTGGAGAGCAGACAAAGCTATGGACCGGTCAGGGTGAAGACCTGCAAGCAAGTGGTCAGCCCAGCACCAGGTATGATAGTGAGGAAGAGAATGATATGAAATGCAGGTGAATTGGATGAATGGAAAGATTATGATGGAGCAATGGATGAAATGAGTGAACCAGAAAACCCAGAGAAAACCCGCCCAAATGCCGATTTGTCCACCATGAATACCACACGTAAGTCCCTGGGATTGAAGCTTGGCTGCCTTGGTGAACAGTCTAACATTCAGCCACGGTGCCGCTAGAAATTTAATCAAGGTAAAAAGTATTTGTTCCATAATGGAAAAAGTTCCTCTTTACATGGTTAGTTTCATTAGATTTAATTATTTAACATTACTAGAAACAGACATGGTGACCGTTCCAGAAGATTTGGCACAGCAATAAGGATGTGATAACAGTTCCGTAACATTTGAGACAACAAAAAGGATATTATGATGAAAATTTCTCATCCCAAAGTTTAAATGTTAAAGATAGTTAATAGTTGAGACCCTCCCCTTTTTATTATACTACTCTATGGTTTTCAACATACAGAAAATCTGTCTGTCTTTTCCTTCAGCAACTGGCTTTTATCTGTCATAGGTCTCTTTGTCTCTCTAATGGGTAGGTGTATATATTTGTTTTATGCTTTTCTCTATTGATTTATGGAAGTTTATTGAATTACATCTTTATTTATGAATAATATAACTAGTTTTTTCTGAAGGGACTCTACTTGTGGGCCTCTTATAATATCTTGTTTATTTTGCTTTCGTTTTCATGTTCTTTTTCCCAAAATTGTGCTGCTAAAGAACAAGAAATAAAAGATACACAATTATTTTACAACCCACACCTTTATGAACTTGTGAAACACTGTTTAAATATAAGAACAAAGAAAATGTAATGAACATTGTGACATCAATAGAGGAAGGGCTGATTGCAGAACATAAACAAAGCTGTGACAAACAGCACCAACTGACAGAGAAGGGAAGGCCCTTTGAATACGGGAAAACTAAGTTTTGTTTTTAAAATGTTCTCTTTAAACTATTTTTAGTAATAGTAACAGAAGGTTTACAGCTTATGCAAATCTTGGAAACATATAGCAGTAACATTTCTATTACATTGAATGCACACACGAAATGAAGTACATTGTATGTTGGCAAAAATAGATTCATGTTCACAGAGCACAGTAAAACAAATAAGAGAAGGTAGCTAATAAAGTCCTGCTTATATGTATTATGAGCAGTAGGAAGTCAGCGACATACAGCACTTAGTGTGTTTCCATCATGAGCATCTCAATTTCATAGTGCAGAAAAGCTGATTGGCACATATTACTTGTGTAAACATATTAATCTTACTAAAATTCCTCCTACTAATCTAATTGATTATCAAAATACAACTACAGTATTGATTTCATATTAATTTTCTGTTATTTCTGTTGAGCTCCCATAAATTTAAATCTATTATATTATAATTGTTTCAATCCAACCTCCTAGTCAATCTCTCAACTTGGTTTGTTGAATTTGTCATTTCAAATTTTTTGTTTGTAGGAAACTGGCTTCATCATCAATTCATGAATAATGCAAGGTGCTAATCCTTGATACTGATCTTACATTTTTATTATTTATTTATTTTTATTATTTTTATTTTTACATTGTTGTTATCATCATCATCATCATCATCATTAATACTAGTACCTGGGCGACCGAGCTTCGCTTGGAGTTTTTTGCCTCTGTTTTTGTGAAATCTTGTTTTTTTATGGGAGAAGATGCTTAGATAAACATGAAAGGCAAAACGTTAACTAAATAAAATTTTTCGTCGCAATTGTTAAGTCATTTCTGATATACAAGATATATAGAAATACATACAAATATTTCATAAACACCATCATTTCAGCTGTAATACAGATATCCATCTAGTTTGAGATTATCATCGAACATTTGTTCCATTATGGAGTTCAGTTCTTTGATACTGCGATTTATTCTAGGGCATTAACACGTTGGCCAAGGTCTTTACTCTTTCCGTCGAGTTCTTCCATGGCTTCCTTAACCCCGGCTAATCACTCATTAGTATTCTCCGATAGATATATCTTCATATTGGACATTCCCGTCTTTTCTTTTCCGTTTTGGAGTTTACATTTTCAATTTGGCTTTGATATTTGTTTCCTCTGTCGCATTCCGGAATTCATTTCATTCCCCATTTTGTTCATCTTGGCTATCATTTGCTTCATTAACTGTTCCATATCGTGCCTGTCGTCGCACTCCTGACAGCAATTGTGATTACTTTACTTTTTTAAATATAGACTCAGGGGTCTCCGTCTAGGGAACATGTGAATGGCGACCACAAGGTACCCAGGCTGAGCAGAACATTACTTCCACTTACGGGTGTTTTGCTCCTCACTGTTACTTTTCTATGTGACCTTACCTTGGTCATCTCTTGTTCTCTTCCGACCCCAATGCTATTAGGGTTCCTGAGGGCTAGGGACTCTTTATTTTTCCAACCTCTCCATTTCTCTAAAATATTAACCCCTAACATGCTGACCTGTCATGGCATGTAATACGTCCTCTGATTGGTAATCAGAGGATATGGTCGGTGAATTTATTTTGATAACTCTCCCGGTCAGGTTGGTGAGACCCGTAAACCAACGACAGGTGTGGTCCTCCAGACATTCTGGGGGTTGTGAGAGAGCGATCTGACCGCCAAAACATAAAAATATGGTGCTCTCTAAAAAGCGGTTACTATTACTGCTATTGCTCTCTTCAATAACAGTGAAAAATATTGGAGAGCAAGAGGATTAATGACTTCATTGTCAGAAATTCAGCATTAGCTAACAACAACATATTACTTGTATGAGAACTCATTTTATTAATTTTCTTAGAAAAGTGTTATAATATCTTTAATTCATTTTTTGTATGCTCATTCTGTGTAGATTTTTCATATATAGGGTCCTCATTACATAGGCATACCATCCACTGTGCCCATCTTTACTGTGCGAGAGAATCGAGTGTTGCCAGGAAAATTTTGCTGTCAGAGGCACTAAAAAATCCTTAGCTTATTGTAGATGCCACAAATGTTCACCTTCTGCTCTCAAATAGGTTGTGTATCATAAAAATGTTGTTGCTCACTCGCCCAAGCTCAGCAACAGGAATCCTTGTGTGTGTGTGTGTGTGTGTGTGTGTGTGTGTGTGTGTGTTGTTTTTGTTTGTTTTTTTTTGCATGAAATTATCACTAAGATTGTAGTATATAGAGTTAGAACAAGGTTTCCTGCTGCTGAGCTTAGGCGAATAACAACATTTTTGCAAGATATGCTGCCTGTTTGAGAGCAAAAGTCAACATATCCAGCATCTACAATAGATAAGGATTTTAGTGTGCCTTTGACAGTTTAATTTTCCCAGCGGCTGTCCGTTCTTTTGCACAGTGGAGAGAATCTACAAAATAGGATACTCTATGTTATAAGGACCCTTTACTCATGTGTAAACATGCATTAAAAATAGAATGTTATTGTACAACTGCTGTACATTGATATTTTAGTTATTTTAAAATTGTTTCCCTAATGATTTTTAAATGAAAATATGTTTTAGTAAATTAATACTAAATGTACTATTTGATTTAAATCTGCTACATTTCTTCCCTTGTTGTAACTTATAACAAAAGTTAAAGCAAACATTAAGATGAAATTATCTAAATTTTGCTGGTAATTTGTTTTCCTTTCTTTTTTTTTCCTTCCCACCTTTCTGTAATGGGCTGTACTGAACATTATTTGAAAATTATTAGAAGACTTAAAGTTTGCTTTCTTTTTTCAGCTTGCCACTTAGGTTATCAAGTTAAGTGCTCAATTCATTTTTGTTTTGTGAATGCAGGTGTATGAGTAAAAAGAGTAGAACTGAGATGTGCTTTTCAAACAAATAAGTTTTATAAACTCTAGAAATAAAAGTTATTTTATGTATTTGCTCTATACAGGATGTATGCAAACTAAAACATGCAGATCTAGAAAGCTCATAGGGGTTGCAAACACTTTTCAATGGAAACTTGGAAATTCAAAAGCTTTGTTTTCCACTTTGAGCCCTTCTACTCAAGCAGCTTTTTAATGGCATGTGTTGCATGATTGTTTTCAAAGACAGTATTTAATTTATCAGATAATTCAATTACCTGTAAACCATATATTGAGAGTATCTTGCACCTGCCTACAGCTATTGTGAAGTTTACTTATGGATTACCATAAAATGTACAGGAGGAGATATCTTGTTACTGCAAAGAAGACATTTTTAAACCTTTGTGGGTAGATTCATAGTGTTGCAGATTTTCACTGCATATATGATAAGCATTAAATTCTAACGTGTTATTGTAACTTAAGCTTACAGATTGAATTCAACTTGCTAATTTTTATGCAGTGACATATTTGTGTGTCCATCCAAGATCATGGTCCTTCACTGGGCTGCAACAGTAACAGACATTCTTTTAACACGTGGTCACTGCAATGTTGGCAATGCTATAATTATGAAAGGGTTCTTAGTATTGCTCTGTTTGGAAGTGAAGTTGTTGAACCATAAGAACTGTTTTCCAACTTGGAAATTCATTTCTTTTTATTAATTTTGTATGAGTAATTATTGATGAGCGTAATTCGTGTAGAGCACAAGAATAAGACACACTGTTGGGTAAATTTAAATATTTATGAATTAATTTGTTGTTGCAGTGCTAGAAATAATTTTCTTCTGTACTAACCTTCCCCCTTTTACATGAGTTATTTTACTTTCTACTTTGTCAATTACTAGTTCTTGCTTGCTTTTTTACTTTCTCTGTGTTCTGCCCAAAATTCTATGTCAAGATTTCACTGGAAATATATATTTTGAGGCCCCCTGAATCCAAAAAAGAAGCATTTTTAGAAAAAGGTCTGTCTGTCTGTCTGTCTGTCTTGTCAGTCAGTGGAAGGCATAACTCAAAAATGAAAAGGTGGTTAAAAACCAAAGTTGGTACGTCTTTCAAGGATGCAACACATAGATTTTCAAGAAAATTGCTCCACCCTAAACTACCCTTAACATGGAACATTTTTCGAAAATTTTGATTTTCTTGAAAATGGCTCTAATTATTTTGAGTAAAATGACATGTGTTTAAGATATTTTTATGACAAATGAAACGTATATTTTGAATTTTGTCACTATAGCCTGTCCTGTTTACTTTGGATGACTTGAATAACTCGTAAACTGTAAAGATAGACCAAATCTTACTATACAAAAAATGTTGTTGTTGTTGTTTTCTAGTGCCTTGCATCTGGCAATGAAGCCATTAGCATTCGTGCTTTCCAATACTTTTGAACTGTAGTTTCTTCTGATCTTAATGCTTCATAGGTCTTCAAGTGTTCTTCATTCATTTCTGCTGGATCGTTACACAGGACACATATTGGTGAGGCTGAGATACCTATTCTGTAGAGATGACTTGCTAAGCAGTTGTGATTTGTCAATAGTCAAAAGGCTGCAACCGCTGTTTTCCTTGATCTCTGGGGGATTATATCTGGGTTGGAAAGTAATGTAATCCATTGTTTAATTATGCCAACAAATAAATAAATAAATAATAATTACCATCTGAAGGTTAGTTAATCCTGGGATATGAAGTACTTACAATAGTAAGTCACCATTGGGGTAATTTGTCTCTGATGTGAGACTGCCTTTGTGGTTTACCAGGAGAAATACGAACTGGTTTGAGAATTTAATGCCATTCTGGCAGTTTGTCACAATTACTCAGTGGTGGAGCATCCGCCCGGTAAGCGGAAGGTCTGTGGTTCAAATCCCAGTTGTGGCATTGAATTTTTAAGTTCTGGTTCTACCTCTCAAATGTAATCCATTTTTTATCTTTGGCACTTGTTTCTATTTCTTGTAGGTATGAATGAGAAAATTTTTTAATGATCAAGCGTTTTATTGAGGAATATGAGAAATTGAATTTAGACTTTTGTTTTATTGTTGTGCCTTTCTTTGCAAGTGAGTCTGCAGCTTCATTCCCCATGACTCCACAGTGTGCTGGAATCCATTGGAGATGAACAGTCTTATTAACTTTTTGGAGTTGTGTTAACATTTTGTAGCATTCTCTAATTTTTGTTGACTTCTTTGTAGTATTGAACATATTCCCTGAATTGCAGCTTTAGAATCCGAAAGAATTACTGCCTTGTTAAATTTATTTAAGGGAAGATTTAATAATTGTCGGAGAGCAATGTGTATAGCCTCTATTTCTCCATCATAATTTGTTGTGTCTCTGCCAACAGAATGATAAAAGGAAAAATGTGAACACGTAACTCCAGCTCCAATAAGGTTTTCCTTGGAGGATCCATCAGTATATATGTGCAGCCATTCTTCTGTGGGATACCTAGTATTGATTGTTTCCAGAGCTAGAAGTTTTTGTATTTCTTTTGGTGTGTCTGATTTACTTATTTCCTCTATTAATTCCAAACTGAAGGTAGGTTGCAATAATTCCAATGGATTTTCTCTTATAAGTAGATTTTCTCTGGTGCTAGGAATGTTCAATTTGGATTTAATCTGTGTTACCTTTTCTAGGAAACTACTATGAGTTTTAAGGATTGAAGGGGGGAAGTTCTCTTCTGTCCATTTAGAGTTTGGCATTCGTAACATTTTCTCGTGTTGGAGCAATGCTTATTCTTCTATTTTTGTTGTTATTGATAGGATCCGTGTTAAGGCAAGCATGGCATCAATAGGTGTGGATTTAACTGCTCCAGTGATTAGGCGAAGAGCCTGATTTTGTATTTGTTCAAGTTTATTGATGTTAGCATTTGCTGCTGTTATTAAAGCTTCAGAACAATACAAGAGGTTTGGTTTAACATACATTTTGTATGTTGTGTTAAGGACTCTCCTTGAGCAGCCCCATTTAGCACCAGCTAACCTTTTCAGGATTTGCAGTTTCTTTTCAACCTTTTCTGAGATATTTGTTATATGTTTTTTCCAACTTAGCTTTCTGTCGAAAGTGATGCCTAAGTATTTGGCATCATCAACTGCTTTTAGTGGTTTACCATTATAATTTATGTTAATATTAACTGGTTTGTATTTTAGTGTAAATAATTCACAATGTTTTTGGAGCTCCATTCATGTACTTTGTTTAGGGCTGTTTCTATTCTGTCTTTAATTAATTCAGGTTTTTTTGGAGAGCCTGAAGTCCAAATGACTACATCGTCAGCAAATAAAGCAATTTTGGTTTCTAAAGTTTTTATTATTGATGGAAGGTCATTTATATATATGATAAAGAGTGTTGTGCTTAGAACAGCACCTTGCGGAAGTGCTCGGTGTGTTTGTTTATATTTGGAAATGTATGTATTATATTTTGTGGCACAAAATCTTTGTGAAATAAACTGAGTTATCCATTTAAGCATGTTACTTTTCACACCTATTGATTGCAACTTCTCAATTAATTTGTTTCTCCAGACTGAGTCATATGCTGATTTAAAATCAATGAATACTGCTAAGGTATCCTCCTTTCTATTGAAAGCTTCCTTGATGTCTTGGCTTAGTAGTAGTACATTTTCACTTGTATTATGATTCTGTCTGAAGCCGGTCTGTGAACTATTAATTAAGTTGTAATATTCTAGAAACCAGTTAAGTCTAGATGCCACCATTCTTTCCATCACTTTTGCAATAACACTGGTCAAAGATATTGGTCTGAAACTATTAATATTGTTTGAAGGTTTGTTTTTCTTTAAAATCGGGATGATAATGGCTTTTTTCCAGTCGGAAGGTACAGTCATTCTCCAACACGTGTTATACAGTTTAAGTAGGATTTCTTTTCCTTTCCTGCCAAGGTGTTTAATAAACTCTGGGTGGATCTTGTCAGGTCCTGGAGATTTTTTGTTCTGTAATTGTTGTATTGCTAAATCCAGTTCTGTTTCGTTAAAATCCTGAATAAAAATATCATTTCGTATACCTTTTGGCTTATTAGTTTCTCTGATAGTTTTTTGGATAGCCTTATCTTGTTTTTTATACGCTTGGGGTATTCTTTGTGACTGAGCATAAAACTTGTTAAGGGATTCTGCTATTTCCCTATCTGTAGTTAAGCTTTTGTTATTATGTTTTAATAGTTCAGTTGTATTTTTTGATAATTTTGTTTTATTAAGGAATTTGTATATTTTATTTCCATCTTTCCTATAGTCCATATGTTCTACAAAATTTGTGAAACTGGCCCTCTTTGCTGTAATTGATTCTTTCTTAAAAATGGCTTCTTTTCTTCTCCAGTTTTGTACATCTTCTGGACACTTGGTTCTTTCGGCTTTGACTCTTGCTATATTTCTTTCGTGTTTTAACTTAAAGATGGAGACCAAAAGTAGCTATATTTCTCTAACTTTCCCATCCTCATCCTGCCCGTGGTGCACCCTGCTTTTAACAGATGAGGCTCTGGGGACCGAATCACAGCGGTATAACTGTTTCATCTAAAATGGAGGAAATGTCATTTACATATGTGCTGGCGTATCACAGCACAACAGCGTCCCTCAGAGGCACATGAGGGGAAGGTCGGTGGATCTAAATATCACCTATTTAGTCCTCCCGGCTAGGTCCGATGGACCCGTTGATCAACGATAGGTGTGGTCCCCCTTGCAAAATGGGGGTTTAAGTCGGGTGATGTAACTGCCACATTGTAAAACTGGTGCCCGTTAAGAAAACAGTTACATGAAAGCCACATACATGAATATGAGTCCTAAAGATAAACATACAAAAAATGTAGATATCGCTAAAACACACCATCTATGTCCAAATACATGTTTTTGTACAGTAAACCATTTCAAAGATATTGTTATTTGTGTCAGTTTTGGAAAATTTAAACTTTCATCAAATGCAACATCATTGTTCATTTTTTATATATTAACCATACAAAAAGAACGGTATCTCAAAGCTTTAAAAGATTTGACTATCGCTCAAAGCCTACTGTATTCCCATATTTTCCTTGTACCTACAAGGAAATAAGCAATAAGATCATTTCTGCAAATGTTTATCTCAATTAACATGAAGAAGTATAAGAATAAGTTTGTAAGAATGGTTAGTATCAGAGTAGAGAAAGTCATGTGAGTGCAACACATCAGATTTTTCTTCTTGTGAATTAAATTGCATCCACCCTCTATGAAAGTGATGTATCTCTTCTGGTATTGTTTATTCCTCATGTCTACTAACTAAAATTACATTGTTTCATTGCTTTGTTAATGCATATTCTAACATACATTTCAGCCTATATTTCACTTCACACTATCTATGCTAGTAATATTTTATGAAAACAGTTTTTATTTGTCAATTTAATCCATATGTTGTAGGGGGAAAAATCCTGTTATTGAAGTTCTCAGTTTCTGCTGTCTCTAAAAGTACCTATTATCTCTTGTATGGTAATCAGATGAAAAGAAGTATAACTTTATTTAGTTGGGTACCATTAGATTTCCACTTAAATTATGTTTAAATCACAAGGGGAATCATGTTAAAATTATTTTTCTGAGATTATATTTTAAAGTTCAATAGCTGGCAGTTTTTAAGATAATTATGCGTGATTGCTTTTTTAAGTATATTGCAATTCTGACATTTTAATGTTATAGTTCTGTTTTTAGGAGATTTGTAAGTCCAATGAATATCTAAGTATGTTGAAGATTTCAATAATTTTCACTAGAGTGGATGCGTCATTCTCCTTCTTGCACCCCAATACTTTCTGCCCATGTTGGTTGAAGCAATCAGAATTGGATACTCAGATAAGGAATCCCCATAACAACATTCTGGTGGCATAAAATGTAACTTGTTAATTTTTTGATTCTTAATTCATAAAGGTGTTGAGTCAGGCAGTTATGACAAGTAACTAAGCTGAACACTGCTACAACTATAAGTAATAGTGTAAAAGTGGCTGACAGTGAAGGAATTCAAATGAAGTTATCTCAGTTTTCCTACTGCTTGTGTATTTTCATCTGCTACAACAAATTTCTGGCAAATTTCTAGAATTAGGTCTGTGTTTTTAGCAATTTCTTCCTGTTTTCTTTTAATTCTGTACCAATCCACTATGTAATTTTTTGAAATTTGCATTTATCTTTTGAGTTCCAAATGGTACATTTTTCACAGGTTTAGTGTTATTTTAGTTGCGTTTTAGCTAAGCTACCCATTTGTTGTTTCATTTCCATGTAAACCACAAGTACAAGGAACTATTGTATTACAATTTTTTAGTCTAGCTTATTTATAACATAAATCTCTCTTATTTGTTTTATTTGTTTTTCATATATTGCCTATTGCTGCTCCTCAGTTTGGTGGATGCCCTATTGAATTTGTCTGTTCTAAAAATTAGTAGTTGTATTGCTATTTTTGCAGCTCCAATTTCATCAAAATGTGTGTTTATTCCCATATTTTTGTAGAATGTCACTGCTCCATCCTCGTTTGAGAGATCCATATGTATAACCATGAATCCAGAAATCCTTAGGATGTTTTGTGCACACTTTGTTACTTCTAGATATGTCCTTTTTGCCAAGTCTTCTTGTGAAGTCTTTTAATGTGGCAAAATGTAGCGGTTTCTGGGAACGGAGGGTTAAGGAGGCTCTGTCCATCTCCTCCGAGAAGAGCACACTAAACCGGGATGCTGGATTGCAGTTTAGTCCCTCCTGGAAACCAGCCTTAAAGTTGGAAATAGATTGGCTCAGAAAACACAGATTCCAACGGAGCGTTGAACCACCTCCACATTAGACTGGGTGTTTTCTACTTGGTACGCACTAGTGGACAATACGTATACTGGTCCCTTCACTCTTGCTAGTCATTCATCATCCTGATGATGGGAGAGATGTTCGTCGCCAGGAAAGCTTCAAATCATATTTTATGAATGATAGTGTGAATATGTTTGTGAATTTAATGTATAAAAACCCCAAAGACTCAAAACCCACTGTAAAACAAGTTAATACCACTACCAATAGGCAATATGTTCCATGGGAGAGGTTGCCAATATGACCATTGGAGCTAAAGCTGAGGAGGAAAGAAAAAAAGAAAAATCCTGCCCAAAAATGTAAAAGTTATTTAAATTCTGGATAATGTGCCTGCTCATCATAATGCTGAAGAGCTAGCAAGACTAGAAGAATAAAATTCTCCCTCCAAATACAACTTTGCTAACATAACCAATGAACCGAGCAGTAACTGTTGCCTGCATGATATTGTACGAGGGCCGTCTCAAAAGTAAGTTGCACTATTTTTTTAAATCCGCGCTGTAGGCGGGAAAAGTCTGAAAGTCCCAGGGAATATAGGTATGGGTGTAGTAGCAGCACTGTAAAATTCCTAGACCCCTAAGTTTATTGCTTGGACATTAAAACGGCAGTAACAATGGAGACTCCACTCGTTCCTACCGCTGATTGCGAAGTTCGCACTGTAATCCGTTTTCTGATGGGGAAAAATAAATGTGCGACTGAAATTCATTGTGAGTTGTGCAGTGTTTATGGAAAAGACGTGTTGTCAAGACAAATGGTTTCTCGTTGGCCCCAATCATTCATTGAAGGGAGAACAACATTACACAATGAGCAATGAAGCGGCCAACCCTCCACTTTCCTCGCTCTGGATATTGTTGACGAGGTTTGAGCAGTTGTGAACACCGATCAGCGCCGTACACTTGATGCAGGTTTGTTTCAACTTCCTCCGTATATTGAAATAAGTTGTGCATCACTTCACAGGATTATTTCTAAGGATCTGTGTCTATCGAAAGTGTGTGCAAGTTGTGGAAACGAATAGATGAGGCAACTCCAAAAAAAAGGCAAGTTGTTGCATCGGCTGGCAAGGTCATCACAACAATATTCTGGGATTCGAAGGGAGTACTGTTAATCGATTACCTGCTCCATGGGACCATGATGACAGCTGCTTACTATTGTGAGGTGCTGAGTAAACTCAAGGGAGCCATACAATACAAAAGTAGGGGAAAGTTGAGCAAAACAGTTTTTCTGGCCCACGAGAACACTCGCCCGCACGTTGCTCGTGAAACTCAAGCCGTTTTGAGCAGTTTCGATGGGATGTTTTCGGTCATCCATCTAGTGCACCTGACCTTGCACTGAGTGATTACCATCTTTTTCCGGAGCTGCCGCAACATCTTGGTGGAAGGCGCTTCGTAAATGACGAGGAGCTGAAACAAGAAGTGGAAAGATGGCTATCCAGTTTGGCGGGAGAGTGGTTTGACATTGGGTTAAAAAAACTGTTACCATGGTATCAAAAATGTATTGAGGTTCAAGGAAATTATGTGGAAAAATAGGTACTGAATGTAGCTTTCAAAATATACCGTTTTAAAAATATTTAAACGTTTTGTTATTTTTTAAAAAAATAGTGCAATTACTTTTGAGACACCCCTCGTACTAGAAATTCCTTGAAGAGGTTATCTTGGAAGCTCAAAATGATAGGGATGACTCAAGACACTACATCTTTGGGTACATAACAAAGTTTGCTATTTTTAATTTTTTAGCTTCTTGGAATGAAAGGAAAACCACAACATTAACTAATGTTTGGAAACAGCTGTTAAATAAAACGGAAAAAGAAATTCATTTCTAGCAGGGTGAAATCGCCAATCTTCTTGAAACCCTGCTCGTCGGTCTGGAGAAAATGTTAGTGAAGATTAAATTGAGCCATGGTTAACATAGACAAGCAGATCCTAGCTACCAGATTCTTAGCCAAGAGGAGATAGCAGAAACTATCATGAAGGATGAGGAGGAAGAGGTTGACGAAGCAGAAATGATTGTGTCTGATCCTAAATTATCAGGAATAGGAGGCTGTATGGATATCATTGCATACATGGAGAGGCCCCCAGATCCCAAAATGTTGGCTTATGAACATTTCAAGCAGTTTCAATCCTTGGTTAAGAAATAACATTCAGCAGGGACACAAAGTTTGTATTTTCTTTCAGCCTTAAGCTCATGCAAATAGTAATTATTTAATTATTGATGCCAACAAACTTACTGTACTGTTGGTGTTTTTACAAACCATGTGTGGGCAATGTTTTAGAGGTAGAATCAAAACTGAAAAATTCAATGCCACAGCTGGGATTTGAACCACAGACCTTCCATTCTTTATGTGCCTAATGAGCTGTGGTTCAAATCCTGACTGTGGCACTGAATTTTTCAGTTCCCTCAATGATGCAAATACTAATATGATAGCACATGTACATTTACAATATATACAGGATGTAAATGAATAACACTGCGTGAATTTTACTGGTAATAGAGAGTTCATAGACAATCAATTTGAGATAGGAAATCAGTGGTCTACGACGTCAAATTAATAAGTTATACGTATTCAAAGTAATTAGAGATTGTGACCAATAAATCATAAACAGAAAAATTATGTCAATATGATCCACTGGAATCGAAATAGTGGCTATTGGGAAGTTGTTAAAGCCTGTCTGCTGTCTCTCTGTAGAAGCATTTCTAAATTGTAGCGTTACCAAAATCGCTTAAATTGGAGCCTTAACATGTGGCTGCATGCCACTGCAATGGGTAACAGGTTGTGGCGAGCAGCTATAGGAATATAGGCTAGTTCTAAAACATGTGGCTTGGTCGCACGGTTAAGCCAACTGACTGTGGACCAAATGAACCAGACAAATCGAGTTCAAACCTGGAGAGGAGTAAACTTTTTTCCCCTTTCTTTTCCGTTTTGAGAGCAATGTTGTGGTTATGCGTTAAAATAGCAAAATACCACCATCGTATACAATGCACATAATATTGTTTACTTCTATTAAATAATTTACTTCCTGATTGTTTCTCACTCTCCAATTCTGTGCACCACAATTTATGGGTTCAAATATTTGTCTGAGTATTTTTCTCTCGAAAGATCACAAAGCCTTTTCATCGTTCATTGTGATACACCAAACTTCAGACCCATACGCTACTGCTGGCCTTTAATGGTTTACAAACTATTCCATTAGAGAAAATCTTTTTATTTGCATAATAAGCTCATTCTTATCCTGTATTCTTTCTCTTATTGTATCACTCAATTTATCATCAGATTTAATTAAGGTACAAGGATATGAAACCTGCACTTACTCATCATTTATTTCTTTACCTTTGTTCTGCTTGTATCTACCTATTGTATTGTAATGTTAATATTAATTCAACCTATGTTTATAAGCCCTAATGACCAAGTTGTCGACGGGCCCTTAAACCTAACACACTCACCCCCTATGTTTATAATAATTCAATTGCATGTAACTCTTTCAAGTGCTAATCAATTACTTATTTGTTTCTAAGCTGCTAGTTAGGCTTGAACCATCTAATTTAAGTGAAAACAAAGTTATAAGTGTGTTCATACTGTTTAGGTCATACAGGTGTAAATAATAGTTAAACAAAAAGTTTAAAACATTAGTTAAACGAAAAAGTACAACGCAACACAAATGTTTCCTGTAAATCAAATTAAATTAAGCATGCGCTTATGAAGAAAGAAAGAAGCAACCAAACAAACTAACAATCAAACCTACAAACAAACCTGCGAACAAACAAACAAAGTAAGGAAGGAAGGGAAGCAAGCAAGGAAGGAAAGAAGAAAAGAATGAAAGGAGGAAGGTAAGAAAGAAAGAAAGAAAGAAAGAACATAAAAAAACTGGGCTTGTGAGTATTTGAACCTGCACATTTAATATGTGTGTACCTTCGCGTCATTACACCATATCCATTACGCTAAAGAGACAGGCTACAGAATTTGCCTGCTTGTACTCTCCTCATGCTTTACAGCTGCAGTGGACATGATCAGTGGCGTGCATACCCTCAAACAATTTTAAGGCACAGTTCTGCAATTTGTAATCCTAGACCATAGGTTTCCTATCTCAAATTGATTGTTTATGAAGCGTCTATCACCAGCAAAATTCGTGCGGTGTTATTCATTTACACCCTGTATAACACAATGTCAAGTATATTATTTTATTTTAAATATTCATTATATGTTAATTATGGAAAAATTGAAGCTATTAACAGTGAAGCAACAAGATTCTAAAGTAAGAACAAATTAGAAACTAAAAACTTCACTTATCTTATTATTTTGGTGCTGACCCTGGGGTTTCAAGCTATATCCAGCTCATTCTCAAAGCCATATAAACAATATATGGCATATATGGCTTTGAGAATGAGCTGGGGTAGTAAGGGGTAGTGATGCGCCTCCTATAGCCTCTCCTACCCAATTCCCATCCTCATCCTGCCCGTGGTGCACCCTGCTTTTAACAGATGAGGCTCTGGGGACCGAATCACAGCAGTATAACTGTTTCATCTAAAATGGAGGAAATGTCATTTACATATGTGCTGGCCTATCACAGCACAACAGCGTCCCTCAGAGGCACATGAGGGGAAGGTCGGTGGATCTAAATATCATCTATTTAGTCCTCCCGGCTAGGTCCGATGGACCCGTTGACCAACGATAGGTGTGGTTCCCTTTGCAAAATGGAGGTTTAAGTCGGGTGATGTAACTGCCACATTGTAAAACTGGTGCCTGTTAAGAAAACAGTTACATGAAAGCCACATACATGAATATGAGTCCTAAAGATAAACATTCCGAAGTTAAAACTGTCCCCCAATCGGATCTCTGGGTGGGGACATCTTTAGGCAAATTTCATCACAACAATTCCAATACTTTAAGAATTCTACAATGGAATGCAGGAGGCATGTCCCAGCCTAAAAAACAAGAGCTAATGAAAATATTAAAAGACCAAGATATAGATGTCTTCACAGTAGAAGCAGCAAATGCTAACATCAATAAACTTGAACAAATACAAAATCAGGCTCTTCGCCTAATCACTGGAGCAGTTAAATCTACACCTATTGATGCCATGCTTGCCTTAACACGGACCCCATCAATAACAACAAAAATAGAAGAACAAGCATTGCTCCAACACGAGAAAATGTTACGACTGCCAAACTCTAAATGGACAGAAAAGAACCTCCCCCCTTCAATCCTTAAAACTCATAGTAGTTTCCTAGAAAAGGTAACACAGGTTAAATCCAAATTGAACATTCCTAACACCAGAGAAAATCTACTTATAAGAGAAAATCCATTGGAATTATTGCAACCTACCTTCAATTTGGAATTAATAGAGGAAATAAGTAAATCAGACACACCAAAAGAAATACAAAAACTTCTAGCTCTGGAAACAATCAATACTAGGTATCCCACAGAAGAATGGCTGCACATATATACTGATGGATCCTCCAAGGAAAACCTTACTGGAGCTGGAGTTACGTGTTCACATTTTTCCTTTTATCATTCTGTTGGCAGAGACACAACAAATTATGATGGAGAAATAGAGGCTATATACATTGCTCTCCGACAATAAATAAATTTAACAAGGCAGTAATTCTTTCAGATTCTAAAGCTGCAATTCAGGGAATATGTTCAAATACTACAAAGAAGTCAACAAAAATTAGAGAATGCTACAAAATGTTAACACAACTCCAAAAAGTTAATAAGACTGTTCATCTCCAATGGATTCCAGCACACTGTGGAGTCATGGGGAACGAAGCTGCAGACTCACTTGCAAAGAAAGGCACAACAATAAAACAAAAGTCTAAATTCAATTTCTCATATTCCTCAATAAAACGCTTGATCATTAAAAATTTTTGTCATTCATATCTACAAGAAATAGAAACAAATGCCAAAGATAAAAAATGGATTACACTACTTTCCAATCCAGATATAATCCCCCAGAGACCAAGGAAAACAGCTGTTGCAGCCTTCCGACTATTGACAAATCATGACTGCTTAGCAAGTCATCTCTACAGAATTGGTATCTCAGCCTCACAAATATGTGTCCTGTGTAACGATCCAGCAGAAATGAATGAAGAACACTTGAAGACCTGTGAAGCATTAAGATCAGAAGAAACTACAGTTCAAAAGTATTGGAAAGCACGAATGCTAATGGCTTCATTGCCAGATGCAAGGCACTAGAAAACAACAACAACAACTATTTTACAGAAACCTTTTGCCCCATTATTCTGTTAAATCAATAGCTTACTGTATTTTATACTTCCTCTGTCTCAAAGTAATAGTCGCATTCCAGCAATGAGCTTTTATTGTTAAGAACGGGAACATAACAGCAATTGAAGCATTGAACAGTAGTGTTTGATCTGACACAGAGCATATAAACCAGTTTAGCAGTCTGGGACATACGCATGACCTTGGTAGGCTGTCGCATAAACAAGGGTATTCAGTTTAATGCAAGCTATCGGTGAATGCTGTGGTAGTTATGCTAGTCTCTTTGTGTGTACTTCAATAGAAGTAGAAATATGAAGTATGTACTGTTTACATATTATACATGCTGTGATAAAGTGACATTGAAGCATTGGAAAGAGTAAAAAATATTGGAGATGGTCAGAGGTGGGCCATTTATGAGCACTTACTTTGTATAAGTAATAATGGGATCTTACGAAGGGGTGTAATAAAGGAAAGTGCTGTGAAATTAACCGTTCATAGACGGTCCATAGAGCGCCTATGGAAACAGAATGAGAACTTCATAATGAATAACAACATCGTTGCTGATGTCTCTTCTAGATTGAAAGGGAGAGTCGGCAAAAAGAAGAAATTCATAGATCAGGATAGACTTAAAAACATTCCATTGCGTCAAAGAAATACTATCCGATCTGTGGCTGTTGCGTTGGGTATGTCAAAATCAACATTGCACTGCAGAATCCAAGAAAAAGATGTGCAGCGACATTCATAAGGACTAAAACCAACACCAAAGTTAACAGAAGAACAGAAGCATTTGCAGTTGTGTTTGTCAGTGCTGGATCCAGCAATTTCGATATGTAGAGTAAGATTTCAGGACATGTTCGATCAGATTCATATTGATGAAAAATTGTTTTACATGACTGCAGAAACAGGAAATTTTTACCTTGCTGTAGAAGAACCCAATCCATATTGAACCTGTCAGAATAAACGCTTCATTACAAAGGTGATGTTTCTAGTAGCAGTGGCACATCCTCGTTTTGAATCAATGCATAACCAGTACATTGAAGGTAAAGTTGGGGTATTTCCATTCATCAACCAGGAACCAGCAAAATACAGTAGCAAACATGGGCCTATGGGGACACTGGTTACGAAACCTATCCGATCTGTTACACAAGATGGATACTGAAAAATGCTCATCGAGAAAGTTATTCTTTCTATCAAGTCAATATGACCTTCATGGACAGCATCATAACCCACCTACATACAACAGGATAATGCAAAACCACACATTGATCCTTCTGATCCTGAGTTCAAAGCTACCGCTTCTAATACTGGTCTAACCATACAATTGTACTGTCATCCTCCAAATAGCCCATATATGACTGTCCTTGTTCTCGGGCCTGCCTCAGTAGTGTGATGGTTAGCGTGTCTGCCCTCACATTCAAGAGGTCTCGAGTTTGAATCTCACTTAGGGTAAGTTATCCGGGTAAGGTTTTTTCCGAGGTTTTCCCTTATCCTGAGAAGACAAATGTTGGGTAACTTAAAGCTCTGTGGACCTCGGGCTCATTTGAGCATCATTTCACCCATTTCATTCATCCACCGTCCAATATGACATTAAGTTGGAGGATGTTAATTTAAAAAAAAAGGTGTCCTTGATCTCATCTTCTTCCATGCCATATAGTCTCTCCAGTATCAAGAGGCACCATTCACAGTAGATCAACTTGTTACTGCTGTTCAAAAAATGGCGGCGCCGTGGCCGAGCGGTTAGCGCGCTCGCCTACCACCTAGGCGGCCCGGGTTCGATCCCAGGGACCTGCATGTGGTATTGGTGGTGGACGAAGCGGCGTCAGGGCGGGTTTTCTCCGGGTGCTCCGGTTTCCCCTGCCATCTCATTCCACCGGTGCTCCATCTTCATTCCATGTGTCATCAGTGTCACTGCCTGTGGTGCCGTAGTAGTAAAAGCGGGCGTTAAAAACTACAACAACAACTGCTGTTCAAAAAGCCTTCAAAGGCCTTCCTGCTGAGACACTGAATAGTGTTTTCCTCACCCTGCAACAAGTTATGGTTGAATGCTTGAAGGTTCTTGGAAAGCACTGTACTACCTCACATGGGGAAACAGAAAATACAACATCAGGACTGTTTATCTCTAGTTCTACAGTGTGATTACGACATTTCATATCAGCTCGTGGTGCCTTATAGTGTTTAGTGGCCAGGTGCAGTTGTGAGTACTGTCAATAGCATTGTTGTGGTTTATTAGTGTTATAAGTATATTGCTTTCTGTATTGTTTATTATCAATAAGTTACTTTCTAAAGAAACGTGCTTATTATTTTGGGACAGAGGAAGTGTTTTAGTAATAGCAAACACTTTCCAGATCTTCCAAATTTTGCACAAAAAGCCCTCTAAAAGTCGAAACATATTTCAACTTATGAAAAAGTAAAACAAAAGTTGTAAATGGCGTGGCTTCTTTAGTAGCAGTGCTACTACAGTGAAAATGTAATGTGCCAAACATAATGAGAGCCTGAGA
This sequence comes from Tenodera sinensis, assembly GCA_030765045.1. Classification (NCBI taxonomy): domain Eukaryota; kingdom Metazoa; phylum Arthropoda; class Insecta; order Mantodea; family Mantidae; genus Tenodera; species Tenodera sinensis. Next base: position 130,205,313 of record CM060963.1, read on the forward strand.
GGTTAAAAATTAAGTTAGCTAGAGAAAAGGTTACTTGCTGCATGACATATAGTTCATTGCTTATGTATGGATCCACTCTAAGATCAGAGGCAGATTATAAACTGGATATTGCATTATGAATCATATGATAGCTTTATTGTCTTAATGCTAAAACTGTGCACTCTCTTCTATGTATAATACATTTTTATTTAATTTTTTAAAGAACTATTTGATTATTGATATCATTCTTGCAGGCTCATCCTCAAAAAAGGATAATGATCTGCAGCCTATAAAGGGAGGCACAATGACTGAATTAGAGGAAGAACCAGAGAAAGGAGAGGACAGCCAGACAGGAAAAGTATCAGATAACAATACACAGGTACAATAACCTAATGTAACAAGATGGAGAAGTCTATAAAATTGCAGTATATTAATGGAGTACTTGTCCAAGGCCTATGGCTTAAACATATGTTAAGGGAAAGGTCTGAATTAAGAACTACAATGTACTCTTTAACATGCTCATCAAGGTCTGTAGCCTAAATGTGGAATAAGGAGACAAATATAGAACTACAGTATACACTATTAATTTGCTTTAAACCTATAACAAGAGGGAAACAAACTTACAGTTTCACGTCATAACACAGTAATCTGGCCTGCAATTGCACCTCCCCATGTGTAAGACTGACTGCTCAGCATAGGCAATAAAAGCAGTGTTGATTACTTGAATACAGAACTTCAGTATGTCCTCTTAATACACTGATCAAGCATCTTAGCCTACACATGTAAGAAGACAAATGCTTTACTCCCCTTCAGGGTGTTATAACCCAAACATTAATAATGGGAGACTTGAACATAGAACTGCAACATACACCATTGACATCTTCAAGGAGCCATAACCTAAACATAATAACAATAAGCACTAAAGCAGGAAATAGGTTTATGTAACAGAATGAAACAATTTTGAAACTATTTCTAAGCATCCATTTATTATTGTTTAACAACTTAGTAAAATTGTAAATATGAACTCATTTCCTTGTACTTAAAAAATGTGTGACCTTTTTACACTAAAGAGTATGAAGGTACTTCAAAAAGTAAGTTACACATGTCCCATGTTAAGACCATCCTGCAACAAGAGTGATACTTTGTAAGAATAGAGTTAACATTCTGGAATGCCTACAGGCAGAGTTCTGCTATGGTACTGATAATAGGTGAATCACAGTGTGCAAGCGAAATGGTGCATCCACTGGAAACATATTCCAAAGTTGAAGTACATGAGAAGGCACAATTTTTGTGGACAAAACATCAAAATTGCAGAGATTTACCATGAAATTCTGCACTGTGAAGACCAAATGCAGTATCACATCTACACAGTGAAATTAAGCAAAGGCATTGCTCTCCTGCAAACAATGCAACTGCCCACGTTTCAGTGTTTTCCATTGGAAGTTTTAAAGATTTGGCATACAGTCCAGATCTTGCACAGTATGATTTCCATCTGCTCAGCAAGCTGAAAGAACATCTGGGGGGAACAGATTTGATAAAGTTGAAGTTCGTACAAAGGTGCTCTAATGCCTCCTTGATCAGGGAGCAGATTTCTATTGCTCAGGAATTGAATGACTGGTACAACATTCTGACCATTGTTTAGAGAGATTTGGTGACTATGTTGAAAAATAGTGTCATGTATCTGTGCCACTTTATAGTGTAGTACAGCATTCAATAAAAGTTACTTGGCCTGTCATAATCATGTGTAACTTACTTTTTGAAGTCCCCTCGTATTTCTTCTCCATTTTGCATAATCTTTTTATATACAGCACAGAATTCAAAGAGACATTAAAATTGTCAGCAAGATCTTTTAGGCATAAAATTTCTTTCTTGCAAAGAAAAGTTACAAAGACAGAATAAATTCCTGGTATTGAGGTTCAGCAGCCATATCATTAACTTCAGATGTGGCCTGGAAATATGGATATTATTTACCTATACTGGTCAATTTACAGCAAAAAATGTTTGCACAAAATTGTTTTCACAGCTTTTACAAAAATTTTATTTCCAGAAAACAATATGCTACAAATGGAATTTGTAAACATTATAAGGGGATAAAATTGTACAGAACATCCATGGATCAATCGAATGTAATAGCTTAAGTTAGCATTATTAGCAGGAGCATATTAATGTGGCTTTCCTGATTTTTATAGAAAGTGGAATGCTTAAATTATGTCTAAAGGGAGTAGATATATTTACATTTGAAGTCATTGTTACTTTTGATGTAAGTGTATAAAGCAGTCTTATTTATGAGGTAGAACTGGAACTTAAAAATTCAATGCCACAACTGGGATTTGAACCACAGACCTTCCGCTTGCCGGGCGGACGCTCTACCACTGAGCTATTGTGACAAACTGCCAGAATGGCATTAAATTCTCAAGTTAGTTCGTATTTTTTCCTGGTAAACCACAAAGGCAGTCTCACATCAGAGACAATTACCCCAATGGTGACTTACTATTGCAAGCACTTTATATCCCAGGATTAAATAACCTTCACATGGTAATTATTATTTATTTATGCCAACAAATAAATAATAATAAATAAATAATAATTACCATGTGAAGGTTATTTAATCCTGGGATATAAAGTGCTTGCAATAGTAAGTCACCATTGGGGTAATTGTCTCTGATGTGAGACTGCCTTTGTGGTTTACCAGGAAAAAATACGAACTAACTTGAGAATTTAATGCCATTCTGGCAGTTTGTCACAATAGCTCAGTGGTAGAGCGTCCGCCCGGCAAGCGGAAGGTCTGTGGTTCAAATCCCAGTTGTGGCATTGAATTTTTAAGTTCCAGTTCTACCTCTTAAACTTTGCCCACACACGGCTTGTGTGTTTAAAAACACCAACAGTAAGTTTGTTGGCATAAATAAATAATAGTCTTATTTATGTTTGATCAAATGAACAAAAATGTGTCACTCATGTTTTGCAGGAATTCAACACAAAAGATGATGGACAGGAGGACAACGTGACAGAGCAGACTCACCACATAATTATTCCAAGCTACTCAGCATGGTTTGACTACAATTCCATACATACTGTGGAAAAACGAGCTTTGCCAGAATTCTTCAATGGGAAAAATAAATCCAAAACTCCAGAAATTTATCTAGCCTATCGTAATTTTATGATAGATACTTACCGTCTCAATCCAACTGAGTACATCACTAGCACTGCCTGTCGTCGTAACTTGGCTGGAGATGTATGTGCAATAATGCGTGTTCATGCTTTTCTGGAGCAGTGGGGTCTAATTAACTACCAGGTACGTAAATTATATAACTTTGCTTTGCATCTCACCCTCAGTGTATAGTATAAAATTTTGAGTTTGTGTTATTGCTCACCCCTTTATTAACAGTTTTAACAAGAATTGAAATATTTTTCAAGTGAAGTGTTCTATCCAGTAAAATGTCATTGTTTAGTATCAGCAATACTTTTGAAAATTCTTCAGATAGGAAAATATATTAATTCAAAGAAATTGAAGCTATTAACAGTGAAGCAACAGAATTTAAAATAACAAATTAGAAACTAAAAGCTTCACTTATCTTATTAACCCTTTCAGTTCCGGTGTCCATGATCATGGACATAGGCATTTTTTTCCTATTTGTACTAGTTTTAGCTCTTTTTATGCTATATTCTTGTTATACTGTCTGTCACCAATTAAACATACGTATTTGAGAAGTATTTGAATTGTGTTTTTTTTACTTTTTATTTTTTTTTAATAAGAAAAGATGCAGAATCCATGCAACCGCAGTCAAATGATACCCCGTCATCATCCATGCGTGCTATCACACCGATTATTTTACGTGGGCCCTCCCCGTCCACCACAGGCACAATTGACTGCAGTTGCCGAGACTCGAACTCATGACCTCAGGCTTTGAGTGCGTGGCCAGTGCACTACGTGTTGCCTCAACGATCATGGCTATTCAAGCCAGCAGGCTGAAGGTGTCCCAGACCGCCTAACCTCTTGAGCGATGGGCATTTAAAACGTCCGCGAGCCGAGAACTGCTAGCATTTAAATTGTTAAATGCGCTTCGTATATACACAGCTGTATTTTGTGTAAATATTAAGTTGTTTTAATGAAACAAAAACTGGTATAAAACTTGTTATTTGCAGTATAAATGTACTCATCAGCAAAGTTGAGTTGTATTTACAAAACGTTGAAATGGCACAATTTTTTTTCACTGTGGTGAAAAGTCAACTTTGCTCTGTCGAACGCATCTAATATAAGTTCTCGGAAAGATACAGTAAAGAAACACCCATTGTATGTGTGGCTTATGCGTCAGCATACTGTGTAATAAAGCGCTACTGTATGCGTGGTCTCTTGAGTCATCAGAATAGATCAAAGTTGCAACTTTTGCTTACGCGAGTTTCGTAACTTAGTAGAGTCTGTGTCTTTCTTTGTTGAAATACATACGTATTCTTTCCTGCTTGTAGCTGAAGGGAGAAGTGGTATAAAAAGGTGGTATAAAATAATGCAACAGCAGGGGAAATAGGGATAGAGGACAGGAATTAATGACACAGGTTGAAATGAAAAAAATGCAATGGAACTCTGGGAGTGTATTGTACCTGAATACAAATGAAAAGAACATCAGTCAATTAATAGGTATGGCACCATTTCAATGCACCAACTGTCCTTTAAAATAGTCACCCAGGGCATCCTCACAGCATTGCCAATGATAGGGAAGGCATTCAGCCTTGGTTATTATTGTCCAGGTGTGCTATTTGTCGCCGAAATGCTGTTAGGATATCCACCCTGTTTGCAAAGCATTAGGGCAAAGCTTCTCATAGGTCAGAATGACACTGAGTACCATTCTGACCACCAAGCATGGCAATTTTCACATATGGTCGCTGTTCCAATCTGTTGTAGCATAACCAACCTTAGATTAAATGTTTTTGGTGCCGGTACCTAGCCATCCTTAGTTACAGTTGCTGCCTGTCAGTTGTATTCAGTATGATTTGCCATGGGATTTAACCCTTTCAGACCCGAATTATTTTGCTACTTATTCCGTTCTTCCTCTAATTCGAAACCGGTTTAGATTAGGCGGTCTGGGACACCTTCAGCTTGCTGGCTCGGATAGCCATGATCGTTAAGGCAACACGTAGTGCACTGGCCATGCACTCAAAGCCTGAGGTCGTGAGTTCGAGTCTCGGCAACCGCAGTCAAATGTGCCTGTGGTAAAGGATGGGGAGGGCCCACGTAATATAATCGGTGTGATGGCACGCGTGGATGATGACGGGGTATCATTTGACTGCGGTTGCATGGATTTTGCTTCTTTTCTTTAAAAAAAAAAATCCTACAATGTAAATTGTAAAAAATAAATAATTTTGTACAATTCAGAACATGATTTTACATAGGTTTAATTGGTGATGAACAGTATAACAAGAATATAGCAGAAAAAACTGTTAAAAGTATTACAAGTAGGCAAAAAGTGCCTATGTCCATTATAATGGACACCGGGACTGAAAGGGTTAAATGTAAATACAGGCAATACAGTGATGCCACATGTTTGAAAGATATCACTTCATTGCCAAGACTTATGCATGACCCTTGTATTTGCCTATTACCAACTTTTGTCCCATCGTCTGACTCAACATTTTCATTGGTACAATATTATTTTCCATTTTGTAACCCAAATATCCTCTCTTCAATATTATTTATTTCTGTGCACCATAGCAATTCATGAAACATTTCATACCAATATAGGAATTGAGGACTCAAAAACTAATTAGAATTTAACTAAATATTAATTCTTAATTGTTAAGAGTACCTATAAGTAAATTATGGCAAAGCAAATGCTGTAATAGAAAAGATCTGGTAGATAGAAATTCTTAACTGTAGCTGTTAATTACAGGTGGATTCAGAAAGTAGACCTACACCAATGGGTCCTCCACCCACCTCACATTTCCATGTTCTGTCAGATACGCCGTCAGGTCTCCAGCCCATCAATCCTCCTAAAACTCCACAGCCTCCTGCAGCTAAGACTTTATTAGACCTGGATAAGAAGGATCCAACCAAGAAAATAGAACTAGATCCAGGCAGCAATTTTGGACTAAAGCTTGATCAGTAAGTATAAAAGACCTGCATGTTTCATTTTTGTAATGTGTAAGGTATACAAAAGAAAACCAGTAGTAAAAGATTTACTTACAAGGATACTTTACATTAAGCTTTGCATTTTATCAGAAATGCCTTACCCATAGGTCCAGAAAATATTGCTTGCCCCAAACTTGTCCGTGTAAAAATAAAAAGTGATTCTTATGGATTGCAATAATATCTAATATCTTTAAATGAGCAATTCTTGTATATATATATATATATATGCTCCGTACATCTTGGAAACAGCTCTAACGATTTGGATCAAATTTTGTATTCAGATAAGGTTTTGTTTTTTAAGTTTATATATGTGTCATTCCTGGGAAAAAAACACATTTTACATAAAAAATACAAAATGAATCTTCCGCTGGTGAAAATTTAACTTATAAAATTAATTCTACAGAAACCACAGAAATACAATACTGTTCGGACCTGGTTGAAGACATAACAAAGAGTGGCTCTCCAAGAAATGCACTGAGACATACTGGATATCCTAAACAAGATTGGTTTCACATCTTTACTGATCAGTGCTGGTGCTGATGGTGCATGTCAACTGTTTACTTTTTATAAATCTTTGGGTAATGGCACTTCAAACTTTTAAAGTGAAGGTGAATGTAAATAAGTGAAAAAACATGAATACTTCACTGTTAATAATGCTTTTATTTTTAATTAATTTTTGTTAGAGAAGTTGAGCCTATATATTCAACTATTCAAAATCTACTACATATTACATGCTCCATTTTTAATGAGCAGATACATTCTACAACTCTAGAACAGTTATTTCTGCCATAACAAATAACTTCTCGCCTAAAAACACAAAAACACAAATTACTCCAAAATAATATGTATATCACTTGAGCAGACTAGAACAGAATAAAAATAGCCCGCCTCTGTAGCGTGATGGTTAGTGTGTCTGCCTCACGTTCAAGAAGTCGCGAGTTCGAATCTCACTTAGGGTAAGTTATCCGGGTAAGGTTTTTTTCCGAGGTTTTCCCTACCCTGAAAAGACGAATGTCGGGTAACTTAAAGCTCCATGGACCTCGGGCTCATTTGAGCATCATTTCACCCATTTCATTTCATTCATTCGTCCGATATGACACAATGTTGGAGGACGTTAATTCAAAAAAAAAAATAAATAAATAAAGGAGAATGGTCCTTAAATGGGTGCCATCACATTGTGAGCTACTTGGTTACAAATAAGCATACCAAGAAGGGAAGCTCGGTAGCGTGATGGTTAGCATGTCTGCCTCACGTTCAAGAGGTCGCGAGTTCGAATCTCGCTTAGGGTAAGTTATCCGGGTAAGGTTTTTTCCGAGGTTTTCCCTACCCTGAGAAGACGAATGTCGGGTAACTTAAAGCTCCATGGACCTCGGGCTTATTTGAGCATCATTTCACTCGTTTCATTTCATTCATTCGTCCGATATGACGCAATGTTGGAGGACGTAAATTTAAAAAAAAAGAAGAAGAAGAAGAAGGGAAGCAGTATTGTACAAAAACCCAAGCTAAAATTATCACTTTTCACAATTAAAACATTAATCAACTCTAAATTCCATTATTTACATAACTTATGATCATTTTCAAGAAATTTCAAGAAATAAAAAATGGAGGTACCTCAGTGAGTAATGGACATTTATCCACAGAAGAATGCAATGACATCTTTTCAAATGATTGGAGGGTATGATTGTTTATGAAGCACTTGCACAAGATTGGAATTTTCAGTTTGTCAATTGTGTTACTTTCAAGAGGAGATAAACTAGTATCTTCAGAATGCACAGTACTTTCCTCTAAATAAAAAGTGTTAGAGAACAGGCAGTTAATCACTTGGTTACTGAACATACACGACAATAGCTGGCCAGGTGAATTCTGGAAAGGTTTCCAAGCTTTCAAGTGTTAAGGTTGCTCTCAACTTCAGGAAATGATGTGGAGATTGTTGTTCAATTTATATTTATAGTCAGTCTAGTGGAAGGGGCGGCCAGAAGCTTTGGAAACCTTTCCAGAATTCACCTGGCTGACAGCCTGAGAAGAGTTATTTTCATATTGCTGACAGGAAAGCTTTAAGTTTTGGTTAACAATAGCTTTTTTCAGAATGAATAAAGTGAATTTTTTGTTGACAACTCCAATTCAATTCTAGGTAACTAGGAGTACGAAAGCTCAGTGTTACAGGTTCTGATCTTTAATATTTATGTTTTAACAGAAATCTAAAGCACAATCGCTCTCCTGTAATCCAGAAGTCACATTAAATTAGTTCTTCCCATATTGGCAACTCGTTATAGATGTATGCAAAGGTTAATATTTGAGCACAAGTTGATGGGCTGTCAGTTATATGAAGTGGCTTAGTATGGAAGAGCAGATATATTTTAAATAGGATTATTGATTGTTCAAAATGATGTAAACGTGAAATAGCTGTATGGAACTACTGCAGAAGAGGAATCTGTGAACAGCCATTTCTAGCTATTAAGTGAATTTCTGAAGCTAGTTAACATTTTATGTGAATATTTTAGTGAATCCAAAGTCAGTAAGTATTTATCAGCCATGATACAAAATGAATTATTTTGTATTATAGACTATGTATATCTGGTTTACCAGGAAACATTCATTTAAGATGCTGTCTAGCTCTGCCTAAGCCCTCTGCAGGTTTCCCATGCCAATTGAGACAGCTTCCAGGAAGGCGAGCAACATTCTTTACAACAAGTAAATTCATTTGGAATTCAAGGGTAGAATCAGAACTGAAATGTTCAGTTCATAGCCAGGATTTGAAACACAGATCTTTCAGTCTATGTGTACCTGCTCTTAACCATTGAGCTACCATGGTAACAATCCACCTGATTCACATTTTCCCAGTAGACCACAAGAGAATCTCAAATTCGAGACCTTGTACTACTCGGCCACAATATGAATGCACTTGGAGGAGGGCGCTACAGGTCTGTTTACCACCTAAGTCTAGGGATCTATGTGGAGTGAGGGAATGCGAGAGGATGATGATGATGACTTATGGGTTTAAGGGCACTCAACTTCTAGGTCATTAGCGCCCTTCTAAAATTCATGGCAATAGCCAGATATAAACTTGAATCAAAAATAAAATACTAGTATCAAAGAAAAAATACACATAAACGTAAAAACAGCGGTAAAAGCCGGATATAAAACAATGTAATAAATAGGTCAAAAGGCATAAACAAATATCTAAAATTTTAAATCCTCAAAGTGATATTACAATCCGCTAAAAACTTAAAAACCCTATCAACCTCTGTTTTGTCGTCCGCTAGGACCTCTGCAAGTCTGGCAGGCAACTGCAGAGAAACTCGAAGGTGCGCTAGAGAGCAGCACGTGGCGAACCAACAAAAGGTTGTCACACAGCGGACGGTTGTCACCATTAGAAAAATTGCAGTGCCCTATTCTTAATCGAGCCAAACTAACCTCCTCGCGACAAGATGTGCGACAGGAAGTTATAGGTCGCGCGTTACTTCTTGACTAATGAAAATTTTATATGAAAGGTTGAATGCGAATCTCTACTCAGCTTTTGCGGGAATGAGAGAGAGGAGGTACAGTCTGCAGTGAGATGACGCGCATGCTTCTGAGCTGAAGTAGTACAACACTACAAATCAATTTATGACACTTGCAGTAATATCAGCCACATGTATTATACACTATACCTCTGTAACTGTTTCCACTTAACTTTCTTGCATTTATTCTATTCCCGATATCTCTCCCTCGTCTGAATTGCTATTTTCGTTGCATGCATACATACATCCGTACCGCACAAAACTTTTGCAGTCGACTGTATACACAAACGCGACAGAGGAAAACAGAGGTGTCTGTTATCGTAGCATAAACATTTGCTGACCTGTTTATTAAGGGTAGGCTCACTCATTGGATTTCTGCTGAAGGTCATTCGTCAAGAACGAACGCGCAACCTATACCCAGTTTATCGGAAGTTCTTTCATTTCTCTAAGCTTATTACCGCGGAGAGCTGACCACTCGTCGTGCCAGGACGACAGCACCGCTCTCCGCACTTCAAGCCTGAAGTCTTCCAAAGTAATACGTGAGATGATAATACTAGGTTCTGTAGTTGCCGTCTTTGCTGCTACATCTGCCATTTCATTTCCCGGCAAACCTACATGACCAGGAATCCATGCACACACCACGTCAACACCAGAAGCGTGTAAAACATGGAGGGCATCCTGGATACGTTGTACAATAGGGTGGGGGTTGTACAACTGACAAAGGCTCTACAGTGCACTAAGGGAATTGCTCAAAATCAGGCAGTCACCTAATTTACGACGGCGCACATACAAAACGACTCGATAAATTGCATAAAGCTCTGCAGTAAAAATGGAAGTCCTATTTGGAAAACCGAATGTATATGGTTCGGTTCCATAAACATAAGCACACCCAACACCGTTGGTGCTCTTTGATCCATCGGTGTAAATATATCGACGGTCAGTGTAGCCTGACAAAAATTCTAAGAAACACGTGCGGATACTTGAAATAGGCATCATGGACTTCTGCTGTACGGTCATCCCAAGATCTACATGGGGCGTGCCAGATAGCCAAGGGGGGTAAAGCCTCTCGCCCTTGGCGAACATCCCAGGCAGTTCCACTCCAAGCTTCACTAGAAGGGCTTGGAAACGGAACCCCGCAGGCTTAGGACTAAGGGTGCTATTCCTATATCGTTCTCTTAGCGTGGTGAAAAAGATGCGAACGTTGGGTGCTTAGGCATACATCTAAGCGCACAACCATAATTTGCCAAGAGAAACTCACGCCGATATTGCAGAGGAGGTTCTGCGGACTCGGCGTAAAGGCTCACCACTGGGCTTGTTGGAAAAGCTCCTGTTGCAATGCGGATGCACCTATTATGGACCACGTCTAATCTTCTCAGCACAGATGGACGTGCTGACGAATAAACAATACACCCATAGTCTAGCTTGGATCGGACCAATGCGCGATTTATTCGCAACAAAATTGTTTGATCCGCTCCCCACGATTTGCCATTCAGTACTCGAATGATATTTAGGGAACGGTCACATCGTGCTCTTTGCTGTGCAATATGCGACGACCAACTAAGCTTCCTGTCCAGGATCAAACCCAGGAAGCGCGTCTCTTCTGCGAAGGGAAGTAAATCTGGACCGAAACGGAGAGAGGTGGTAATCGTCTCCTACGACGCCAGAAATTAACGCAGATTGACTTCTCAGTTGAGAAACGGAAGCCATTTTTCACACTCCATTCTCTAAGGTTGTCCAAACATTGTTGCAGGTACTGTTGTAAGATCGCCGTGCGCTGAGAAGTGCAATAGACAGCAAAGTCATCTACAAATAGGCATGATGAAACTCCTGGTGGAACACATTTCCAGATGGAGTTAATTGCTATAGCAAAGAGTGTGGCACTTAGTAACGAAGCCTGAGGTACTCCCTCCTCCTGAACAAAAGAATTAGAAAAAACCGAGCCGACCCTTACTCTGAAAAAGCGGTCCTTCATGAACTCCTGAATGAAAAGTGGTAGGCGTCCACGTATGTTCCAGGCATACAGGGAACGTAGAATCCCTGCTCGCCAGCACGTATCATAAGCCTTCTCAAGATCGAAAATATGCCAACGGTTTGACTGTTCTTCATAAAGCTGTCCATTGTCTGTGTCAATATTGACACAAGATGGTCAACAGTTGAACGGCGTCGTCGAAAACCACACTGGATGTTAGTAGGTTATGACTTTCTAACCACCATACCAATCGTCCATTGATCATGCGTTCCATCACCTTGCAAACGCAACTGGTGAGGGAAATAGGACGATAGCTGGAGGGAAAATGATGGTCCTTTCCAGCCTTCAAGATGGGAATAATGGTGGCCTCGTGCCAATTTTCTGGGACTATACTGTCAATCCAAACACGATTGTAGACCTCGAGCAGCAATGCCTTACCTTCAGGAGAGAGCTGTTGTAACATTTGTACATGAATACCGTCCGGTCCTGGTGCTGAACATCGCAAAGATTTCAGGGAATGCTCCAGCTCCGCCATGGTGAAAAGGCGATTGTAATCTTCTATGTTTCTGGAACGAAACGAGAAGCCTTGAGATTCCACCTGAGTTTTAATTGGAAGGAACTCAGGGGAGTAGTTTTCCGAGCTAGACACTTGTGCGAAACCACTGCCAAAGGTATTGTCCACTTCAAATGAATCAACAACAGCTCCTGTGGCTGTTTTTAGTCCCGCTATTGGTATTTGGGTCGTTTTAGCTGCAACACGCCTTAATCTATCCCACACAACCGAGGAAGGTATGGGTCGGTTAAATGAAGCTACAAATTTGCTCCATGACAACTTTTTGCTATCCTTAATGACTTGTCTGGACCTGGCACACATTTTCTTGTATTCGGTTAGGTTTTCCAAGGTAGGGTGACATAGGAAAACCCTAAGTGCACGCCTTCGAGCACGAATGGCATTCCGACATTCTTCCGTCCACCAGGGGACGGGAAATCGACGGGGGGGGGGGGGGGGGGGTGTAGTCGACCGCGGAATCAATTGTTCAGCAGCAGAAGAATCGTCTCCGTGAGATGCTGCGCCGAATTATTCACTGAGTCGTGCTCGTTGTATGTAAAGACAGCCAACTGGGTGTAAAGGTTCCAGTTGATATGGTGCACGCCATCTGGGCATATGTGTGGAATATGTATGTTGCGTCAAGAGACTAATAAGACATGGGAAGTGGTCACTAGAGTGTAAATCAGAGATGACATTCCATTGTAAGGAGACTGCCAATTGAGGGGAACAAGCTGCAAGATCAAGGTGCGAGAAACTATTGTGAGAGTCCGAAATGAATGTAGGCTCTCCAGTGTTGAGGAGAGCTAGGTTGTGTCTGTCCAAGAAATTGAAAATGAGTGTGCCTCTTGCACAATCACGACTTGAAACCCACAGTGGGTGGTGTGCATTGAAGTCTCCCACCAACAAGAACGTTGTTGAGAACTGGGAAACTAGATCTTCTAAATCAATGTGCGAGAAGTCATGGGACGGAGGCAAATAAAGATTACAGATGGTGAAATGTATGTTTGGCAGTTTAATCCATACAGCAACTGATTGTATATCAGAGCGCAATGGTAGAGTTTGCATATACACGTCATCTCTAACAAGCATCACAGTGCCGCCATGTGCCGGTACACCCTCTTCTGGTGTAACATCACACCGTATTGGGGTGTATCGCCTTTGATGGAAAGCGTCATGAGGACATAGCTTAGTCTCTTGCAAACATGCGACCAGAGGTTCATTTTCTTTGAGCAAAAGCTCAAGTTCTGGCCTTTGAGTCCAAATTCCACGTACGTTCCATTGTAGGAAAGCCATATTGCATTCTGTATGGGATAGGTAATTCCAAGGTAACTCTTCATTACTTTGGAATAGGCGGTTGTCAAACTAATTTGGCCCTTTTCTTTTCTCTTGGGCTGGCATTCTTGTCGGGCGCTTTTTTGCGCCTCTTTTCTACTGGGGTTCTCCCAGTGTGGGCAGATTGGTCTAACTCCATGTCCTCTGCCGAGGACGACCGTTTCCCCATAGTGAACTTGGGTTTGAGTGTCTCGAACCGGTTCCTAATGGGGACCGGCGAAGATGAAAGGGCCGGTCTGAGTCCACCCCTGAAGATTCCCTAGAAGATGATCTTCGAGGAGATCTCCTTGGACTCTTATATCCCTTTGATGTACTGGGATGAGCCTTATCTTCCTTGAGGAAATCGTTCTTTGTGTAGTTCTTCTTAAACTTTATCAGCGAGGCATTGTAAATAACAGGTTTGCTAGTCTTCTGTGTCGAGTTTGACATTTTCGTTGGTGATCGAACGGTTGAATTTTTTTCACCAACAGATTTTGTACACGTTGATACAGATGTGCGTGCTGATGTTGAGGGCTTTGGTATAGAGCTACGGGCAACAAGTGTTTTTTCAGAAATTGTTGCCCCATTGAAGTCGCTGATCTGTGTTGCGATCTCTCTGCTCGGTATCGCTTTAGCTGCAACTGAGCTATAGGTTCCGGATCTGGGAACAGAGGGTTGGCGTAGACGCAAGGGCTTCCGGGCTTCTGAGAAGGGCACCTTCTCGTTAATCCGTATCTCTTAGATCGCTCTTTCCTCTACAAAGCGGGGGCAGTTTGGGAACTAGATGGATGTTCACCTCTGCAGTTCACACATGAAGGAGCTGTAGTACATGCACCATTGTGGAATTCATCTCCACATTGAGGGCATGTAGCTAGTCCCTTACAAAGCTCACTTGTATGTCCAAAGCGCTGGCACTTAAAACATCTGAGTGGGTTCGGGATGAATGGCCTAACTTCGATGGATTCATACCCTGCCTTAATCCTTTGCAGGAGATCTACCCGATCAAAGATCAGGAACAGGGTATTAGTTGGCTTTAACTCACCACCTTCTTTACGTTGAACCCGGTAAACGTGTATGACGCCTTGCTCCGTCAGATTCTCTTGAATCTCCTCATTGGATAATCCTTCCAATGCACGGGTGTTTATCACACCGCACATGGAGTTCAAGGTTCTGTGCATCTCAACACGTACAGGATAACTTGCTAGCATGTTCGCTTTCAATATCTTAGCTGCCTGGGTAGCTGAATGTGCTTCAACCAGGAGCGTTCCATTGCGAGATCTAGTGCATGATTTTACTGGACCAGCAATGTTATCCAAACCCTTTTGAATTGTAAATGGGCCCACTGATAAAAATTTCTTATCTCCCTCAGTTCTAGATATTACTAAGTAGCAAGGACCACTCGACTCTGCTACTTCCTTTACACAAACTTTAGTAGGTTTTGTTTTTTGAGTTTTCGTACTCATGGTGATGACATCCTCCACCATTGCAAATGTCTCCGATGGCATGCTCACATCCTGGGTGCCACCCCGGCTTAGGTGAGAGTCCTGGCCTGGACCTTGCTCACCCTAGGGTCTCACCTCCCAATGTATAGACAGAGGGACCCAATCGCCTTCAGGAGTGCATCAGCTCATGCAATGGCCCCTCCCCGGGACTGACCTTTATCAGCGGATACGCACACAGATCCTACATGATAACCAGGGGCTGGGACTTGAGTTATTACCCAGTCACCCCTTGCGTCACCCCATCCGCCTACAACCCGTGCGTAGGTTATCCGTCAGACTGTGTACAGGGAGGTATCAAGTGGGAGGTCAAACACAGAAGTGGACCAAACTTGATTGGACGTTTGGCAGGTGCCCTCTCACCTCTTGGAGGAACCCAATCGAGAGTATGGCTCGGGGCCCCGGGTATGCCGAACTCGTACCTACCGTAGTAGGAGCCCCTGGGGGAGTTTGATTTCGGAGTCCTCTTCTCCTAGATGAGTCGTCAACCAAGACTAACGAGCCCCATCTACCTGTTTGGAATGTTCTTTGCTTCCCCTCACCTCTTGCCTACCAGTAGTCAAAATGACACTTAGTAGGCCACCTGGTTCGGGTACTGAGCCCCTCCGCCACGTCAAGGCGACACTCCGTCGGAGGGAATGTGAGAGGAAAGGTGATACTGGGAATGTACAGTTACACAATGAAAACAGTACTCACCTGCTGATGTCTTCACATTAGCAACTTACCCTTTCTTTCCCGGCACAATAAATATTATGCAAAAGAGCATCATCAAACGCAAGATTTTTTTATGGTAATTATTTGAAAAATTTGCATTAATAATTTAAGTTAGCGGTGTTTTCTGTTGAATGTTATACTAAAAATTCACATCAATTTCAAACAAATTTGCAGGTTAAATTAACACATAGACATTACATTACATTACATTACATTAAGATCAGAAGAAACTACAGTTCAAAAGTATTGGAAGGCACGAATGCTAATGGCTTCATTGCCAGATGCAAGGCACTAGAAAACAACATTACTGAAATTAAAATTAACAGGTAAGTAATGATACCGTAACATTATTGTTCAAAATTTTTCCAAATTGAAACATTTATATGATGATGATGATGACATGAATCGCTACATGTATCATGCATCAGACATCAGGGCCATTGCCCATCAATCAGCATTACCAAATTGCAACTACAAGAAGTTAGGACACTTTCATTTTTGATTGCCATTCTGTCTGTTACAAGCAAGTTATATATAGAAAAAAACCTCTCATCAGCATTTGATACTGATAACCAAAGACATTGAAGGGACTTTTCATAGAAAAGGTAGTAACATTCATCTTTTGCTATGAGTACTGTATCAAATTTGTTATGTCCTAACTGTTCACCAATGGCACAAAGCTTTCTGTGCTTTAAGTTTATTGTGGCAGCTTTAATAACACAGAATGTGACCTTGCATTGTCAGGAAGCTTTCTTTGTCTCTGCCAACAATATTTATTTTTGAGATTCTAAGGCTTTCACGGCTGGTATCAATACTAGAAACAATATATTCCGGGCTTATGGGCCGTGGTCTGCTGGGCTTCTTCTTGTTCCCAGACGTTTCGTCTGCAACTACGGCAGATATCATCAGTGGCGATGAGGTCAAAGTGTCCTAGAGGATATTTCAACAAAACGTCTGGGAAGAAGAAGCCCAGTAGACCATGGCCCATAAGCCCAGAATATATTGTTTCTAATATTTATTTTGTAGTATTGTTAGAAGTTGATCTCAAAAGAAGCCGAGTTATTGAATTCATAAGAATTAAATGTGAATTCTTTCACTGTTATTAAAATCAAAACATGAACACCAGCAACAATCAGTCAATGAATACTTACATTTCTAAGTAAAATTTTAAAAATGTTATACATTATATTAGTGATTAAAACAAAGCAATTATGATCATACTTTCAGTAATATCACTAATGAATTATGTTTATTAGAGACTGTAGAAACCATATGATATAATATTGAGCAACAGTGGCAGTGCTACCGTGACTTGTAGATAGTAATTTTGAACTGCTGGTGTTACTCTGTCTGCATCGTTAGCACACCTCATTGCAAGCCTCTTAGTATTGGTGATGTTTTCTTTACACAACTGTACCTCAGAAATCCTGCCTAATTGTGACACATGTTTGGTAACTCTTCTCACCAAGTGTACTCATATCATGGCTGACAAGTATCTCCCAATGGTGACTTACAGTTGTAAGTACTTAAGTCCTGGGCTTTAAAATTTTTATATAAAGTTTCCATATATCAAGCCAATTAATGATAATTGATTGTTCTAACATGCACAAACTGTGTGTAAGCAGGCAGCTTTGGCCTTGCATTTTGTTCAATGCACTCTTTATTCCTATTCTGCTTTTGCAGTGATTCAAAATGTTGGTTATATACCTCAACAGTTCTGTAGCACAGTTGCTGGGGTATAGTATTGTGGCATTGCTGTATTTCTCTTTGTAGAGAAATGTTCCTTGTAGATTTCATTTTCTGCACAGCATTCTACATTAATTGCTGAAGTTTCCTCCATTTTGCATTTCTTTGGTAACTTTTTACTGTGCTTGTTACTGAATTATTGTCCGGCAGAAATAATGAAGAGGTAACATGTTCCTTTAATTGTAAATAATGTTAATGTAATAAGTACCGGTTGGTAGAATGAATGTTTAATTTCTAATGATCAAACAGACACCTATCCTTAACTTGTTAAATTTGGATTGCAAAGGTCTATGGGTTGTAAGTTTTTGGCACATATCTTATACGATGCATACATTGTTAGGTTGTGCATTTCTTAAATATGTTGTTCAAAAGCTCTTTTACATTTATTGAACCATTGAGGTATCCGCAATATAATAGATAACAGTTACCCAAAATACAAAGCAGTGTATAACTTAAAATGTGTGAAAGAAACTTGAAAAGAAACCATGTGTGTTTTATATGGTTGCCTTCTTCTTTCCATAGGAAACCAGAAGAATGACAAAGCTTTTGGTCACCAAGCATAACTGTTGCAAGCATAAATAGTACCTACTTTGTTATAGCATATTATTGGCATTAATGACTTATTTCAATGTGAAACTTTATTGCAGCTGAAGGGAACAGGTTAAATAAAACCATAAGCACTGGACCATTCATCTTTTACTGTTGGAGGCACATCTTTTACATGTTTGCCAGTTATTGAGCACAATTTCTGTTGGTATATTATGGTATCTCTAGAAAGGGAATCAATGCATTTGCGTACTAACCCGGGGAAACTGGAAAAAAAAAAAAAAAAGAAAAAGAAAAAAGAAAAAAAAAAACACAGTCAGTGACTGGCTTGACAGGATTGTTAGCTGGGATCTCCCAACTGCACATCTTGCATGTTATTGCAGAACCATGGTGAGGGTTGTTGTTGTTGTGTTTAACACCCGCTTTTACTACTACGGCACCACAGGCGGTGACACTGATGATACATGGAATGAAGATGGAGCACCGGTGGAATGAGATGGCTGGGGAAACCGGAGTACCCGGAGAAAACCCGCCCTGACGCCGCTTCGTCCACCACGAATACCACATGCGGGTCCCTGGGATCAAACCCGGGCCGCCTAAAATTATGTAGAGGATACTTTGTCAGAAACATTGAAAATTTCAAACATAATTTTAAAAATTGTGATGGCAGCTGTGGCATATAGTGTTTCAGCATACTAAAGCATGATAAAGCAGATATAACAAATAAAATAAGGCAAAATGTAGTCATTACTTTGGAGTGGTTATGAGAGAACAAATGCATTGCTAGCATAGTGAACTTTAACAAAAAGAGGGTATCTTAAGTTTGCTGGCCTAAGAATAGGAGGGAAGCAAAATTCATGTGCAAATAATTCCCTTCACTTGTAAAAAGCAAATTACAATCATTTTACACTTTACAAGTTATGCAGTTTCATAATCCTTAGACCAAATTGACTACTTGATTTTAATTTAATTATTTCTCTTAGAGATCTTACATAATGTGTGAACTAATTATGCCAGCTCCTGTCAAATTTTTATTCATGAGCACATGCCACCATAGGGATTTAGTATTCAAAATACAACTTTTAACAGGAAAGTTGCATTACTTTACAGACTTGATGCATGTGCTGAACTTCCTATACATATTTCAATGGTTATTTGTGTTAACGAGTGATCATCCAGTGGCAGTGAGATGAGTGGAATGAAGAAAATGAGTGTCAACTCCACGGTCCTAAGATATTCACCATTTCAGAACATATAGAAGCCATACCTGAGCAAATCAGGCTGAAAAATTGAATGCCATAGTTGGCATTTGAACAACCATCTGGTTATTCCAACCACTGAGCCACATGGAAAGGTAGAACCATAAAACTCAGTGCTATTGATCAGCATGATTCTACCTTTCCAATCTTTGTCCTTCACACGGCTAGTGTGAAAGAACAATTCCCATTGATTGCAGCTTATAGTTGTTTAAACTATAAAGCCTGGCACTTAAAATACCATATTCCATTAGTCATAGCACTTTTTATGCTTTCTTCACAAAGTTAAAAAAAAAAGTGCAACCATTATGTAAAGAATAAATTATTTAGGACTGACTGTATTAACCTTCAGCAACTAGGGCAAAGAAATGGGAGTACAAGTGAGTCTGAGCATATTGAAGCACATCCACGTTATGCTGTTCATGGTTGAAAACAAAGGAGAGGGGAAGGAAGGGAAGCAAAAGCCTACTCCAGTAAATAAATAAATAAATAAAAAAAAAAAAAAAACAACTAAAGAAAAATGTGACTTTGAATTTATTGAATTAAGACTATTATTTACAAGGCATTTACAGTACTATTAAAATTGCTTGCACTTTTTAACTGGAGTCAATATTATTGGACTGCTGAACAAGTCAGTAATTTTGCCTGGAGAAAAGTTAAAATAGGTAAATAATAAGTGAAGGTAACAGATAGGTATGTAAGCACTTATTAGTATAGGGTTATCAAGAAGTCACCCCACAGCTCTTGTGTAACCAAGATTCTCCTAGAGACGGAAATTCCGGTAGCAGCACTGGCTGCCGCGAGCATATGATTATAATGTTCCACAAAATAAAAAATCTAATAGATTCACTTATGTAATCCATGAAAGGTAATGTAGATAAACAGGATACTAACATTATCCTGAGCAGTAGGCATAGCTATGGTGCAGAGGGACTTGTTGATAGCCCTTTATGACCATAGAAACAAACAATAGTACACAATTACTGAAGAATAAGATGGTCATTGATTTGGTGCATGGTTTACATCCTTGCTATTCATTTGCTTAATGTCTAGACACATCTGCTAGTTCCTGCACTTTAAGTATTTTAAACAATCAGATTCATTGGTGGGCTAGCCACCATCTCAGCAGTCGGGAAAGTGATGGCATCGACAGTGAGGAATGTATTACAATACACTGCATACCCTGTATTATGTCCTGTGAACCTAACAGGTTGCAGTGGCTGCACATTATTTTTCAGTATTTCTTGTAGTGAACACCTGGAATATTAATGCAACACTTATGCTGTGAAATGCTCAAGTACCAATTGCTTGTTTATAAATCAAGGTGCAACCATTATGTAATGAAATACAGTACTTACATGCAAATTACAATTAGTGTGTGGTATCTTATATGAATTTGAGATCTGTTAGTAATTTAGTGGAAAAGATGCAAAGCAGTTAGAGAATTTAATGTCATGTCTGCTTGTTGCCATGGTAGCTCAGTGGCTAGAGCAATTGCATGAAGACTAGAACTGTGGTTCAAATCTTGGCTATGGTATTGAATTTTTCAGTCTGATTCTACCTTTCCAACATGTATTAATGTTTGCAGATATGCCCGTAAGCCTGCTGCTTTAAGAAACAAGACTGCAGCAAGCATGACCAGAGAATGGACAGAACAAGAGACATTACTCTTGCTGGAAGGTTTGGAGCTTTATAAGGATGATTGGAACAAAGTATGTGAGCATGTGGGAAGTAGAACACAGGATGAGTGTATCCTGCACTTTCTGCGACTTCCTATTGAGGATCCATACCTTGAGGATCATGAAGCTGGGGGAGGAGCTCTGGGGCCTTTAGCATACCAACCAATTCCCTTCAGCAAGGCTGGAAATCCCATCATGTCTACAGTCGCCTTCCTTGCTTCTGTAGTTGACCCACGTGTAGCAGCATCTGCAGCAAAAGCTGCAATGGAAGAATTTGCCAACATCAAGGTATAGCAGCTAATGTCAGTTAAAGTTATGTCTTACTGCAAAGGTATAACATGCTTAAAAGATCGTGTTTGTATGAACTACTTGACATTTTCTGGTTTTAGGATGAAGTTCCTGCAGCGTTAATGGATGCCCATTTTAAGAATGTGGAAGCATCATCAACAGATGGCAAGTTTGATCCTGCTGCTGGACTTGCACAGGTATCATAAATTATTCTATCACCCTCTAGAGTAGGTTTATATGAAATGTTTCCCAGTTTAAAGGAATTATAATTTTTTTGTTTTTAATTAACGTCCCCCAACATGTCATATTGGATGGTAATTGATTTCTTGTATCCTAAAACTCAAGTTAGGAAGTGTACATTAGTGTAACATAAGGAAATAAAGTTTAGTATGTTAAAGTTCTACTGCATCTGAAAGCTATAACAAAAAGAAAAATTTATTCATAATACAATGAAATTTTAAGCCATTAAAGTTTTACTGCTTTATAGACTGTAATGAAAAGAATTTATTCATTAGTTCTACTCTACCCATAAGCTAAAGGGGAAAAGTAATATGTCATTACTTAAGAAAATTCTCAATGAGATTACAATTACATTTTTCACTGTTCATGTGTAAAATTATTAACCTCAGCTTCCCCTATCACTTTTCTTCCATTGGCTGCTAGGCACAGAACTCCTGCTGTAATACAAATTGTTGTATTCAGAGAAAGTTTTTTTCTGATCAAAATCCCTCCTAAAGTTACATTTTTCCAAGCCTATAAGCAAAATAGGTGTGTAGATGCACAGACTAAAACCACTGAATTGCGAAAAAGATGGGAATTTCACTGATTAAACAGAAAGCACACCCACCTCAATGTTTGTCACCTGACTAATGCCAGAATTATGGTGAACTTTACTTAACGTGAAGTAAGAAACTAGGTCTGTTAGGATGCACTTAATGTAATGGCAATGATTCTGATTCATTATTCTTATACTCGGCAGACATGGCAGATATTCAAAGCAGCTCTCTTTTTCCAAATCAGAGGTTGTTTTCCAAAAATGAAAAGAAAGAGAATGCGAAAATGTGTAGTAAGAAACATTTTTAAATGGTGAATAAAGTACAAAGATGGCCGTAACCTGCTTTAGGAGCAAAACAAAAGATACAAATGGTTTTATTGCATAGAGAAGTACAATTTATTTCTGCATGACACTACTCGCCGATTGGTTCAGATTTGTCATGTGACCTCCAAACTTGACATAATGTGAAGGGAAAGTTTGGCATTACGTCATGTTAAGTTAACTCATCTTAAGTCAACCCTAAATAGCTCCATTTAATATTCCCGTCACATTAAGTAAAGTTCATTGTAATCCCGGCATAAGTTTACTACCAATTACACAAAACACTGTACTTAATAAACTATGAAAAGTATATAACATTTAGCCTGCAAATCCCCTTTTAGGGATACACATTTCTCCCAAACCCTCAAAAAAAAAAAAAAAAAAAAAAAAAAAAGAGAGAGAGAAGAAAAGGAATTTTCAAATCTGTAAAATATACCTCTGCATCAACATGGCCTCATTTGATCTAAATTTTGCATCCATGAGCTATTTCTTCAGGTTTAGGAACAGGAACAAACCACAGGAAGTCAGGTGGACTCCTGCGGTGACTGCTGCTGCAGTTCATACAGTTTGGTGGCAACAACACAAATGAATGTGCTGGTGCATTGTCATGGTAAAACAGCTGTTTTGTTCTTCACCAAATAGGGCCGTGTTTCCTTGAACTTCTTGTCGAATCAGGCCAGTAATTCACTGTGGTATTGTCCAATGACCATTTTTGTTTTTTTCAAGAAGTCGATGAGTATGACACCCTTCATATCCCAAAAAATAATCACCATCACTTCTCCGACCGATGGGATCATCTTTGCCTTCCTTGGAACAGATTTACTAGAAGCACCAATTGTTTTGCTTGTTGTTTGGTTTCCAGAGAATAATAATGAATCCAGGTCTCGTCAATAGTGACAGCTTGACCCAAAAGTGTCTCAGATTTCACTTAACTAGATCCAAATCCAGCTTTGAAGTTGAGCGCCACACCTTCCTGTTGTTCAATATGAGGAAGTGCGGCACCTGTTAGGCCAACAACTTTTTCTGCTCAACTTATCACACAATATGAATTGGTGTTGACACACCTATGGCCACTGTCACTTGTCAAACTTGTGTTCAACAATCGGCAAGAATCACATCATGGACTTTTTCAATGGGTTCACCAATCTGCTAGGCGTCTTTGTTACTCCTCATCAGAAACAGATATTGATCACATTTAAAGTTGTTGATCCAATATCTGACTGCCAGCATAGATGAAAAAGGGTCCCCACAAACAGCATCCAGTTTTGCTTTTATCTTCTTGCAAGTTTTCCTAACCAAAAGTAAAAAGTGAAGTACTGAACAATACTGCACTTTTTCTATTTTAGTGAAAATATGTTGAACAGCTAACTGAAATGTCTGCCAAATCCAAAGTAAGCTATGAATCGGTACCAAATTTGTTTTGCCGAAGTGTAACAAATGATGATACACAATGGTAACACCAGCTTGCCTTACCAACACCATTTATTTTGAAACATGGGTACTTATTGAACCATTCTCATATAAAAAAATTATTAAAATGGTCACATAATTTAAAACTGATTGCAGAAAAATGCTAATATAGAAAGAATGTTTCTTTTGACAAATCTCTATAGTGTTTTTTATTAATATTTGTATCATATTGTGACATCCTCCAGTTTTTAAACTATCCCTTCACTCAGTTTTCACTTTCACATAATGACCTGGTTCAACTGTCAGTGAGACTTCATTCAACTCATAGTATCACTTCAGTAATGTGAACTAGTTCCACTGTAGCACTGGCACTTCACTTTTTCTCATTCACGACACTTTCTTCCACGATGTAGACTGTTCTTCCAGATAGTTCACTCGCTGGAGAGTTGAATACTAGAGGCCTGCATGGGCCGACAGTCTTAGTTTTGGCCTGGCCCGGACTCAACCAAGCCCGAGTCTGGCCCGAGCCCGAGAAGAGGTTATAGTGCCCAATTATTTAATTTTATTATGATTACGATGAATTATTATTATTATTATTACTACTACTACTACTACTACTACTACTACTACTACTACTACTACTACTACTACCACTACTGTTGTTGTTGCTTGAAACCTTTCAGCAGAATAATCATATAGAATTCCTAGTAAAGTAATGCTGTGATAATTGTGCTATTCTCAGAAAAAAATATAAAACATTATTTTGTATTTTGTATCTCTTAATTTTCAAGCCCGGGCCCAGCCCGAGCCCGACAAACATTTTTCAATCTAGGCCTAAGCCCATGCAGACCTCTATTGAATACAAGATGTCTCCAATCCCTTGCAGTAACAGCACATGCTAGACATTACAAGTCATCACAACTTGCTGTTATATAATCATTGAAAGTTGTCTGGCATCCTGGAAATCACCTTGAATTTAAAACTGCACCTTGAAGGCCTGGAATTTGTGATTTTCAGAAGCTCTTCCTTCAATTTTTCTGAAACTCTTCCCTGTTACATTCTGAGGTCACACTCGCACACTTAAGACACATGCTGTTCCAGGCATGATATTGTACTACAGTTGACACTTGTGCATGATTTATGCCCGTCTTCCACTGCACTCTTTCCAACCAAGGTCAAAGCTATACAGAGACTTCACCTGCCAGTAGCACTACAGTTTGTTCACCAGCTCACTTATTTGTATTTTTATACAACTCTGAGAAAAAGGAAAAGTTGTGTAGGTCACATCTTATAGATTAAATAAAAATAAGTGTTCCTAGAAAGAATATTGTTCATAAGGGTTACATTCCATGATTTGTTCTGATAAAACCTTTTTAATAAATAGTGTAACCCTAATATTTACGGTATTTCCCAGAATTACTGACTTCTCGTATAAAAACAGGATTTCAAATTCAGAGGTAGCCTACATCATAGTGCACCCTCTTATCATTTAGCTACGTATGTAATTGGGGTTGTGGTAAACAAAGTCATTTAAGAGAATATATTCTGGAGTTTCTTTCTAAATTTTAACTCCAGGTATATATACACCATATATCTTAGGCTACTTTCATTTATCATGTTTAGCTCTTTCCCAGTATTGTTTATAAGTTTGTGTGTCATTGAAAAGGAATTTTTTCACCTTGAAAAATCCCGGAAATCACTTTGAATTTGGTTTTCAAATTTTGCTAGACAGCATGTACACAGCTCCAGAGCACATGAGAAAGCACAACTTGTAGAAAACTCTGATTATCTGGCAATAGCCCTTAACATGTTTACTCTGGATGAATGCATGGCTTAACTACTTACATTCTGACTGTCGGGCACTGACCTCTAGATAAGCTTATACCATAGCTGCTGCGTCACAATATTTTAATCCTTAAAACACTTAATTTGTATAGACTAAACTTTTGTTTGAGAGTTCATAGCCGTTAATTTTTCTGTTGATTCTTCAAGTGCTATAGGCTTTAAATAATTTTGGCTATAAAGAGAAGAATACAAAAGTATACAGCTCGAGAGGTAGAACTGGAAGTGAAAAATTCAGTGCCACAGCCATGATTTTAACCATTGTACCTCTCAAACATTGCCCGTAGCTGGCTTGTGTGTTTGAAAACACCAACAGTAATTTTGTTGGCATAAATAATAAGTATACAGTTCAGCTTATGTATGTGTATGTGTGAGCATGTACAGAGCAAGATCAAAAGAAATGCTGTTTAATTACATATTGCCTGGAAAGGACTTAGTTGATGACTGCCCTTAAATAGTACATTGAGATAATTAAAAAAAAAAAAGAAAGAAAGAAAGAAAGAAAACTGTGAGAGGTAGAATTAAGACTGAAAAATTTGATAACAGCCGGGATTTGAGCCATAGATTGTCCACTCTACACACATTGCCCTGCATGTGGCTTGTGTGTTTAAAGCAATCATTTAATTTATTGTTCCTATGAAAGGTTTTCCAAAGAAAACTATTTAAAACTTAAATTTTGTTTAATAAAATGAGATGTAAACTCAAAGGAAACATCACCTAACTGTGCTTTAAAACTCCAGTCTTCATTTATGTTAATCTCATTTTGTCTCATCTGTGACAGAGTGGTATTGCGGGAACGGTACCTGAAAAGGAAGAAGAAGCAACTGAGAAAGAGAAAAAGGAAGGTGATAAAGAGGGAGAAGAAAAGCCTTCTGTTAGTGAGCCTGAAAAGAAGGAAATAGATAAAGGGGAACCAATGGAAGTTGATAAGAAAGTAGGACCAGAGGAGGAGAAGGAACCAAGTAAAGATGCAGAAAAGACTGAAGAAAGTGGTGGTGGTGCTGCTGCTGCTGTTGCTGCAGCTGCTGTAGTAGCATCAGCATCAGCATCAGGAGCAGCATCTATAAAGGATGAGAAGCAAGAAGAAACAAATGGAGAGGCAGAGACAGAACAGGAACGCTTGGTAAAAGATGCACAACTTCAAGCAGCTGCAGCAGCAGCATTAGCAGCTGCTGCAGTGAAAGCAAAACATCTGGCAGCTGTGGAAGAACGCAAAATAAAGTCTTTAGTGGCCCTACTTGTTGAAACTCAAATGAAGAAACTAGAAATCAAACTGCGACACTTTGAAGAATTAGAGACAACAATGGAAAGAGAACGCGAAGGTTTGGAGTATCAGCGCCAACAGCTAATCACAGAAAGACAGCAGTTTCATTTGGAACAGCTTAAAGCAGCAGAATTTCGTGCCCGACAACAGGCTCACCAGAGGCTTGCTGTAGAGCAGGGAGGGGGTACATGGCAGAGTGCACCGTCTGCAGCAGCCCAGCAACCTCAGGCACCTCCCACAGCCTCCTCAGAACAACAATCTTCCGGAGGTCCAGTAACACCAAGCACTACACCCACACCACCTTCTCCACAGGCAGTATCTGGATCTGCTTCATCTGTGCCACCAATTCACCCATCTGCAGCTGGGTCACCATCGCCAGGTCCTCCAATGGTGGCTCAGCCCTCTCCACAACAGCCTGCGTAAACTCGCACATTCTCTCTTGATCAAGTACTGCATAGAATAAGTAACTTATGTCTGGTTTTTTTATGTGTATACATAAAATGACTAACAGTGAAGTGTTTGATGAAATGATCATCCATTCTGTATTTTAGTGTTAAATGAACCAGGTTCTTGTTTACAACAGAGAACATAAGTACACATACTATCATTTGAAATGGTAAAAATAATTTCATAGAAACTTTGTATGCAACTTTAAAGTGATACTCACTTTGACAACAGACATTTTATCATTCTTTTTTATTTCTTCTTTATAAATGTTTGTATATCTGTGCATTTCTCTACTGTGGAAAGTTATAATCAGCAGTAAATGATAAAAGCAGCCTGGAATTGCTGCCCATAATAGACTTGTTGCTGAATTTTGCTATGGCTTTTTATAGAGAAGAAACTGAGGAATATGAAGATGTTCAGGGATATTTGTCCTTTAAAAAACACTCCTAGTAACAAGGTCACCTAAAATTTTATTCCTTAATTATTTTTCTAAATATTAAATTCCTAAACTTAATAAAAATGTATTGTCAATGAATAGAAACTGAATTCATTCATCCTATCCATATCAGATTAGATACAAATTAGAATGTATTAAAACTAGTCCTAATATGGATTTGATATGTATCTAATCTGACTCAGTTTCTATTCATTGATAATAATTACATCGCTATCAGGGGCATAGTGTCAGTGGAGGTGGGTGATGTGTTGCATACCCTACCAGTTTTCCTTAGTTAAGTTTTTGTTTTATCTATATGTTAATCCAATTGGCATTATTCTTGTGTTTCAAACAAGAATCTGTTATGAATTAGTATTATCAGCGTATCACACCAGTTGAGACATAAGAGAGCGGTTGGTGGTGTTACTATCCTCATACCAGTTACATCAAATGGTGTGCACTTGCACTGAATGTTACACCTAAAAGTGCATCTCACTTGTTATTGTTAATGTTAATGCGGTTTAAAGCTAAGTTTTTCAGCATTTTGTTTGGCAGTGAAGGTTAATTGCATATTTTTAACCTCTTCTGCATGTATCACAATACAAGCAGCATTTTGAACAGTAATGTATGTGTAAAAGAAAACTATACCAGGAAACCGAAGGCAGGGTGTGCACATTGCTTGTGTGCTTTTGTGTGGTTTGCCACAAGGAAAACATGTGTTGTAGAAAGAATGTTGCATTTCTTGTAAACTTGCTGCTGCAAATATGGAATCCGAGTGCTTGCAATCAACAAACTGAAGGAAAATTTTACCTAAAAAGAAAATGATGTTAAAGTAGGACTTCCGAAACATTCTTTAAATATAACATCCAATACTAAAAAATGTCTGAGGCATTTTAATGATAAAGTGTATGGAAATGAATTATGGCTCTGTGGGTGTAGGTCTCTAAATAGATTGTTTTAATGGTCATGTCTTTTGTTTTCCAAGGAAAAGTCGGTTTAAACCACAAGCAAATATGATTTAAACACTATATATAAAGCAGTAAAAAGGCACAAATATACCTTCAATCACATCATTTGTAAGAAAGAACTGAAAATGTTTGGTAAGAACAGAAGAATAGAACTTTATTTAAGTGATGAGTATAGAAAATCCATTGATCAAAATAATATGGAAGATAGAAAAAACAGAACAATTCTGTCACACTTCATAAGAGCTGTCTGTTCTTTTAGGAAAATAAGGACTTGCATTTTGTGGCCACATTGAGCGTGCTGAGTAATCTAATAGAGGGAATTTTATTGAGTATATAAATTAATTAATTAAATATGACGTGTCTCTCAAAAAGACCACTGTAGTTCATGCTACGTTATCAGATATACAGAACAATTTAATATCCAGCATCAGCAAAGCGATGACCAACAAAATCAGGAAAGAGATTTTTGATGCATCTTTTGTTTCTCTGATATTAGATGAAACTTCTGATGTGAGCCAAAGGTCTCAGCCATCGACTATCTTCCGCTATGTAACAGCCGAGGGAACAATTGAAGAAAGGTTCATCAGTTTTACAGATGTAACTGCAGACAGAAAAGTTTAATCCCTTTTGAATCATGGTTTAAGTACACTAAATGACTTCATGTTTAGACTGACTGATTGCCCAAACATATGATGGGGTAGCAGTGATGCAGGGGAACATGCTAGGCTACAAGCTAAAATTTGGGAGCATTGCAAATCGGCACTGTTTGTTCATTGCTATGCTCACCTATTAAATCTTGTTTTGCTTCAATCAGCTAGCTGCATCAAAGAAGTGAAACATTTCTTTGTTTCCCCTACAGCGCTTAGCACCTTTTTTGCTAAATCAACAAAGAGCGTTCATGCTTTGAATGTAAATGTTAAAAAAGAAATCTTTTTGTATCACAAATCCATTGTAATTTTAAAAGAGACTGCTTACTACAGTAAAATAGTTTCAGACTGATATAGAGGATTTATTGCAATCAATAACTAATAATGACAATTTTGAGTGGGATCAAGATGCAAGTATGTGTGCAGGTGGTTTGCTGAATAAATTGAGGGATATTGATTTCAGTTTTATTCTGGTGGTTTTTTCCAATATATTTCAGTACACTGATGTGTTCCAGTATTTTCTGCAGAATTATAGAAATTAATTCGATTCAGTATGGGAAGAAGTGACAGATGACACTGTTGAAACTCAACAATTGTCTAAAAGAGTTCACCTTGATGCCATTGCCAGCGACAATAAGAAAAGCATCTACAGACAGTGAAATTATTGATAATGTTCGGCAATACATAGCTGAAAGATTTGCTGAAATCTCAAACTTGGGTTTCCTCTCTGTTCTTGATTCCTCACGATGCTCAGACTTAAAGAGAAGGTTTCCAGAAATTGTTTTGTAATTTAAAGAACAATTACAGATCCTATTTTGATGTACTTGAATTAAAAAGTAAATTCTGTGTAGTGTATACTGATACCTAAATGAAAAAGAGCAATGTTGTTGAACTGTACTAGTACATTAAAACAATGGATCTTACCTCAATTTTCCTTCAAACCTTTAAGCTAGCTTTGACAATACCTGCAACAAGTTGCTTGTAGAGAGGTCATTTTCTAGCCTGAAGAGGATTAAAAGCTTTCTTAGAAGTATACAGCATCAAGAGACTTTCATTCCTAGCTATGATGAATATTGAAATTAAACTGCTTCAGGATCCATGTTCCCAACCCAGCTTTGAGGAGGAGGATATATGTTTTTGCTCAGATGAGCTGGAGAATCCAGCTAAACTACAGGTAATAATTGCAATCGGGAGTTGATATTCTTTCTAACAGCAATATTATTTGGTTCAAACATGAACTTTGTTATTTGCTGTGAGTTTCAAAACATTCAGTATCTGGTTTATACTATCATTAATTTGAAATTTAATAGCAGCCATAACAGTATAAGCAAAATATATTTTCGCCTTACGGCCACTATGACTAGAGATTGTATTTGAATTAAACCACCTGCTCTATTTCTCTCTTTTGCTCGCACTCTATTTGTTTTGTTTTGTGGGTATACATAGGTGAAATTTGTTCAAAGTTTTCAAACAGCTCAAATATTAATTTTTATGTGCAAAATATAAATTGAACTCTAAGCTTCAATTGTATAACATTACTTATGCTGTCAGAGCCATTTAAGACTTCAACAAGTGATAATATGTTGTTGTTAGCTAATGCTGGAATTCTGACAATGAAGTCATTAATCCCCTTGCTCTCCAGTATTTTTCAACATAAATACTGAAGAGACTTAGCAGTAATAGTAACCACTTTTTAAAGAGCACCATATTTTTATGTTTTGGCAGTCATATCGCTCTCTTACAACCCCCAGAATGTCTGGAGGACCACACCTGTTGCTTTACGGGTCTCACTGACCTGACCGGGAGAGTTATCAAAGTAAATTCACTGACCATATCCTCTGATTACCAATCAGAGGACGTATTACATGCCATGACAGGTCAGCATTTTAGGGTTTAAGATTTTATAGAGAAATTAGAGAAATGGAGAGGTTGGAAAAATAAAGACTCGCTAGCCCTCAGGAACCCTAATAGCATTGGGGTCAGAAGAGAACAAGAGATGACCAAGGTAAAGTCAGATAGAAAAGTTACAGTGAGGAGCAAAACACCAGTAAGTGGAAGTAATGTTCTGCTCAGCTTGGGTACCTTGTGGTCGCCATTCACATATCCCCTAGACAGAGACCCCTGAGTAAACAACGTGATAGTGAGTTGCATAAACAAGGAGATACTAGATAGAACACAATTTTTTTCCATCAGGCAAGGAAGCTCATCGAAAGGAAAATCACTGAACATTTAAATACACAAAATTAAACGTTCATTGACTCTAAAAATGACTACAGTTTTACCTCTCACCTCTATACACAACTTTTCTCTCGTTTACTCATTCCCTTTTCTCTCTGATGAGAGGCTCTTGAGAACTTGGGATGATCTTTGCAATTTCAATTTACATAGCTTACATCTGATCTAACTAGAGCAACTGTTTCCATAGTAAGCTATCATATGAGTAGAGGGGAATAATGAGGCAACTAAGTGACCAAAGACATCAGCAATTTCAAGGAAAAGGGCATACATCCATAACTTCAGGCTATGGATAGCAGAAATGGAAGCAACCAAAAGAGACGAGGATTAACAGATGGGGTGCGTCAAACTTTAGGTGCCAAGAGTGAATATGACAGCAAAAATAATCATGTACACAGACCAGATACTGAAGCAGGCCACCATTCAAAACAGAGGGAGCCAACTTGGGAGAGGGAGACTACGAGGGAAGAACGGTAGAAGAAAACTGAATGTGGTGCAGTGAGGGAAGGAGAAAATTGGGTCTGTGCAGTAGTCAGTGGGAGACATAAGAGAGCGCTTCCTGAACAAACATGTGAAACCATTTAGAGTGAGGCTTAAGAATAAGATCAAGAAGTAGCATTTAAACAGATGGAGGAAAAAATGAAAGGTAAACAGAACAGGGAACACAGGATTTTCTTTTTTTGTATATCAACATCCTCCAATGTAATGTTATGTTGGGCAGTGAATAAATGAAAATAGTGAAATAATACTCAAATGAGCCCAAGGTCCATAGAGCTTAAAGTTACTCAGCATTCTCCTCAGGATAAAGGAAAACCCCAGAAAACAAAAAAACCTTACCTGCATAACTAACCCTAACGAAGATTCGAACTCAGACTTCTTGAATCTGAGGTCAATACACTATCACCACACTACAGAGGCATGCAAAAATCATGAAAATGACATGTTGCACATAAAACTAAACTTAGTAAACGGTTAGAAAAGTTGTTGTTAGCTAATGCTGGATTTCTGACAATGAAGTCATTAATCCTCTTGCTCTCCAATATTTTTCACTGATGGATGGGGCATTAGAAGTGGCCGGGCATATTTGAAGGTGGTCTTGATCCATTTCCTCTTGCAGATCACATAGAGGACAGAGTGGTGAAGAATATATCCCAATTCTGTAAAGGAGGGGAAGAAGGGAGAGCTGGGGAAAGAATATGGTCAATTAGAAATGAAGGAAATAAGAGTGACATGAATTAGGGAAAAAGATAAAATTAGAAGGAAGAAGTTTAGGAGGAAGCAGGATAAACGTTAAGTGGAAGTCGGAAAAGAAGGATGTAAACAAAAGTGATAAAAGCAGGTAGGTCTGAAATATAGCATGGTAGGAGAAGAGAGGAAAACAGGAATACCTGGAAAAATAACCATGGGAGAAACACTGAGTGCAGCAGAGAAATAATAGGAAAGAAGCAGCTAGCACTTGTCTGCTAAATATGTAAATGTTAAGAGCAATAACTGGCTGTCCAATGGTGGCAAGTGATGATATAAATACAGCCTTATGGTCCATATTTATTTTCAATTCATTTTACTGACTTAAAACTTTTCTCACACCTTTGCTCTTTAAAAATGTTCCACACAATGCAATACTTGTTCAATTTTCTTCAGACTTTCAAGACTGCTCCCAAAGAAAAGGCAGGAAAAATAGTGGGAGTGATTTGTGTGTAATTTTAATATTTAGCAGCAGGTAAATTATATAGTTCTATAAAAATCATAGAAATTGTAGAAAAAAATTTTTTTTTCTAAGTTAATTTTTATTTAATAAACCAAAATACAAAAATTTTCCGTTCCCAGCATTCTTTTAATAGTACTTATCTATCCAAATTTTAAAATCTTCATCGTGTGGAGCATTTCAGGTATGGTGCTAAAAGTAGCTAAAAAACTGTAATAAATTTAAAAGTGTTAAAGACATTGCACTGAAAATTTTTATGTTCATTATTCCTTGCATGTGTTATGTCTGATATGAATTTGAACAAAATGTGCTAATAATTGTAGAATTTAGAAATTTCACCTATGTTACCTTAATACAAGTCCAAACTGCATACCCAAGTCCACACACCACGCTATGCCACTGATCACTATACACATCTTCCAAGTATAAGAATTATTTATTACAAATGTATCAGTTAGGAAATTTATGTTGTATACAATTCCTCTATCTGTTGTCATCTGTGTCTCATGTTGGACTGGTTCTTTCGTAAGTCTTTCTTGTACATTCATCCTTTCCTTTTTCTCTTTTACTCCCAAAACGGAGTCATGTAATTCAAATTACATGGCTTCTGTAAGCCTTTCTTTCTGAAGCTGGCCAAGAGTGCTCTATAATCTTGATGTTTTCTCACCACAAGCCACCCTTTGTTATGCTATGTTATTGGTTGCCTGTGTATCTTGTTCTTTGTATTGGTTTTAAAGCTCATTGGGTGGTATAAATAAAAGCAAGCAATAGCTTTTTCTCACTAATTCGGAGCAAGAGGTTGGTTTCGTATAAATAAAAACCTCCTGCTCCATCTCCTTGCAAGCTAAAGCTTCCAGACCTTGACCGCGGAGCTATTGCTCGCGAAATGGTATAAATAAAAATCTGCTTTCCTCGCTCCGACGGAGCTTTTGCTGGATTTTTCTGAGGTAGCTATGTAGGTAGCTCAGCTTGCTCAATCAGTTAGTACCATGGCCAGGATTTCCTGCTCCCACTGTTTTAAAACAACTGGCTTATTGCCAATTAGTTTCAAATCACTTTTGGACTTCATTCTTGTGTTTAAGTTGCTTTCTTTTTTTTTAATTTTATTATTATTTTTTTTTATTTAGTATTTGCATCTCGCTGATGGATGTTTTAAACTCTTCCTCCAATTGTTGCTTTACTGTAGCTACTGCTAAACTTTTGCGCTTACTTTCTGACAACTGTGCTTTTAATAGAATGTCCTGATTTTCCTTCAATAAATGAACAAAGCGCCTCATAAATACACCGCTTTCTTCAACCATGGTGACTGAAATACATACGTGTTGTAAAATATAATAAACTCTACTCTTGGAGATATTTGCTGCTATATCAGCTCCAATGATACAAGGTCATTTTTCTGAGGTGTTGTGATCAAGCCTGGTGAGAATGCGAGTGATGTCATAGTAATCCACTTTCATTACCGGAAACCTGATAATGGAATCAAAACATATACGAACGTGCTTATACAAACATGCAGCAGGTATGAAGAGCATAATGCTCGCACAAATCAAGGTCGAATTATATCTATAAAATAAGGCTATATGAAACTCTTTCACAAAGTAGGTATAGCTTTAATTCAGATAACACTTTTAAAATCTTAGAATTGCCTATTTTGATGTTCCATAAATTGTAATTGCCCATTTCTAGAGCAGATCAACAGAACACCAGTAAAAGTAATCTTTCAGCATATCACTTGTAATAGACGTAGATCATCAAATTGTGGGAATCAGGGTTTAAATTTATAAAAGGATAATTGCCATGTGGTGGAAGTTCGGATAAATCCCAATTACTGTTTCATTTATCCCTGTCCCTCCCCCCCCCCCCAAAAAAAAAAAGAAATTGACGTAAAATGTGTGCTTTAATTAGATACACATTTTTTGTGTAGTAAGACTTCGTCTATCTCCTACAGTTTATCAGTTATACAAATGTGATTAAGAATGAAAAGGACTTCACAGGCTATTCCCCCGAAATTAAAAGTATACCTACATTTCAATTGCCATATAAATATCTTAATATATGTCATTTTAATCACAATACGAGTACAGTGGCCATTTTTGAGAAAATTAAAAATTAGGAATGTTTATCCATGTAAAAGTTAGTTTTGGATGGAGGGTTTTTTATAAAGTCGCACTCTTGGAGGTTACTGAACTTCAATACGAAATTGGTTTTTAAAAGTGACTGCTTGGGTTTTGATGTTCACACACACATACAAGCATGCACACCTAGGCTTCTCTCTCTCTTTCTCTCTCTCTCTCTCTCTCTCTCTCTCTCTCTCTAATCAGAGAGGTTCAGAAGCTGTATTTCTGCTTTAATCTCGATATCGAATTATTGGGCGGAATGCAATAATTCCTCTACTATACGTTTTATGGTTGAGGAACTAAAAAATTACACAATATGTAGGGACCTGGATGCAGATATAAACAATTATGATGACATTTAAAGAGAAAACGTAGACTTGCTTCCGCAGCATTTGCTTCCAGAGGGAAATGAAACATGAAGGGAACCTTTTAACAATCTGTATACATCTGAAGGTGGTGTTATCTTGCCTGCATACGATAACGCTAAACATAATGTGAATGAGGTAATAGTGTTCCGCTCTCATTACCGACAATGTAATCAAAGCGATACATAGAGTAGAATATTGTGCAAATCAAAACCGTGTTATATCTGAAGACTTTCATATAAAACTGACCCTAAATTTAAATTTCCACAAAATGAAACTTCTTCATCCAGTGTAGCTTTAATTTATGATAAAGTCATATAATCTTGGAATTAGTCCCCACAGACTCACTCTTGGTAGCTATTGATATTTTATATGTATAGATGTAAAGGATATGAGTATAACGGTGCAAACACGCGAGTACAAATTATCTACTTCCATATATCAGTTGATACAAGTTCTCAATACTATACAATTAAGAAAATCACTGATGGAATTTAGAAAGTGTATGAACGTTAGCGGTGGAATGCCAGGTGAATCTTAATTTCTATTTAATTTGCTAAATCTTTACTTACATTTTCGTTCTTTAAAATCAGTATCTCTATCAGGTTTAACATGAATAAGTATATGGATATTTAAATGCAGCAAATATTTAAATCCCCTTCAGACATGAAAGAGGTGTGTTTGTTTACATCGCGTAGTGAAGGTCACGGAGCTAGAGCTTTGTGTTGAAAGCAAGAGCTGGTGGAAGAGGGGAAGTTTTTATTTATACCAAATCACGACCTTTTGCTTATTCTCAACTTGCTTACCAACTTCAGCTCACAAGCACTAGCTAGTTTTTATTTATACCACCCAATGAGAGAGCTTGTTTGAATTATTCTCCTTTGCTCAATGGAGAGCCCTTCATAATTTATTTTTGGACAAAGTCCTATTATGTAAAAGTATCCCCTGCATCCTGAACTGGTACAAATACTTGAAACTTTCACATCCTATGTTTGTGGATTGTCATGTGGCTACTGAAGCCCCTTAGCTTGAACTTTCCCATATACAGTATAACCTCCATTAAATGTTTTCAAAGGAAGACAGCTAAAATAATGTATACATAAATCAATAAATGTAACAGTGAATTTTCTTATGGAACTGAAACTATTTTATTAGATTCCTCAACTAATTATGCACCAATTAAAATAAAATAAGAAGACAATAAATTAAACATAACATAATGTGCTATTTAGAGTACTTATGCATATCAGTACTTACTTAGAATTAAAAAGAATTCAAGTGCTGATGCTTTGCCCCTCTTTGAATTTTCTACACAGTCATATACTAGCCAGTCATAATTGCTAATCACAGAAATGCTGTCTTCATTTAGACTTTGTTTTATGCACCAGGACCATATTATTTTGGCCTACTTCATCAAATACAACCTGGGAAAGATCAACGCTTCCTGAATTTATTATTAATATGCACTTACACAGTAATAATGCATTCTTAAAATATTGTGACAAATGACAAGTCTGGTTAGGTAGAATCAGGACTGAAAAATCCAATGTCATAGCCAGGATTTGAACCATAGATCTTCTGCTTCACAAACGGCTGCTCTAACCACTGAGCTACCATGCCAATTTGTCATTATGACATTAACTTCCCCAATTGGTTCGTCTTTTCTTAGTCGACCACAAGGGAATCACATCTGAGATAAGTGTCACGAGGACAACAACAATCTGAGTAGTTTACATCCCAGGTTTAATTAAATAACTTTTAGTAGATCAGTGGTTAGAGCAGCCACATATGAAGCAGAAGATCTGTGGTTCAAATCCCAGCTGTGGCATTGAATTTTTCAGTTATGATTCTACCTCTCAAACATTGCCCACACACGTTTTGCATGTTTAGAAGACCACCAATAAGTTGGTTGGAATAAAATCATAATTTGCAACTGTTCTGTTTTATCGTAACACAATTTACAATTTGTGACCTTGCAACTCACAGCTGTTCTGTCTAACTGTCCTCGGTGCAAACAACTGGTGTACTGATCACAACTTAACTCTGACAATAAAAACTAACTTTTTATCCATGCCAACTCGCTTATGAGTCATTCCACGTCAAATTGAACAAAATATGGCAAAAAATGACCTTGATCTCTCAGATTTTTTTTTTTTTTTTTTTTTTTTTTTTTTTTTTTTTTTTTTTTTGTGTGTGTTTTGGAACAAAATATATTTGACCCTGTTTCTTTGTTTTGTATAAAAACATTTATTTTGGCAAATATTAATTTTTGAAATGTCCCAAAAATCGCGTGCTCCTCACTCTTCGATCAATCATACCTCCGATTGTAATGAAGCAAATTACTTGATCTTTGGCTCAAATTAAAGATAAATTGCAGTATTTCGTGAGGTATTTATTAAAAAATTTTATTAATTATTATTAACATATTTCATACAATTAAAGTTTTAAAGTTAGATAATAACATAAACTTGACTATTTAAAAATCTGGAAAAAAAAAAAAAAAAACTAAAAATACAATGAAGTTCATTCAATATTCTCAGAAAAAATCAGAATGGAGTCTCTAATAGTTCAGTTGTAATTAACTTTGCAAATCAGTGCAGCGAATTCGCGTGGCAGCAGTGGCGGCTACAGTAACCTCACACAATTGCCACCTTCCATTGCGGCAACTGTTCATTGCTTGAGGTTCCATCATGAACGTTACAACAGTACAGTAAGGAGAACACTTCTAGTTGACACTGTTATATGTACCCTATTAGCATCTTCAGAATGTTTTTAAAATATGCATTTTAAACTAATGTTTCCATACAACACACAGCTTTACCTCCTTCTTTGAAAGAAAATTGTTTCACTAAAGCTTCAGTTTTTGACAAAGGAATGAAGGAGTGTAATTTTAAAGCACAGATGGACCCATCGTTCTTGGCCCCTGACCTTGACTTGAAGTCCTGTTGGCGAATCCATAGTTTTTGCCTGTTTCATCAGCTTATATTGTATAATTCTGCAAATGAAACCATGCACAGGGGGAGGGAGGGGGAAGGTAGTGATGTCTGCATGTCTTGCTAATTCAAAAGTGCTTTTTAGTTGACGCAAACGTTCCTCTCCTTCTCGAAGATGTCGCCTTTAAGATCTATAAAATCTCGTGTTTGGTGTCCGGACTAGCTCTAGCAAGAGGTCTTAATCTCAGGGTATGCGCGAGTTATGATAGGAATGGAACCAAACGAAGAATCAACCAACATCACTTTATTTGTAAATTTCCAGATTTGTAGAGAACTGCCGACGATATTTAAATAGAATGTACTTTGTAACTTCAACTACAACGTTATAACACTTTAACTTTGTCACCCTTTAGCAACCGCCGAATTATGTATATGTGCTAGCTTGCGTACAACACCCAAGTTGCATGGGTTCGATCCCAGGGACCCGCATGTGGTATTCGTGGTGGACGAAGCGGCGTCAGGGCGGGTTTTCTCCGGGTACTCCGGTTTCCCCCGCCATTTCATTCCACCGGTGCTCCATCTTCATGTATCATCAGTGTCACCGCCTGCGGTGCCGTAGTAGTAAAAGCGGGCGTTAAACACTACAACAACCCAAGTTGCATGTGCGTTATCTCGACTCGATTCAAGACGAGTGTGCCTTGCGTTGCATTTGTTTTTGCGCTAGCAACACGAAGGAAGCGATTTCCATTGGCTAACTTTAGAGCACGTCATGGTAAGATAGGAATCAGCCCGCTAAATCACTAAGGCTGAGTACAAGCAACAATTATAACCTTATCACTCATTTAAATCTGCCTAGGCTTCCATTCTGGAGACCTTAACATATTCAGCTTTATTACGTTTTTCCCTTAACTATTGACTAGAATCTCCTTTTGTTTCTTTCCATTATCAAATATATATATGGACATAATTTCGGTTTCATAGTACAGCGTGCAGTTGAAGACAAAGATGCGATAAAGAGTGAATTTGTGAGACATTGATCATAGCGTAAATCAATTATGCCACCTGTAAGTTCTAAATTAGGGACTAAAACATTACACAGTCAGAGTAGAGAAATTATTTCAAATGTATAGACGTACATGAAGGAAGAAGCCAAAAACAAAGAACTGTTTACATCAGAAAATTTTTTCAAAAAAATTCAAAAGTTCAAAAGCACGTGTCAGATGCCACAGGAGTATCAGAAAGAAGGTACATCGTGGAAACATTTTTCTGCATGGACTGTACTGCCTTAGTAAGAAGAAGTTATCTAACTAGCATAGCTGACGCGGCAATTCGCAGGCTGTCTGCAGTCACCTGGCTTGTTACTCGTCCGTGTGCGCTTGCAGGCCTCCAGAAAAAAAATTGTAGCAAATGCACTAATGCAAGCTCCATAGTTTTCAACATCTTATTTTATAGATAAAATGTCAGGGAATACGTGTGTTTTTTTTTTTTTTTTTTTTTTTTTTTTTTTTTTTTTTAGATTTTTAACACATTGATTTAAATTCTATTTTTGGTTTTACAGAATATACCATCAAAAAACAGTCCAAAATTTATGTATAATAATGATTGATCGAAAGTTATTAAAAGGGTTATATTTAACCTTTCCAATGCGCCAAACCCTAACTCTCAACTCTATATGAACTTAGAGTAACAAGTGATTTTATATTACGGTGTGCGCAGAAATTGCTTAGTTTCTAATAGCCATAACTAAGCAAGTAATTTAAAAATACGGAAATAAAAAAATAAGGGTCTCCTTATTTGATGCCTATTATTCATAAAAAAAATTTTGAACCTCCTATGAAAAAGTCGTGTTTTAAGGGTGTTCGATTTGACGTGGATTGACCCTTATGTAGCTCAGGCAAATTACCGGCTGGAAATCAAAGTTCCCAGAAAGTTGTATCACAATAAGCCCCTGTATGTCAAAAACTTCTAGAAATGCATGCAACACGTTTGTTTTGCTGCCCATTGTTGTCGGCTGCATAGCAGTGATTACAAGGCAGCAGTGGTTTGAGATAGCTGTTGCATAATCCTTTGCATGCATGGCCACTGCAACACTGCTCTCTCCTTAGGCCCGTTCCTCCTATCCAGCACTATCTTAGTGGCCAAACGATCCGAATGTACTACCAGCATCTTTCCTTAGGGCAGCCTCTGGATGAGGTAGATTGTGTTGCTGATCCTCTTCTCCATGTGGTACAGTTTTTGGGCAGCACCCCATGGTCCAGGTAGGATGATGAATGTCATCCTGCTTGAAATTCTACTATGGGCCTGCCAGTCGGATGGGTCCTGATCCAGTCGCCCTCCATCCAGCCGCATGGATAAGCCATGGACAATGTGAAGACAACTTAAGGATGTCCATGAACGCTGGCTTTCCTGGTACACCTTTGTAGCCACTTTGCTACTGGTGGACACAACTGCAACCATTGCAAGGGTTACTCCGCAGATCCCAAGATGTGTACTGGGGCTTCAGAGTGTTATCTCGTCTTGTGCAACTTACAGGACTCACCTGCAGACGTTGACAATCGCCTGTTGGCTCCTGAGGGCATCCAATTCCAGTATCACTTCCTCAACACCCTTGCAACAAAGACCCACAGATTGCTCCAAGGTCAACTCCAGCCAGGCTTCTTGTCAACAGGCAAGGTGTTACTTGATGCCAAAACTATTAGATAGGACTGCTGTGGTTGCCTCTATGGCTAGCCCTCTGCCACTTCAGGTCGGATCACCATAATGGCTGCACCCATGTCCACCAGTATTTGGCACAGCTTTCCCAGCATCCTGCCATTTGTGATGAGGTTTTTCACCCATCACTCTTCTGCCCAAGGGACATGTCATAAAATGGTTCTGCTGTGGTTCACTGGTCCTTACTTCTTTTCCTCTTGCTCATGGGCTGCACTTCTGACAGTCTTTCACCTATTCTGGTTTGCCACATCCCCTGCACACTGGGCTAGGACATCTTCGTAGATGCCCTTAACCCTTTCAGTCCCGGTGTGTATTATAAGAAACATAGGCTTTTTTGCTTATTTGTAATACTTTTAACGGTTTTTTCTGCTATATTCTTGTTATATTGTTTGTCACCAATTAAACATGTATTTGAGATGTTATGAATAGTAGAAAATAATTTTTTTTACAATTTACATTGCAGTGTCCCTTCACTCTTGCTAGTCATTCATCATACTGATGATGGGAGAAATGTACACTCCCGAAATGTCGATCGGTCTGCACCACTACACCTGGCTAGAAGCCCGAGAACCTCTTGATATGGCTTTTTGTGTTTGTGTTGTATATTTCTGTTCTCCGAGGTGGGGTAGCAGTACCTTGGTTGCTAGCTGTTCCCTTCTCAGGCCTGCACTATCCTGTCCACCCATTGGCACCGCCTGCTCTTGGACTTGGCATGGACAGCCAAGATAAGGTATCTAGCCATAACTCCAATACACACCTCTGGGAGATCACCAATCTCCTTGGGTGACACTCCATCCCTGATGTACTGAATAATCCAGATCTTCCAAATGAGGGCAGTTGTTACCTGGGTCTATTCCATCTTTTGCGCGGCCATCAGCGTATTATGAATGATCTTGTAGTCCTACTCTATCTTAGTGCTGCACACCCTGTCTACGAAGGAGTAGGTGACTTTTTGAGACATGTAGCTGCCCAGGTAGTTCACCAGAGTCTTGTTTACTAGCTGTTCAATAGCCAGGGTGAACACCTACAGCATCTATCCTGGCTGTTGCAGCCTCAACTTGAACTGGTTGCGATAGCTAAGGCCAGACTGTGGTACTTGTTTTTTACAGCCTCCCAGATGTCTCTGCATGCTGCCAATGTTGAAATCACGTTCTGTACTTCTGCTGTCCCCATCCTTGGAGGGTAGCTAACTACTGTGCAGCTTCTTCAGCTGACCATCAGTTGTGGTGACGGCGGCAAATTATCGGTGGAAGACTTCAAAGGTTTTCGTTCCATTGTATTTGGGTGGCTTGATGCATGGGGATATTGTTCACAATTTGGCATCTCGATCCTCAAGTGCTTCAGTTTTTCACGAA
Source organism: Tenodera sinensis (assembly GCA_030765045.1). NCBI lineage: Eukaryota > Metazoa > Arthropoda > Insecta > Mantodea > Mantidae > Tenodera > Tenodera sinensis. The sequence continues at coordinate 130,248,003 of CM060963.1, forward strand.
GCATTTGTTCCGCCCTGACATCCAATTCCTTGCACCATAATTGACTCTGTCCTCCAGGGTGTTAAAGCCATTCCCTGATGCTGGGCATCAACACACTGGTCACTCACTACTTCATCTCAGACATTTCTGCCTTCATGTCTTCATTAACACTTTTTATTTCTGTCTAAATTTTCTTTTGTTGTGGAATTCACAGTTATTTCACCTCCAATCTTGTCCATTCCAGATTCCATTTTTGTCTCTCTGCTGCATCTCAGTCATATTTTTTAGCATTGCCTCTATTATGATTTTCGAATCCCACTCCTGACACCTGTGTGATAGATGACAAGCCCAGTTACTTTTTATGTGACTTTATTCCTTCTCAAAACTGAATCACAGTTCACATTTGTTCATTTTTATCGTAACACATTTAAAATTTGTGACCTTGCAACTCACAGATGTTTTGTCTGTCTACACAACTAATCTTATATAGCCTAAGCGGATTGCTGAAAACTTTTCTAGAAATATGTGCAATGCATTTGTTCTAAGCAGTCCATAGCCATTGAAGCATTTGTCCAAAGTAATATCTAGTAAGTGAAACTAAAGTGTTATCATTTTAACTGATTTGCCTACATTATTACTAAACTCATGCAAAGCAATGGCCTCTCCCCGGAACGACCTTTATCAGTGGATACAAATGCAATCCTACAGGATAACCAGGACCTTGGAATTACATGTTAATCGGTGACCCTCTGCAGTTTCCTGTCCACTGGCCTGCACAACGGTATCCCTCAAACTGTATTCAGGGAAGTGTCTGGCAGCAGATAAAACACACTTCTGGACCAAGTCGATTGGATGTTTGGTATAGGCTTTCTCATCTCTTAAATGAACCCAGTCGAGAGTGTGACTTGGGATCCTGGGAGCGGCAATACTGCACCTATTGTAGTTAGGTCCTAGGGGGCAGAGCAACAAAGTGATATTATAAGGTTAAAGAGGTAAGCTTGGGCACCACTGGTCTTGAATATAAACAAGTCCAGAGTTCATGGGGTCCTTCGCAAAGAATGACTCTATCCCTATCATCCACATAAGGTGCAGATAGATGGATCAGCAGAGTTCAGTCTATGTCTAGAGTTGTGTAGGTGCACCTTGCAGTGGCAGAATGAGTAGCCTGACTTGTTCTTGGTTCTCTTCAACGATTAGGCCAGTTGGACTAATTCTTTACCATAGGAACTCTCCATCAAATGCCGTGGTAGATGGTGGTTATATACTTCTTTTATGGTTAAACAGGCACATCTGCCTTCAGTTTTTCATCCATGTTTTGCTAGTGTTTTTGGAAGATGCCCCTTGAACCTAGAACATGAGATTATGTTGCAGCACAATGGAGCTTCTGATTTCAGTGTAGAAGTACTGGATTATTTCAGCGGTGTGCTTCCTGGACAGTGGATTGAAAGTTATGCCCCTTTAAATTGGCCAACACATTCTCGAGACCTCAAATTGATGAGGAGAGGCGGGGGGGTCAGACATCTTAAGGGCCTCATGTACAAATTATCTGTTGAGTTTGATGAGTAGTTAACTAGCACGGGGCAGTACCTCTGGCACTGAGGTCCATAACACTCCAGACATTTTTTTGCAGGTTTACTCCATGCTGGGTTGTTGCAGGATGTCACATCAAACAATTCCTCTTTTATCTGTTTTATTTTTGCACACATTCTCCATTGGGCACTACAGCTTGGTGTGAGCCTTGACCTCCGCTACTAGTCATCTCCATACATCTCTATTCTCTGCCATACTCCTCCATCCTCAGATCCTCCTCCACACCATCTAACCATCTAGTTCTAGGACGTCCCTTTCTTTTTCTCAAGCAGTCTTCCCTTCCACATTTTCTTTGAGAGTCTTATCATCCATTCTTATAAGATGGCCCAACCATCTTAGTCTGAGACTTAGTAAATCTAACAATATCCTGGCCATTTATTAAATCATTCAGTTCCTGGTTAGTACGAATTCTCCATGTTTTCATCCTCCTTCAAAGGTCCAAAACTTTTTTTAAGTATACTCTTTCAAAGGATCTATGGGCATTAACATCAGACCTTGCCTCTGAGCCATGTGTAAAAGCAGGCTGAACCAGAGTCCTGTAGACGTTCATTTTTATGTTTTATACATGTCATTTTTTTGGTCTTAGTCCTCAAAAGTTCTTTGTTTTTCCGTCAGTGGTGAAAGACAATGTGTTACTTATTTTTCTTCATTGGTTTCATTCAGGTATATGTCTCCTTTAACCACCTTTCCTTTTATTTTTCCCCTTCATTGGCTAGAGTGAAGGAAAAGTCTTATAAATGTTGAAATTTATGTACACATGTGTACTCATGGGCCAAAGTGATAAATACTTGATGTACCTCTTTTGGTTGAGTAATGGAACTTTGGAGTTACTTTGTTATTACAGCCATACCATGAAATAAATAATGCAGTGTTATTTTGCATGATTCATTAGTGAATACACAGTTCTGAACCACAAAACAAATAAGACGGCAACAACACAAAAGTAAGAAAAATAAATCAGGTGGTCAAGGACGTCTATATCTGCTCTGTCATCAATATACGGACCAAGGCGCTAGTGATGAATACTAGCAAGCTGTCCCTTTCCACACATCCTGTCAAGAGCTAGTCAGTGATATGCTAACCATTAACAAATTTTTTGCTGCTAAAATTTACAAAGCTGACACCATATTTTCCCCATTTCAAAATGCCTATCTTAGTCATACAAGACTTCTCAAAGTATCATGAGTAATCTGTAAAAAGTTTGCTAATTGTAAATTACTTCAGCCACCAATGTGGATAAGTGGGCTTATACTGCACTTGGCTCAAGTGTTATATTAGGTTTATGAGTACAAGCCTGGGGCTATTTAACTACACCTATTTGCTGCTGAACCCTGCCCAATGAAAAGAAAGTCTAGACATGTGTCTGGTCGTTGATATTTTTCACTTATAATTACTGGTGCTGACATAACCTTCTGAAATTCAGTTGCGATTCAAAGTTCAGTGTAATGCTGGCTTAGGTAAGTTACAAAACTACACCCACATGGCTTCTGTCCTTATAAGTTCTGTTTAGGAAAAAAAGCAATGATAAGGATTAGGAGATTATTTCAAATGTGATGGAGACAAAGTAAAGGAAATGCTTTAAGATTACAAATACAGCATCTGTGTATTGTAATTATTAATGCTAACCAAGGTTACATAAAGAAAATTCATTCTATGAGATTTGGAATAATTGTATTTGATAGATACTATGAAGATGCTAATGATTTTTTAAATTATGAATTTGGCTCCAAGTATAATCTTAAATCATATATATCATACAACTGTGTAGTAAAGGCTGTAATTGAAGGAGCAGCTGCAGAATACTCAGAGGAGCAAATTAAAAAATTATTAATGATGGCAATTATGAGATTTTAAAGATACACAGATGTGCAAGAAAGGTGCAGGATAGTGAGAATGGCTCATATAATATGTAGGATGAAACCCTACTGAGACACTACTGCATATTTTTAAGAGCTCAAGCACTACCCATGAGAAAACCTAATTCTTATGTAAAAAGCTGTTTAAAAGAGTTGTAAGGAAGTAGCCTGTCAAAAACAATTTTTACCTGCTTTGAAACTATTTTTGCCCACTCTGAAGCTTGTTTGTGCAATTGTTTCTTCGCAATAGGCATCAATACCTTGGGAACTTGCCTCAGACGAAATTATTCATCTGACTCCCAGATAAAAGAAAGTGTATTGTATTGGGTACTGTGAAAGAAAGAAACATTAATATCACTTAGCAGGGACTGCTGTGTACCACTAGAAAAAGTAGGTTAAGCTCGAAGTCACTATACCCTATTTGGCTTATCTTTTCTCATGCCTAAAGAAAGAGCATCTTGTTGAAAAGACAACATGCTGACCCCTCTGACTCTCCTATGGAAAGGTGGGACAAGATTCAGTTCCTTCTGTACTGACAAGACAAGTATGAATAGACTTCCTACATTTTTGCCCACAAAACCTATTTTCTTCCCCCTGTTCCTAACTTGCATGGTGAGTGTCATTCCACTTTCATGGTTCTAGAAACAAACTAAACCACTGCAAGTATAATACAAGGAGTATGTATATCTTTACCACGGTTACTTATTGAACTACTTCAGACATCACTTTAATTTCCCATCAAAGCAGGAATATTCCTTCATTGCAATGGCAACCGAAAGGAAACAAATTACGGTAACGTAAATGTGGCGCTGGCCACACATCAAAGCAGGCTTAAGGTCAGCCACCTCGTACCTCTACGTTGTTAAGCAACGCGAGATACTAAGAGCAAACCCCACTCCCAGACTGTTTTAGAAGCTTCGACTGCCGACTTGTTACGAGGAGCTTCGCGAAACATTGACTTCCAGAGAAATCGCCGACACCTAATTCTCGCATGTATAAGCGAGTTGGCATGGACAGAGAAGTTAGTGTTGAGGCAGTTGTGAGTTGTTCGTCAGTTATTAAGCCAGTGAATGAATAAAATTGTCAAAGCCAGCAATGGACAATTGAGCAGGTTTTGTGTCAAGGTTACGATAAAACAACAGCTATGAGTTGCAAGATCACAGGTTGTGACTTGTAATTCAGTTTTAAGGGAAATAAAGTGATATAAGAAGTAACTGGACCGTTCATTTGTCGCACTGGTGTCAGAAGGGCAACGTAAACGACACGATGGAGATGTCCGCCTCTGTAGCGTGATGGTTATCGTGCCTGCCTCACATTCAAGAGGTCGCGAGTTCGAATCTCGTTTAGGGTAAGTTATCCGGATAAGGTTTTCTCCGAGGTTTTCCCTTATCCCGAGAAGACGAATGTCGGGTAACTTAAAGCTCTATGGACCTCGGGCTCATTTGAGCATCATTTCACCCATTTGTCATTCACCGTCCGATATGACATTACTTCGGAGGACGTTAACAAAGAAAAAGAAGAAAAAAAAACGATGGAGATGATAGAAGGTTTAATAACCGAATTCTAGAACATGAAATCTGGATTGGAGAAGTTGGGAAGTTCAGTAACAACATTCAACTCCGTGATTGAAGAAATAAAGACAGGTATGAAGAGGTTAAAGATGAAATTAAGACCGAAATGACCAAGGAGGCGAAGCTATCAGCGGGTAACTGGTCGGCGTCAAGGAAGACGTGGACAGCCTCGACTAACGCGTTAACGCCTTGTAAGGCAGATTTGACAGCAGTGCCAAGGAGCTGAATGCCAGGGGTTGACAGGATAGCGCTGACCTGAGGAGCGAGCACCTAGCGACCCAGCTAACAGCTACTACGGCTGTCTCGAAGATCGAAAGTGTATGACGACGGAGACAAAGAGTCAGCTCATGGACGCCTGCAAAAATCCCCTAACGGAGTGTGTTGGGGATATAGCCATGAAAACATGTCAGCAGTAAAGTCCACGAGCAAGCGAGAGACGAGTAAGGACCAACATGACTGGGGCACGAAGGAGCCATCGGAACCATTCCATCAAGTGATGTTATGTGGCTTAGACAGAAGAATGGAAGACGACACCGCGGACAGCAAGGTACAGCGAAAGCTGTGCCTTGTATTGGTGAACACGGGTGTAGCCGTGACCGTGATACAACTTCACGCAGTGGAGGGCCTGCCATCGAGGAAGCCATTTCGACCCTATCAGATAGTGTTGTCTTCGGGCGACACCTTGGCGTGGAGGAGCCATGGCTGAAGAAGTGATACTGGACTAGACGCTCTCAGAAGCCATGAGAGACGATCGACGTGGGCAGAACGGCCCTGCAATTCGGACAAAACGAGATAGCGCTGCAAAGCCCCAACGAATATCTTAGGGTCTGCAGGGTAACCCTGGCAGAGGTTGCGGTGGGCCGGCCAGGAGCAAGGTGGCTGTGATAGTCCATGAGAAAGGTCAACGGTCATGGAACCCTGAGGGCCGTTTTCGCATTTCGCCCAAGATAGTCCATCAGCACACCCGGGGAAGGGTGACCGGACGAAGATCCGTCATGACCGGCGAACCTGCTGCAGTTTTGGAGCAGGATGACATCTTCCTACCAGACCAAGGAGTGCTACCCAACAATGGCAAAGACCGTTCCACGTGGAGAAGTTTAAGGACGTAGTCTACCGCGTTCAGAGGCTGCCCTAAGGGAAGATGGTGGTACTTCCACGTACACTTGGAACGTCTGGCCCACTACGACAGTGCTAGTCCCGACAACCAGCCCTGCGGCGGGAGCAGTGTAGCGCCGGCCCCACATCAAAACAGACTTAATGTCAGCGACCTCACACCACCACGTTCCTAGGCAAGGAGCGACAATGTTGATTAAGAATAAAGCCCGTGTCCAGACAATTCGAGAAGCTTCGCAAAACATAGATTTCCAGAAGAAACCGCCGGTGCCTAACTCGGATATACGAGGGAGTATCGTAAAGTTTTAATAATCATCTTTAAAAATTTTATAAAAGGTTCTGTTTTATTTGTAGTTAACTCTTCTATAAATAGTCACCATGCAGATTTGCGCAGTTTTCCAGCAATTTTTTGGCCCTCCAAATATTGTTATTGTAGAAGTCCACAGATTGCACCTTAAATCACTCTGCGCTTCTTTAAACAAACGTCATTTGTGTTGTCAGAAGGTGACCCGTAACGCATTGTATTTCTGGGAATAAGAAAAAGGTGATTTGGTGTGAGATCCGAAGAATAAGGCGATGCTGCATGGATAGAAAGCCACATGTCCTCGTTGTCCCGTAACTTGAGATGAATGAGCCGATCGATTGTCAATACACTGGAGGGCTTGTCGCGGCGCTTCTCTTTCAGAACATTTTGCAACTTGCCCAGAAGATTAGTTTAGTATGCGGCACTGATGGTTTTACCCTTTTCAGGGTCAGCTGTGAGAATAATTCCAATCTGAGAGCGTAGACTTCCCTGCCGACTTTTGCGCCTCTGCCTTTACGGGGGGGGGGGGAGGGGAATCAATTTCCTTCCTCTCCTTGCTGTTGGTTTTGGTCTCTGGATCATATTGATAGTTCCAGGCGTACAAGGCGACCAAAGAATCCTTTTCATCCCGTTCCAACAGCTGTCGTGAAAGCTCAACGCCATGATTCTTTCTGGAAAGAAATGAGCAAATGTGGAACCCACTTTCAGGATATTTTAGATGTGGGCAGTTCGTCATGAATAATTATTTACACACTACCGTAACTGAGGCTATAATCTTCGCAAAACTTAAAGGCATATGGAGGCGGGGCGTACCTCGGACTCCAGCGAATCCTACACTTGCCCCTCCTACCAGCGCTGCCGAATGTGGTGGATGCATCTCACACCCTGTTATGTATAGAACCTCTGCCGCTACACGCACTACTCTTGGCAACATCCTTCTGCTTGAGCACTGGCCAGCGTTCACATGCCTTTAACTTTTGCGAGCGGTATAGTTTCATAATCATTTGGGTGGTTCCTTGTATGTCTTCCAGGATTAGTGCTCTACTTTCTTCACTGTCACCGCATCTTCTGTTCTTTCAAGTCTTAGCTGTTCTGTCAGGAGCATGTGACAAGTGAATATTTCTTTTTCATCCCATAATAGTATCATAAGATGGGCTATCATTTCCACAAATGGCCAACATCCGATCATGAGTTTCCCGGGCATTGTTATCGTGCGGTACGAGCCTCAGTCTTCTCCATCTTACATTTCAGTCACTTCTTGTATTACCCGTAAAAACAAACTAAAGCTCACAATGAATTATTTTATCAGGATCGTGCACTTAGGGACCCATGTAAACACTGACAAAATTGTATCAATATAATATAACAACTTCTAAATGATAATTACAACTTTACAATACTCCGTCATATAAGCGAGTCAGCACGGATAGAGAAGTTTGTGTTGAGACAGGTTTAGTGACTTTCAAACTCTGACCAGCGCAGACAACGGATCATCTTACCCTGAAGATGCCAAGCGCAGTACTTGGCGAAACGTCGGTCTCTTCAATGCCTTCTAGACCACGGCCTTTAACCCCGGAAAAGACAAACTTAACTAATAGTCAGGACGCCGGCCGTAAAAGCCTAAGTTTAAACACGGTTTTAGTGAATTCATTGTCAGTCAGTGAGCGAGTAGAATTGTCAGAGCGAGCTCTTGACGGCTGAGTAGTATTTTGTGTCAAGGTTGCGATAGAACGGATTAATTGTGAGTTGCAAGGTTAAGAGTAGTGAATTGTGATTCAGTTTTAAGAGAAATAAAATATGAAAAGCAACTATAATATAAACAGTAATATAAGTAATGTATGTAATAGCATAGGAATAGTAACACTATATATTCCAGCACTAGTGCATAAAAGGGTGCGGGGGTTGCGGAAACAGAACATTGAACTTTCTCGGAACACAGAAAGAACTATTGTTAAGATCTGGCTGGAGGCGATATTGTCGCCAGCGCGAAATATGGTGTACGGGAGCAGACATGAGAAACAAATGGAAGGCAAGAAATGCCAGTTTTCGATGATTAACAGAAAATAAAAGTAAAGCATATGAGAGATGGCCGAAAAAGAGAGGGAACGTTGTTAAAATTAGTGAAGCCTTATTGCAATTAATGCTGCACGAGTGTATTAGATTACGCGTTCTTTGATTACGCAGGAATCTCAGTAAATTCAACGCAGCATAAGGCCATGTGCATGCGCATGTTGAAGAAGCGCTTTTTAAGCTGACGCAAAAATAACGGCTTTGCGAGAAATGTGTGTTTTGGACTTGTGTGAAATGGAAGGAGTAACAAAGGTGTTAATTTTGAAGAAAGAAAATTGAAATGCAGCCTCTTCAAATGGCTGGGGTTATGTCGACCCTGAGATCCTAACCACTCGTCACCTTACCACAGCCGGCAAACTCCTTTTCTCCTCCAGCACCTCCGGAGATACTCGGACTTGCCCTACATTTTAACCATTTGTCCGGCGTCTGGGGAGTTTTTGAAAAGTCTCTAGCGTCCTACATTTTGCGAAACAATCAGTGTTCATTTATTTGAAAAAGAATTGGCAATAGCGAAAATAGAACTGAATAATTGGTTAATAGCCGCAACTGCAACTCGCTATGACAACATGGCTACAGTCAAAGAGTATACTCATGCATAGTAACATTAGTAATATTGAACGATTGGCAAGGCAGCTTTTTGCATTCCGACGCAAAAGGTTGGTATTCTGTGGAGACAAAGCGATGCAATGTTAATGTTGATAGAATATTTTCACTAATAAGAGCACAGTGGATAAATGAAAGGAACGTATTATTTATTGATTCAGAGGTATTGTTTTAGTGAAGTACAAGTTTAAAAACTTCAGTTGTGTGGAACATCTTGAATATATTTCATACAAGCTATATGTTTTGCGCAAGAGAAGTATAACTGACTGTTCCTGATCACATTTAACACTTTATGTCTCGGGATTTTTTAGAAAATATAAGTGTATATGTCTATGGGTATATATAAATAGCACTTAAATTATAAATTTACGTTATTTTTGCCATGATCGTCAAAGTCCTAGATTATTATCATTGTGCCCTACATTTCACTTTCTCTACTACGTATAGTAAAGTAGAGCAAGTATTGTATTCAGGAGTGGCTCCGGGGATAGTGCCTCCGCACCTGGCACTACCTTAATAAAACGAAAGAACGCGTGTTTTAAATTATTGGTATACTCCACGGTTACATCGAGAATACGAGCATTAATCTTATTACTCTTAAAAGCGTAATGAAATGGCTTGCCTGGCAATGGAAAACTATAGAATCTGAAAGAAGCGACAGCGAGTTACTAGTTTGCAACCTTATTATACTACTATTCTATGGACCCGTACCACTATAACCTGGCTTTGCAGTGTTCTGGACGTCAAGCCAGGATGCTAACGGTGTTTGGAGGGGAAGGGGAATAGCTCATATTCGTGTCAGTTAGTAACTGTCACGACTACCGTTGGCAGCACATGCAAACTATTTGTAAAAACTTTATCACACACTTAGCAGGGTGTGCTATATTGTGAAATGAGAAATGAGTCATCGATCACTACTATTGCGTAAAAGTAGAAAATTGTGTCTTACTGTATCATTAATTTTCCCATGTTGACACTTACAATTATATGAATGATTGTTTTCCATAAGGTCGATATCACTGCCAGTAATCCCATATCTTTGAAAGAGAAGTGTACTTGAATGTAGAAACAGTGAACGCATGGCAAACACTCGAGTGCGTGAGCGATTACGTGTGTAGTGCGGTTTGCTTTGTTTAAGTACGAGTAAAATGAATAAAGTGAGTTGTTTACTAAGTAGTCCATTTTCTACGTTATCGTTAGAAGACAAGCTGAAAGTAAAATCCATGGGAAGACTCCTGATCTGCACATAATCACAGAACAAAAAGATGCAAGGGTTAACCGCGTTAGAAAATTCAATAGGTACATTTACACAAAAAACAAACGGGTCTGTGAATGTGAGGTGAAAACGCTTTATTCTGCTTTCCATGCATTATATTTGGTGGCGATAACAATTAGTCAAAGAAAGGTGTGGTGGCTTTAGCTCACGTTTGGGGAAAAAAATAATATCCATGAGATATCCAGACAGCGTATAAACAATGTGATGAACCTAACTGTACTGTGCACCGCGGATATCCGATCTAAACTTGACTCCCAGTATCAGCCATTCTAACGCATAACCATCAAGTAGACAGGAACAGGTATGTTCTAAATTTTATTGCATACGATCCTGTGAAAAGTTACAGTTATGATTACGCGGACACGATGAGTCAGATGACTCGAATAACAAAGGCGTATTCCGAGAATTAATCCAGTTCAGTATAGCAGCACTAGCAGTAGTAGTCGTCATGCATTATAAGCGTGTGTTCCAACCAAAAATTCGATGTTGAAATTTTATCGGAAATATGTTTTGAGGCCCCCTGAATAAAAAAAAAAAAAAAAAACGTTTTTAGAAAAGGATCCGTGTGCGTGTGCGCGTGCGTGCGTGTGTGTGTGTGGACAGCATAACAAAAACGAAAAGTCGGTTAAAAACCAAAGTTGGTATTTAACTTTGGTGTCTTTCAAGGATGCCACATGAAGAAGAAAAGTGCTTAACCCTAAACTATGCTTTACATGGACATTTTTTCGAAAATGTTGATTTTCTTGAAAATGGCTGTAACGATTTGGATTAAAATGCCATATGTTTGAGATATTTTATGGAGAATGAATTATATCTTGACTTTTCTGGTTATAGCCTATGAAGTCCTATTTACTCTGGATGACTTTGCATAACTGGTAAACCATAAGACAGACCAAATCTTACTACACAAAAATGTAGACCTCGCCAAAACACACAATTTATATCTGGATAAACCTTTTTGTAGAGTGAACCATTTCGGAGATATTCTTCGTTATTTGTGTAAGTTTTGGAGAACTTCCGTCAAATAGAACATCGCTATTCATTTGTTTATATGTTAACCGTACAAAGAGAACGTAATTTGAAAGCTTTAACAGATTTGACTATCACTCAAAAGCCTACTTACTGTATTCCCATATTCCCCTTGCGCTAACAAGGAAGGAAATAAGCAATGAGATAATTTTTGCTAATGCTCAACTCAATTAACACGAAGAAGATAGAGGAATAAGAGACTGTAAGAATGGTTAGTACAAGAGTTGAGAAAGTCATGTGAGTGAAACACATCAGATTTTTAATATTGTTTCCTGCATTTCCATAAAATAATCTGGTAACCTACTAACTGATCAATGATGTTTCGCAACTGGAAAATGGTAGGCACTAACAAATTAAACAACTTGGTAAATGTGGAGCACACTAATACTATTCCTACCTCTAAGAGCACTGAACAGGGCGAATGTGAAGATTCGAAACCGAGCCTAAATGATATCCTAAAATAGATATGAGTTCAATTTAAATGTTTGGACCTTTGGAATCCGCAGTCACCGCTCAGGCAATAACTATGAAAAGCATGTATGAAAGTACAAACAGAAGATTTAGAAACTAAAATAACAACAAGGGGTGCACAGCTACAGAACTTAGAAGCTAGTATAGATGAAAGTATACTAAATAGACTTGCTCAGCACACTGATGAACACCAGGAAATACTACAGCAATAAATTAGCAAACAAAACCAAATGCTACAAACCATTATCCTAAGTGGAACAGGCAAGGCGCAGAGTTCAGCATGCCACTAACGAACATGACGCTCAGCTCGAAATTTAGAAACTCAAAGAGCGGATAAAAACTGTATGCCTTATTTTTTATTATTATTATTTTTTTTTTTAAATTAACGTCCTCCAACATTGCGTCATATCGGACGGTGAGTGAATGAAATGAGTGAAATTATGCTCAAATGAGCCCGAGGTCCATGGAGCTTTAAGTTACCCGACATTCGTCTTCTCAGGATAAGGGAAAACCTCGGAAAAACCTTACCCTAAGCGAGATTCGAACTCGCGACCTCTTGAACGTGAGGCAGACACGCTAACCATCACGCTATCGAGGCGGGCTGTATGCCTTAATGAGGTAGAGATGCGCGAGGAACTGAGGACCATCGTCGAGCGGCAGCAGTCGCAGTGTACACACAGTGTCAAAGTGAGTTCCGGCTTCTAGCGTGTTGCGCGCTCCGCTGCTTTCCGTGTTTAAACCTAGCATTACCAAGCCTTATTTCATAACTTATATTACCGGAGGGTGGGGGGCGTGTATTTTGTGACCACCATTAGTAAAAAAAAATGTCTGAGGAACTCAAACATATTTATTTTAAAATGGGGTATTATGTCTTCTCATGTTTATAAAGGTAATGTTTAACTATTACTTTTTTCTTTCTTTACATTAATTACATCCTTATTACAGAGTTTATACTACCAACGGGTAACAAATATCTCAGCAATTTTTAAAAAAAGAATTACTTTAAAATTGGGGTATTATATCAACACTGTTTAACTATTCGTTTTTTACATGAATCACATTGCACCTACGGGCAGTACTTTATGATCAACTTGACATTTCTTTGTTTCTCACAAAGACCAACTATACAAAATTTGAAACAAATGCGCAAATTAGTAATAGAAACAGTGCTGACAACTACTATTAACTGCATGCCTCTAATAAAAACAAATTAAAGAGTAAATTTGAAAATTACAGAAGGTGGACAAGCGGGGGAGGGGGGGGCATGGTAACGAGAGGGTTAATGTTCTTTCTCTGCTGAGTGTTGTATTTGGATACGATGGCAACAAGATACGTGCGTCAAAATACTCTGAAACCTACCTTCAAAAAAGAACATCCGCAACCATTGGCTATGGATATATGTACATCACTGGAATGTCGAAGTGTTAAATGTTAAGAATGAGGAAATACTCGCAATTCAACAGGTAAGCAAACAGAACGCAGCTTATGTGAAGTTTACAAATGCAGTGATTTACCACCGGCATTTATAACGTTACAGAAGTGAGTCTTCCATGGAATTGTCAAATGGGGCAACTACTTCCATAAACATGATCCCGACAGAGGAGGAACTGGTTACATCGCATTCTCAACATACCGCTTGAAATTCCTAATGAATATGTACGAAATGTCTTGGTGAACTACGGCGAGGTCCAGCCGGTTGAACAGGAAAACTGGGCTTATCGGTACCACTTTAAAGCTGAGATCGGTATTAGGTTAGCTTTCATGCAGTTTAGTAAACCGATTCCCTCCAACATTTTTGTTGTTGGGCATGAAGCCTACATTACCTGTACTAGAGAGGCGCAGTTTTTCATGTGGCAGTATCTCCCTCTTGAGACACGCGTGTTCAAACGGAGGTTACTGTCAGACAGTCAAGAACAAGGCTTACCTTTAGTGTTATCTTTAAGGATCCTGGCTCATCTTCTCTGCCTACCGATGACGCCTCCTTTGCTCCGACTACTTCAGCGCCTACCATGGACTCTACAGTAGCGTCTAATGCTGTTGCGGTTGAAAGGAGACAGCTGTAGTTACATGCCCCGACTGTACCATTTCCCAGCGTGTCCTTAAAACAGGAGCAATCCTATGCTTCTGGGAATCAAATGCAGCGAATGCGGTACCCCCTTGCATTACTTCGGAACTAGGTGCGCCTCACTTGGGATTCGGCACGGACACTGGGGATCAACTCGAAGAGTTTATCGATTCGCATGGTCCATCTGAACTGTTTGTGAGTGATGTGACCTCCCTGAGCATGTCGGGATTGGTCTTCCGTCGGCTCCTAAGGGCGGCAGCCCTGTCTCAGCTGAAATTGACTGCTCACAGCATACTGATCATTTACTGATTTCCATGACCTTCGATGATGATAGCTGGAATTCCACAATGGAGGTGGTACACTTTAGGACCACTTTGACACGAGAAGCGTCCTGCCAGGACTTGACTATTGGTTCTGCCAATAATAAGCGTCGTAAAAAGCCAAAGGGAAGCACGGTGGGATTTCCTCGACCCCATGCTGGCCTTTTTGCCGCCTTTCCTTGCAGTATGACCCGCACCGTATGTATAGCTACAGTTAACTACAATGGCAGTTCCTCTCCAACCAAATTGTATGCCCTGCACGATATTGGCGTATTGTTCGTGCTAGAAATCACTTTCTCAGACTGGCCGCAGGAGCACGGCACTTCTCACCAAGCCTGGCATTGCACTCCGCTCCATTGAATGTCTACCCTCTGGACGTGATACATGTGGTACTTACCAATACTGTCGGTTTATTGACATCTGTGCCCCTCTTGGCGTAATAAACGGAAGGAGCGAGAGGATTTCTTTCTTACGGGCCTATCTAATAAAAATTGCGTGGTGACTTTAACTGCGTCCTTCGTCCGGCTGACTGTAGTGGTTCTTATCGACCTAGTGGAACTTTACAGCAGTTAACTTCCAAACTGCATATGGTGGACGCATGGCTGGCGACCGGATCTTTTCTATCTTCCCCAGGACCTTGGACAGAATGCTCCACTAACCATGTTCCACTCTCCTTTTTGAACCATTTAGCCACCTACACATCTACGGTTCTCTCTGCCTATTGGACGTTCTTATTGCAAACTCAACACCGCCTGTCTTAAACATGATCCATTGTCACAACTGTCCAGGATACAGTGGTCGGCCAAGAAATCTCGCTACACCGACGTCACTGATTGGTGGAACTTGCACGTCAAACCTAAGTTGCAACAGTGTTTTTCGATGTGCATCCCGAACGCGCCTTCAGGATGAAGAGCGTGCAACACGAATCGGGTTTTATGCAATCGATATAATCTTCCAACTACCGTACCTTTCTACCCTAATTTGAACGTCTTTTCGGCCTGGACATCCCTAATGCTTCCTGTCTTCGTTACCTAGACTTCCACATACCACTATCTCTCTCTGAGGATGAATGGCTATGCCTTGACTGACCTATCCGCTACTCTTCATTAGGGAAAGACCGCCAAAACTCCCGGAAGGGGCGGTCTGCACAAGGAATTCTTCCGTTGACTTTGGAATCTGGGTTTTGTTTACCTTAGAGACGATCGTCAACATAATCTTACAACGTGGCAAATTCTGCGTCGCCCAGAAGCGGGGTATCATTGTTCTATTACGAAGAACCCTTTCTCTTCCTATATTGCTTATTATTCTCTTCAATTACAATTATAAACTTCTGCTCCATGTATTAACCAACAAACTTCGACCTTTGCGTGGCAAGTTATTCAACCTTCACAACATCGTGGTGTCCTGTATCGCAACATTTTTGACGTTGTGTGCTCCTTACGTGTTTCCATTGCTTATTCCTCCTCACAAAGTGCCCAGGTTACATTATTACCTTTGGACTTCAGGCACGGTTTTGCAGTGTTCGTCATGATTGTTTTTTATTAATGTTTGGCTTGGACGGCTTAAGCGACACCTTACCCTCGTGCATCAAATGTTTATATACTGGCATCTCGAGTAGTATGCAAATTAATGGGTTTCTTTCGCAAGAGATTTATATTGGCAGATCGGTCCGCATAGGCTGCCCTGCCTCAATAATATTAATCATTCTTGTCTTGGACTCCTTGCTTTGTCACCCACAACACAACTACAGCCCTGTCTTTACACCTGTACCATTTATGTGTACTCTATGCTGATGACGTCACTGTTATCCTTACCGATGCCACTGAACTCCGCTCATTGTGGAATGCCTTGATCCAACGTAGTGTCTCATCTGGCCTCTTAATCAATCAGAAGTCTAAAGGTCTTATCATTGGGCCGTAGGCCCCAACCTCATCGATGGCGCCACTTCAGATATTTTCTAAAATAAAAACTTTTGGCATTATTTTTACTATCTCCTTGAGGGAAACTCAGCATCTCAACCCGAAGCCCATTATTTGCCGAATTATGAACACTGCAAAGGGCTTACATCATCGTGCCCTGTGCCTATATCAACGCAGTTGAGTGGTGCACATGTACTTCCTATCGTAGTGTTGGTTTGTGGTCCAAGTTTTGCCATTGCCGAAAATTTATTCCAGGCAGACAGCATGTAGGATCTCTTGGTTCCTCAGGCAAGGCTGCATCTTTAATGTTCCTCTATCTTTCTTTGCTCTTGTCTCCCCTTAGAGGAGGTACTGGACTGTTGAATGATGGGTTTGGCACCATTCCTGTGTCGGGGGAAAAGATGCAAGCCCTGAACTCCACCTGTTCTACCCCTTGAATGACTTCTTGATCAACTCATATGGGTCTCCGAAATCCCGTGGATATTCGATAGATTCCACCCTCACTAGATTGTTTGAAGAACTATTTCATGGAATGAAGTTATTTAGGTGTGAACCGTCAACAGAATGACAACCGAATGGCACGCAAAAATTGCGAAGAGCCCTTCAAGTATCGAACCTGCCGTCGATGCGCCTGATGATCTTAATTATCAATAGCTCTGGAAAAATATCACTAGCACTATTCTTCGTTACAGTGTTCGCTCCATTTGATACCAAGCGTTCACAACATGATACCAACACGTCAGCGGATCACGAACATGCATTTATGTGACTTCTTTGTGCTTCTATTGCAATCAATACTCTACTACATCGGATCTCCATTTCTCTGTGGTATCCCCTATATATTCATTGCTATGGGCTTCTTACACAGGTTGGATTTCCACAGCTGTACCCCGGAACGCTTTCTTCGTCCGGACTTCTGATTCGCTTGTAAGCAGCGCAATAACCTGATATGGATAACTGGCTCTTATATTCTTTGGAATTTTCCTGGAGATCTTCATAGCATGCATTATTTGAACTACTTGAGCAGAGCGCGATGGAACACTTGCTCTGGTCGCCAATTTCGAAGGACCTCCGGAGAGTATCCGCAGGTTATTCATCCTAAAATAGTGCATTTCCTTCACCTGTGCGAGCCTATCTGTTGGATTTTCATCACATTCTTGCAGGCGCTGGGAAAATTGAACTACACCAATCCCATCCATCTACTCAATGTGGGCAATTCACCTTAAGAAGTGTATAAATAATTATCAAAATAAAATGAGATCACCTAACCGAAGGCACAAGCTTCCCCTCTCCTCATTCCCTACCTGGCGAAATAAGCCACTCTTTGTCTCCGGTTTCCCCTTTTAAAAATAAAAAATGCATCAAAAAGGTTAGAAGTTTAACCAACTACATTACAAAACAAAGATTACAGGGGGGAAACAAGTGTAATAGGGGAGAGGGGGAATCCGTGCTAGCCTAGAAAAGAAGACCTCAAAATGAACTGTCCGCTATAAAGCAAGTCTTCAGAGCGAGAAACAGGACCAGCAAAACGAGCTATTACAAATTAAAGAAGCAATCTCATGGGCAACCTCAGTTCATTACTCACCATTGGCTCAATTGAGCACTGTTCACGAGAGGTGGCAGCGTTCAAAGAGGCTGTGATTAACCCCTTTATTAGAACTATTAACAATGTTCTCACGTATCCTATCTCTTCCTATAAGCCTTTGCCGGAGGAAAGACAAAATTCGCAGCAATATGCGCATTCTGCCTCGCCTCTTCCCTTAGTGCACTGCAGAGCCTTTGTCATTTGTACAACCCCCACCCTATTGTACAACGTATCCAGGATGCCCTCCATGTTTTACACGCTTCTGGCGTTGACGTGGTGTGTGCATGGATTCCCGGTCACGTAGGTTTGCGGGGGAATGAAATGGCAGATTTAGCAGCAAAGACGGCAACTACAGAACCCAGTATTACCAACTCAAGTGTTACTTCGGAACACTTTAGGCTTGAAGTGCGGAGAGCGGTGCTGTCGTCCTGGCACGACGAGTGGTCAGCTCTCCGCGGTAATAAGCTTAGAGAAGTGAAAGAACTTCCGATAAACTGGGTAACTTCCTGTCGCACATCTCGTCGCGAGGAGGTTAGTTTGGCTCGATTAAGAATAGGCCACTGCAATTTTTCGCATGGTTACCTATTTAAAAGGGACCCTGCGCCTCTATGTCCGCTGTGTGACAACCTTTTGTCAGTTCGCCACGTGTTGCTAGAGTGTTGCTCTCTAGCGCACCTTCGGGATTCTCTGCAGCTGCCTGCCAGACTTGCAGAGGTCCTAGCGGACGACAAAACAGCGATTGATAGAGTTTTTAATTTTTTAGCGGAGTGCAATATCAATTTGAGGATTTAAATTTTTTTAAATTATCTGTTTCTGCTTTTGGACGCATTTATCCCCTTGTTTCATATCTGGCTATTGCCACTGCCTTTTGCCTTTGTAAACTTTTCTTGTTGCTAGTATTTTTATTTTTTGAATGAAATTTATGTCTGGCTATTGCCAGGAATCTTTTAAGGGCGCTGATGACCTAGAAGTTGAGCGCCCTTAAACCAAACCAAACTAAATCTGCCTCGCCTGAAATTTCCCATAATGTTGACTTGGAGAGCACCTTCCATTGCATGACTAACGGGGTGCTTTTCATTACCATACACTTATTGACATACCAGTATCGACATTTAACAGTAGCACGGACAACACCAAATAGTACGTGAAGGACCTCGAGGGTTATTTTCAACTAAGCAATATACCCAAAACATTTAAAATGCTATTGTGAGAAAAGGGCTACAAAAAGGGTTTTAACTAGGTTTCGGCTCCCGGTATGAGACCATCCCTCTTACACAGTATATAAATGAATTCGTGAATAAGTTCTATAAAAACAACATACTAAACACAACAAGAATAAAAATAAACAATGGCAATGTAACGCAAGTCAAGGGAAATCCATGGTACACTGTTTTTTTTTTTTTTTTAACTAGCCCAGCGAAGTATCAGAACACCTATGGAAGAACCGGAAATTCTCTTACTAGTAGTCCGGCAATTTCCGGAACACATGAATAATCTCATCGTTATTAAGTATAATAATATTGGAGGAGCGTTGCATCTCCTAACGGCGCTCTAAAGTGAATCAACGGGGACGCACCCGAACCTGAGAAGCGACCACAGACCGGGGGTAGATGACCTTAATGAGACGAAGGCACAGGACATCTATAATGCTCGAAATCAAGAGCGAAACCAAGTCCCGAGCGGTACGGTGAACGTGCTCCCCGTTTTTGCCACCAGTAGCAGTAATACCAATCGAGAAAATCACCAACCAAGACAACAGGTGCATAACATTAGCATTTTGCAGCAACGTGAGATGAATCCTGCGCTAAACCCAACCAACGGCCGGATCAGTCAAATGCACAAGGATCGAGATGGTTTGTAAGTGCGACAGCCACGCCCACCCAAGGTGACAGAATGATAAGCAAAGCGCGGACTTCATTGCCTGCTGCCGCGATACCAGTTGTCTGTACAAGGGCCATACCGAGAATATGACGTAACGTCCACATCATTTGCGAAGGGTACGGGACCGTCTCGACGCATTGTCAGTACGTACAGCAGTCGGTCGGGCACAAGTACACACTGCAGAGTTGTAAACCAGGAGTGTCAGTAATGTCAGACCTAAATTTACAGAAATTATTACAATATATTGTGACTTTGGTGGGTGTAAAGTAAAGAAGACAGATGTAGTCGAGATAAAGAAACACTTTTATTTCCGTAAACAGTAATTTTCTACACTCGTTGCAACAGCAAGAAAGTCTTTTCCGATTCACCAACAGCACGGCTCCGAATTCGTCACAAAACTGTCCCTTCTCACACTTTACCGCTATTTATATCTCCCAGGCACTATTCTGGAAACTTCAGGAAAGTTCAGTTATTATTGCGGTCAAATACAAAACAGAAAATTCCAGAAGTCTCTATCCTTTTCTCTCTTTCGGCAAGCGCCCAACAATGCGGCCATTCTCTGTCTCTTCCCTTCGGCTCCTTTGCGGTAACTGCCGACAATAATGCGATGGGCGACACTGCTCCCTCCTCAATGCTGGTCGTCCCTAACAGCACCATCGTAACGGGCCAGACGATCCAGGTGTACCACCAACATCTTTCCTCGGGGCACCTTCTGGATGCGGTAGACTACGTCGTTAATCCTCTTTACCACTCGGCACGGTCCTTGCCACCATTGTTGAAGTTTTGGGCAGCGTCCCTTGGTCCGGGTAGGGCGGTACAACCAGACCATGTCACCTTGCTGGAATCCTCGGCTGTTGGCTTGCCTGTCGTACCGGGTCTTCATGCGGTCGCTCGCCATCTAGATGTTCTGACGACCCATCTCGTGCATGTCGTGGAGATGGTCTACTAGATTCTCCACATACTCGGTTGCCGGCTGTTTCGCTTCCGGGGGGCTCCCAAAAGCCAGGTCACAAGGGAGGCGTAGCTCTCGGCCGAACATTAGGCTTGCGGGTGTCATCCCGATGGTGTCGTGTGTAGACGAACGGTAGGCCAGCAAGAACAGTGGTACCTTGAGGTCCCAGTCTCGCTGATGGCTGGCCAAGACCTTCCTCAGGTGCTCCTCTAGGGTCTTGATGTATCTCTCGACCATGCCGTCCGACTGTGGGTGTAGGGGTGTTGTGCGGGTCTTGTTCACCCCAAGTCTTTCCAATGCCTCCTTCATTAGGTGCGACTCAAAATTGGTGCCCTGGTCGCTGTGGAGCTCTAACGGGACCCCAAAACGGCAGAACAGCTTTTCCACGAGGCAGCCTGTAATCGTCTTCGCCTCTTGGTTCGGGATGGCATACACCTCCGGCCACTTGGTGAAGTAGTCCACAGCTACCATCTGGTACTTGTTGCCTCGATCGGACACTGGGAATGGTCCAGCTATGTCGACGGCGATGCGTTCGGAGGGCGCTCCGACGTTGTTCTGCTGCATGCGACCCCGGCTCCTAGTCTGGGGGCCGCGACTCGCCGCGCACACGTGACATTGACGGCACCAGTTCTCAGCGTCTGCTCGGAGCCTCAGCCAGTAGTAGCGCTGTCGGAGTTTGTCGATCGTCCGGTTTGCTCCTAGGTGTCCACCCGAGGTACCGGCGTGCACTTCCTCCAAGACTTCCGGGACCTTACTTCGGGGAAGTACCAACTGCTCTTTCTGGGTCTTCCCATCAAATGATTCCCATACCCGGAACAGCACGCCCTCTTTGGTCTTCAACGAGTCCCATTGGGCCTAGTACGACTTGTATGTAGCGCTTCTGGGTGCGATGTCCTCCCAGGTTGGTCTCGTCCCTGCCTGCACTTCTCTCAAGAGTGGCCCCAAGTCGGCGTCCGCCAGCTGTTCCCTCCTCAGGCCCGCGCTATCCCATCCATCCGCAGGCACTGCCGTGACCACTCTGACAGCTGCGGTACGCTCCTTCTCTTCCACTCTTGCGCATTGGCCGCATTCTTCTGGGCAGGGTCTTCGGGACATGGCGTCTGCGTTGCCGTGGCTCTTCCTTCTGCGATGTTTGGAGGTGAAGTCGTACTCCTGCAACCTCTGGACCCAACGGGCTGTCTGACCCTCCAGGTTTCTAAAGCTAAGTAGCCAGGTTAGGGCGGAGTGGTCTGTCCTCAGGTGGAATGGCTGACCGTACAGGTACTTGTGGAAGTGCTCCAAGGTCTTCACTACCGCCAGTAGCTCTCGTCGGGTGACACAGTAGTTCTTCTCTGCCTTGGACAACGTCTTGCTGTAGTAGGCTATCACCCGCTCGTGGCCGTTCTGGACTTGGGATAGGACGCCTCCAATGCAATGGTCGCTGGCGTCGGTGTCCACAATGAAGGCGTCACCTGATTGTGGGAATCCCAAAATAGGAGCACTGCAGAGCGTCCTCTTCAGCTGCCGGAAAGCGCCTTCGGCGTCCTCCGTCCACATATAAAGTCGATGTTCTTCCGTCAGGCAAGTGAGGGGTTTGGCGATGCTGGAGAAACCCTTTATGAAGAGGCGGTAATAACTGCACAATCCAAGGAAACTGCGCAGTTCTCGCTTATCCTTTGGGCGAGGCCAATCTCTCACGGCCTGTGTCTTCTCCGGATCCGTGGCCACTCCGTTGGTGAGACTATGTGGCCTAAGTAGTTGACTTCCTGCGGAAGAGCTGGCACTTCTTGGCGTTCCGCTTCAAGCCGGTCGCCTGCAGTCTCTGTAGCACCTTGGTCAGTTTGTCAAGATGGTCTTCGAATGTCTTGCCGACGATGATGATGTCGTCCAGGTATAACAGGCAGGCGTCATAAGTCAATCCTCTCATTACTGACTCCATGAGGCGTTGGAAGGTAGCTGGTGCCTTGCAGAGACCAAAGGGCATAACTGTGAACTGCCAAAGCCCTTGGCCTGTCGAGAATGCGGTCTTCTCCTTGTCTCTCGGGTCTAGAGCCACCTGCCAGTAACCCGATTTCAGGTCCAGGGCTGAGAACCACTGCACACCAGCAAGCGTGTCCAGAGTGTCGTCAATCCGGGGTAAGGGGAAGCAGTCCTTCCTGGTGACAGCGTTCAGCTTCCTGTAATCTACGCAGAAGCGTAGCTCGCCATTCTTCTTCTTCTTCTTCTTCTTCTTCTTCTTCTTCTTCTTCTTCACCAGAACTACAGGGGAACACCAAGGACTGTCAGACTCTTCGATCACTCCCTTGTTTCTCATGTCCTCCAGCATGTCTCGTACCGCCGCTTGTTTAGCCAACGGAACGCGTCTAGGTGGTTGCCGAATAGGCCGGGCGTCTCCGGTGTCGATGTGGTGAAGTACTCGGTCCGTGCGGCCGTAATCGCTGCTGCTTTGGCTGAAGACGCGCTGATATCGTCTCAGCAGTTGTTGGACCTTCTCTCTCTGTTCAGCGGTCAGGTGGTCGGCCGCCCTCTCCAGTAAGCCTTCCAGCCGGGGCCCCAGGTGTTGCTTCGGCACCGGCTCCTGGGTCTTGTCTATTGGTGTTACGCTGACCACGGGCTCACACGCCCCCAACTCCGTCCCGGCCTGGACGTCGTGATCAGTGTCTGTTGGGTTGAGCAGTCTCACCGGCACCTCCTCTCGGCACGGCAACAATGTCTCGACTACACAGAGCCCGTGCACATGCGTCTTCCGGTCCAGCAGCATGTTCTTCTTGCGCTGGCCTTCCAGTCGCGCCGTCACTACCACCTCGCTTCTCGCGGGGACAACTACGTCTTCCGTGAGAATGACCCTGCAGATTCCAAGGCGTTCTTCGGGGTGCCGGAGCATTACTTCCTCTCCCAGGCGGCGCCGTGGCCGAGCGGTTAGCGCGTTCGCCTACCACCTAGGCGGCCCGGGTTCGATCCCAGGGACCCGCATGTGGTATTCGTGGTGGACGAAGCGGCGTCTGGGCGGGTTTTCTCCGGGTACTCCGGTTTCCCCCGCCATCTCATTCCACCGGTGCTCCATCGTCATTCCATGTATCGTCAGTGTCACCGCCTGCGGTGCCGTAGTAGTAAAAGCGGGCGTTAAACACTACAACAACAACTTCCTGTCCCTTAAGCCGCAGAACCTTCTTGCCGATGTCGACCGTCACATCGTGGCTCCTGAGGGCATCCAGTCCCAGTATGACCTCCTCAGCCACCTCCGCGACGAACACCCACAAACGCAAGACACTTCGCCCCAAGGGCAACTGCAGCAGGGCCTCCCTCTCCACAGGCAAGGTGTGACCCGATGCCGTCACTAGTTGGTACGGTCGGCTCGGTTTTCTCGACGGCAAGCCCCTGGCTACGTCAGGTCTGATGACAGTCACGGCTGCTCCAGTGTCAACAAGCACGCGGCACGGCTTCCCTCTCACCCAACCGTCCGCGATGACGCTGTCATCCATCCGTCGGCTGACGGCGCGCAGTGTCACTCGAGGGGATGATGGTGATGGCGCCGACGTGCCCCTCGCCACGCCGGCCATTACTCGTTTTCCGGCTGCTCTTCTTGGTGCCGGCAGTCTCTCATCAGGTGTCCCGGCTGGCCACACCCCCAACACACGCCACCTGGTCTTCGTCGGCGTCCCTGGACTGGTCTGCGGTCTTCATCGTAGCGGACACTCCTTGTCTTCGAGGTCGGGGTAGCCATCACTTTGGCCGCTTCCATGCTTAATGCGGTTGTTAGTGCCTCGTGGATGGTCTTGTAGTCGGCGATCATCAGGCGTTGACGTATCTCGGCATCGCGTACCCCGTCGACGAAGGTATAGGCGGCTTCTCGGGATACGAATTCGGAGGGGAGGTTGACCATGGCTTTGCTGGCCAGCTGTTCGATTGCCAGGGCGAACTCCTGCAGCGTCTCCACTGAAAGTTGCATCCTAGATTTCAGTTGGCTGCGGTAGGCTGCGGCTAAGCGGTGGTTTCCGAACCGGTTCTCCAGGGCCTCCCAGATGTCCTTGGGCGCCGTCGCTGTCTGGACTGCGTTCAGCACCTCTGCGGCTCGTCCCTGGAGGCTGGCTATCAGCTGCGCGGCCTCTTCTTCTGGCGACCATTTGTTGTGCTTGGCCACAGACCTCAAACGTTGACGTGCCATCGTACTTCGGTGGTTTGACGCGCGTCGATGTTGTGTCGCGTGCTGGATCCTCGGCCTTGTAGTTCTTGAGCTTTTCACTAAGCATCCCTTCCACCATTGCATTTAGCTCCTTGGCCCTACCGTCGACCCTGTCTTCGAGAACGCTAAGCCGTTCCCCGACATTCTCCAGGGCGTCAACGCGTTGGCCGAGGTCCTCCATCTTTCAACCGAGCTCTTCCACCTTTCCACCGAGCCCTTTCACATCCTTCCTTACGCCAGCCAGTTGCTCGTCAATTTTCGCCGATTGCTCCGCCTTCATCTCTTTCAGCTCGGCAGCGAGGTTGTCGTTTGCCGTCTTCATCTCTGCTTTCAGCTCTTGTAAAAAGCTCACCAATGTAGCCTCCATCGTCATATCCCGCTTCTGAAACCAGTGTGACTTTGGTGGGTGTAAAGTAAAGAAGACAGATGTAGTCGAGATAAAGAAACATTTTTATTTCCGTAAACAGTAACTTTGTACACTCGTTGCAACAGCAAGAAAGTCTTTTCCGATTCACCAACAGCACGGCTCCGAATTCGTCACAAAACTGTCCCTTCTCACACTTTACCGCTATTTATATCTCCCAGGCACTATTGTGGAAACTTCAGGAAAGTTCAGTTATTATTGCGGTCAAATACAAAGCAGAAAATTCCAGAAGTCTCTATCCTTTTCTCTCTTTCGGCAAGCGCCCAACAATGCTGCCATTCTCTGTCTCTTCCCTTCGGCTCCTTTGCGGTAGTGCCGACAATAATGCGATGGGCGACAATATGGAGGAATTTGGCCGTGAGTACTTCACTATACACGGAGTAAATATATTTTGCAAAGTATAGCATATACAGTTTAAAGGCTACAGAAACATTTTCAACCACAATCACCGTAAGTTTAAATAACATATAAAAAGTATAACGTTGTTTAGCAGACATGATATTCAAAATACACCATTGAGTTCAAATCCATATACTCAGAGAGTTTTGTAGTGACCTTACATGATGGAATATTCCAATACTCCTTTACATATTTTTCAAAATGCTACTTTCAAATCATTTCTGCAGAAACATACTGGACGAATAGTTCCATCCGAGTCAACCCTACGCAAAAGATACTTGTCTCCGTGCTACGATAACTTCATTAACAGCATTAGGAAATCTGTCGCAGATAATAAAAGATGGGTTTCGATAGAAAAAACGGCAGATGTGGAAGGAAGATCTATTGGTAATTTTATTGTTTGTGTATTATTTCCGGACAGGCCTTCACAAAAATACCTCGTAACAACCGAGATTCTTACTGCAGTAAGCAGTTCCACAACTGATACTCTCTTTGAGACTGCTATGAATATTTTGTGGCCTATTGGAATAAAGAGAAAATGTCCTCCTTTCTGTGACCGATGCAGAAGCATACGTGATAAAAGTAGCACGCCAAATCGGACTAGATATCAAAACCTGCTACACTTAGCTTGCCTTACCCATGGTCTACATAGGGTAGCTGGAGCTGGTACGGCATTATTCGCTGATATTGACAGCTTAATATCCAATGGGATATTTGTTTTGTGAAGTACCCATCTCGAAAACAGCATTTGAAAGATACGCTACCAGGAATTTCTTTGCCACCACAACCCATTTTAACTCGGTGGGGAACTTGGTTGAAGACGAAGATGTACTACTGTGAATATTACAGGGAAGTCCGTGATGTAATACAAACATTTGATGATGAAGCGAGTACGTCAATAAAGGTTGCAAAGTCGTTGTTCTTGGAACCACTATATGAAGACCTGTTGTATATAAAATATGTTTACAAAGATGTTCCCAGTATAATAAAACAACGAAAATCTTAAACTACCGGAAGGTCCATTGGCCTCCAACTCGTAGAATATTTGTGCCAAAGTCTGTGTGAAGCAAAACCACATCCAAGTTTGGAAATGGTTAAGACGAAATTTTTGACTGTGTTGAAAAAGAACTGTAGATTTTCACAATGTGTGAAATAAGAGATATTTTGTCGGTTAACGGTGAGCCCTCAAATGATATATGTGACACCTTATATTTTCGTTTCGCACCACTCACGTCTTGCGATGTGGAACGGATATTTTCTCAATACAAAATGTTTCTAAGTAATCGACGAAGAGGTTTTTCTTTCAATACGTGACGGAAATGTATTGTTCTTGTTGTACTGGAACTGTGGACGCATCATTTGATGGGTCATTAATGGAAAAATGTTTTACAGTAGTTCATTCTCTTAATAATAAAACGTTATTAAAGTTCTACGGGTGTGATACAATGCATTATTATTTACAACACCGTAATAGGAAAGACTTGTTTTTCACCGCATTGTGCCTGTACGACGGGAATGTCCGTATATCTTCCCCTACTGCCACACAAGCAGGTAAGCAGACATCACATTTTTCAAGCGCAGGTAACTTATGAGCGCGGGCAATGAAGCCCGTACTCTGATGATCAGTAACCCCTAAGCAATAGTCCAAATATCGGAAAACTAGAGTTGGATTGACCTAAATCACCGATGCAAACCCTCGGACATGTTCTCTCAGTTAGGAACAAACGGAGCATCACGATGTCTAACTTCCCTTATAGCGACAAGATAGGCAACAATAAACCAGTGGAATCAGATTAGAATGAGCGCCGGAGATTATCGAATCACCTCGAGCAGAATCATTCAGAAAGAGACATTTTTGGTAGCCTTAGACACTGGAGCCACAGCATCACTTTGCAGTTCACAGTTCTAACATTTGCCATAAAGGTACCTACTAAAATTCCAAACACTGCCGATAAAACAATGTGTTAGCCACCGGTAAGAAAAGACAGAGAATACAACAAATCATGATGTTACTCACCACAGGTGAAATTGACATGGAGTTTGTATTTTAAAAAATCTAATTCTTACAAACTCATACCTCTATCTTCTTCGTGTTAGTTGAGATAAGCATTTGTACAAATTATCTAATTGCTTATTTCCTTGTAGGTGAAAGGGGAATATTATAATACTGTAGGCCGTGAGTGATAGTCAAATCTTTTAAAGCTTTGAGATTCTGCTCTCTTTGCACGCTTAACATATAAAAAAATGAACGACGATGTTCCATTTCACGAAAGTTTCAAGTTTTCCGAATCTGACACAAATTACAAGGAATATCTCCAAAATGGTTCGCTCTACAAAAAAATGTATTCGGGCATAAATTGTGTATTTTAGTGAGATCTACATTTTTGTATGTTACGAATTTGCGTATCTCTTAAGTTTACGAGTTATTCAGAAGTCATCCAGAGTAAACAGGACTACATAGGCTATAGCCAGAAAATTCAAAATGTACATTTCATTTGTCATACAAACATCTTAAACATATAACATTTTAATCAAAAACGTTAGAGACATTTTCAAGAAAATCAAAATTTTCCATGTAAAGGGTAGTTTAGGGTGGGGCTATTTACTTCAAAATCTTCCTGTCGCATCCTTGAAAGACATTAAACTTAAATATCAACTTTGGTTTTAACCGACTTCTCGTTTTTGAGTTATGCTGTCCACAGACTGACACACACAAGCACGCGCGCGCGCACACACCCACACACACACACACAGACTGACACACACATGCACACACACACTGACACAGACCTTTTTCTAAACATCTGATTTGTTGCACTCACATGACTTTCTCTACTCTTGTACTAACCATTCTTACAAACTCTTATTCCTGCAATTTTGCGTGTTAGTTGAGATAAACAGGCGTACAAATTATCTTATTGCTTATTTCCTTATAGGTACAAGGGAGAAAACTATAAGTAATGCAAAACTCACACAAATAAAAAGGAATATCTCCAAAATGACTCGTCGGTCTCGTTAGATGCTGGCCTACTTATCCCTATATCTTGGGTTCAAATCCAGACCGATAGTTTTTAAGTGTGCTTAAAAACGACAGTTCCATGGCATGTAAAAAGAACTCCTGCGGGACGAAATTCCGGCACACCAGCGACGTTGATTTGATCCTGGCAATTGACAGCGTCGTTGAACAACAAAACAACTTAAATATTTTTCCAAAATGGCTCACTTCACAAAAATGAAGCATGTGAACATAAATTGCGAGTTTAGCAAGATCTACAGTTTTTCTGTAGTAAGGGATATCTCTTACGGTTTAGTAGTTATGTAAAAGTCATCAAGAGTAAATACGACTACACGGGCTATAGCCAGGAAATTCAAGATATACATTTAATTTGTCATAAAAATATCTCAAACATATGGCATTTTAATCAAAATCATTAGAGCCATTTTCAAGAAAATCAAATTATTTCAAAAATTTGCCATTTAAAGGATAGTTTAGGGTGAAGCAACTTTCTTCAAAATCTTCATGTCGTATCCATGAAAGGCATTAACCTTAAATGCCAACTTTGATTATTAACCGACTTTTCGTTTTTTAGTTATGCTGTCCACAGTCTGACAGCTACACACACACACACACACACACAGACACACACGTTAGCAACAAAGGCTTTCAAAGAATTCTGCATCGCACTAGAAATATGAGAAATGAACTATACAGTGAAAAAAGAGAAGATACAAGTTTACCAAACATCAGTAACAATTACTAAAACTGTGGAATATTAAAGTGATCAAGCAAAGGACAAAACAATTGAGTGAAATTAATGCATGTAATATTACTTTGTAATGGGGCATGCTGCCTAATTTCAATAAAGAGTGTTATTGAAACACACACACACACACACACACACACACACACACACACACACACACACACACACACACACACACACACACACACCTTTTCCAAAAAATGCTTTCTTTTTATTCATGGGGTCTTAAAACATATTTCCGGTGAAATCTCGACATCGAATTTTTGGGTGGAATACAATACTTCCCCTACTTACCAGTAGATGAAGTTAAAACAACTGAGCGGTACAGGTTATCTTTGGCAGCGATTTATTGTATGTCTACCAGGCAGAAGTGAATTACGAAAAACAGCTGTTAACAACACATGGACGGAAGTTAAGTGTTTCAGCTGAGCGCCACTCTTCCACAGCTAACATACTCTGAGAGAAACATCACACATGAATATTTCTATGTGCGATTTGCACACATAGCAGATTAGATTGACTTGATAAAATATAGAGTAGGTAATGGTAACAGAAAGCGACATTCAAATACATATTTGTCAGAAAGTGACAGCTATCTAGAGCCTAGACGAGAAACACAAAGAAGGATTATTAGCAGTTCTAATGAAATCGGCCCGCGTTCTTGGAGTAGAGCGGCAGGTGTAAAGGTTAAACCCAAATTGATTCCAAAATGGACCTGTTGATTCCTATTAGCTACCACCATATTTTTTATATAACAGACGTGCTAATTCCCAAAGGCTAACAACAGTGTCATAACAACTTCCTTCCCATTTAGCACATATTTAAGACTGTATGCAGTGAGTACGGTAAAAATGTTTGGGTAGTTATAGGAATAGATGGAATTTCCATTTGTTCCTTTATGAAATTTGGTTTGTTACATTTTTTTAAGACGTTTTCTTGTCGCTTTTCATTTCAATGCAAGTTTCGATTTGAACACCCTTT